>PVIH01001014.1:138342-194857 GCA_004025045.1 Sigmodon hispidus | reverse complement strand
TTGGCTCTATTTTTCCCATCAGCCTGGGTCCCAGGGATCAGTCAGATCCTCAGACTTGGTAGTAGGCACCTTTATCTACTGAGCCATCTTGGTGGCCCAGATTTATGACAAAAATAGTACCCTCAAAATGAGTGAATTCTGGGGTTTGTGATATATAGTTCAATGAAAACTTTAAACAAACCCAGGTTTTTATTTTTTTAAACCCAGGGAACTTTCAGAGAAAATGTACTTGAACACTAAGTGTGGACTTGACTAAAAAGGTCAACTGTGATGGGGCAATTTGCAAAAGGGAAAAGCCTAAATGGGAAGCCTGGCTAGAAGGGTCGATTCTTGCCTTGCTGCTGGTTAGCATACAAAGTGCTATTCTTAGCCTTTGCGCTCTGCACCGGAGTGCACCTCGAACAGCGGTTTATGCTCTTCCCCTGCAAGGTGACTGGATCAGAGGAAGTTTTCTCTGAAGTTCTGTCTGGCACATAGAAAGCTAGAGGACATAAGTTCTCAAGGTGGGGGAATCTCAGCACGTGTTCTACACCTGGCCCAGTTAAAATTTAGGACTAGGAACATTTAAAACTCATCATGCTGAGAAGAGAGTGTGAGAATGGGGATTTTGAATAAACACCATAAGAGAATTTAACAGTCCACAGAGACCACTACGAAAAAATAAAATTAAAAGGCCACTGGGGATGGGGGTCAGAAGAGAGCCCAGGATAGAAGGAAGAGAAATCACCACGTGAGCTGTGTGCTCAAGGTTTATACCAGAGCAGGTGCCAAGCACTTCATACATGGTTCCACTTAATTGTTGGGACGTAATGAGAAAAGGATTTGGCCCTTGTCTGTGGTTCCTAGGATGGCGACCCTGCAGATGTTGGAATTTCCTGAGCCTGGACTGTCCTCATTAGCCATCAGGGAGCCCTTCTATCCACGCCTTAATTTGTATTAATGAGGTGAACTGAGTTGAGGCTGATTATCAGGACAAGAGAGTGACTGAAAGGCCCATCCACTGATCTCTGGGAAACAGAGGCAGCTCTGAAAAACCTTATAACAATGAGACCTGTTAATTAAGAGAATGTCTAAGCCAGTGAACATACTGACTTTCTGGGTAGGCAGGTGTATTGTATGAGTCAGTTTCATTACTGTGACATTTTTGTTTGTCTGTTTGTTTTCTCCTTTCTGATCATGGCTTCAGGAGTTTGAGTTCACAGCCTGTTGCTTTGCCCCTGTATGGTAGTGGTAACAGTAAATCATGGTGGGATCTTTCACCATGTGAGTCCCAGGGACTGAACTCAGGTCATCAGTCTTGGTGGCAACCTTCTTTATCCGTAGAGCCACCTCAGCAGCCTCTCCCCAGTCTTCTTCAAAAGCAGTAATACAGACAAGGAGGCTTTATATCCTCACATCCCTGATTCAGCCAACAGCCTGAGGATGCTCCTAATTTCTGTAGTCAGTTATCAGTGAGGACTCCTGTTGTATGGTTTTAAGGCTAGGTGAGACATGTATGGGTAATGACTCAGGACCTCCTCAGCTCCATGAAGGAAGGGGTTAGAGACGGATAATCTGAACAGGGGTGAGAGGTAATCTCTTGGTAGACCTGTGAAGCACCTGACCTTAGTGATCAGCAGCTGCCTGGAGACTGAAGGAACATAATTCCTTGTGTTCCCAGCACTGGGCCTGGTTCCCAGTTCTAGTACAATAATGTCTCCTGAACACTGGGTTACATAATGCAACCCAGTTCCTTTTGTCACAGACATCAAGATGATTGCAAATTACAGTCAACAAGATTATTCAAGGACACACTAGAAAGAAACCCCTCTTACATCGTGTGATGACAGGAGGCCAGGAAACAGCATCCTGATTCCCCTGGGCCAAGCTCCTCCATTTAGGAAGCCAGGGAGGACCAAGGTGGGTTTTGGCAAAACCTTTGAGACCTTCCTTTCCCACTATGACCTTAGCTGTGTTCTTTGGACACAGGCTATAAAGGATCATCAGTAGCCCTGACCTGTAATAAGAATATATAATCTGGCCCATGGACAGCTCAAGCTTATTAAATCAACCGTCTAATCAGAGACTCACAGGCATTCTTTGTGTGTATGAACATTTATGTACACAGGTGTATATGCAAGTGTGTAATTTTTAAAATTGTGTGTGCGTGTGTGTAGGCTTGTGCATGTGAGTGCAGTGACCTTGGAAGACAGAAAAGAGCACCAGATCCCCTGAAATTACAGTTACAAGTGTTTGTGAACCAATCCAATGTGGGTAACTTGGAACTGGAACCGAGTTCAAATAGCCTAGAAAGAGTGGCCAGTGCTCTTAGCTGCTAAGTCATCTCTTCAGCCCTAAAGAGTTGTTTTCTTTTTAAAATTTTATGCGTAGGTTATTTGGGCATGGAGGCGCATGCCTTTAATCCCAATATTCTGGAGAGAGAGACAGATAGATCTCTGAAAGTTCAAGGCTAGCCTGGTCTTGAGTTCCAGGTCAGCCAGGGCTAAATAGTGAGGTGCTGACTCAAGAACATGTGTGTACCATATCATGCAGTGTCTACAGAGGTCAGAAGTCAGGCCCCTTAGAGCTGCAGTGTCTGGGTGCTGGGAACAGAACCTGGGTTCCCACAAGACGAGCAAGAATCTTCAGCACCCAGACATCTCTGCAACTACACATTTAGCTTTGAATCCAGGCTTCCAGAAGTTTTCTAACAAGTTATTTAGAGTTCTCCAAGCCTTGGTGCCCTTATAAAATGGGGCAACATCTATTTTTCAGATTGTTCAGATTAAATAAAACAGCTGAACCAAACATCTTCACACTGGCATCTATTTTTCTCAAAAGTTAGCTTCCAACCCTCAGAGGCTAGGTTTGGCAGGCTGTGTTTGTGAGCTGGTGATTGTATGTTTTTCCCAGAGCCCCTCAACCATAAGGACACACAGACATATCTACTCTTCCTTGGATATTTTTGGCACAGGAGCTAAACAGCTGGACTTGAAGTCTGAAGTAGAAGAGGCAATGGGTGGGTTGGGTCTCACTATTTGGGTGTATGTGTAGCACTGCTGATCCCACAGAGCTGTGGACTGGGAGAAGCAAACTCTGATTGACGAGGGCCAATCAGAAACTCTTCCCAACTCTGCACCGACCTAGAGGGAGGAGCGCAGAAATGTTATCATCAATACCCATGACCATCATAGAAGGCCATCCTGATTCCGCAGAGCTCGCACATTGCCATCAGGTGGGATGAAGGTGAAAGGCCTCGGACTGGTCATATTGGACCGTCAACTTGAAGGGATACTTAGAACAAACATGGAAACAAATCTGAGGACATTTCTAGGTCACGTTAACCAAGTGGGCAGACCCACCATGGATGTGGGTAGTCCCCTTCCTGGGGTAGGGCATCCTGCATTGCAGAAGGAGAAACTGGCTTGAACATCAGCTTCTCCCTCTCACTTTCTGATTATGGGTGCAATGTGACCAGATCCTACATACCATACATAACATAATGGTCATGTCTTCCCTGCCACGATGTACTTATTACACTCACACTCCAGACCCTAATAAACCCCACCTTAAGTTGTTTTTGTTGTGTGTGTACTTTAAAGATTTTCATTTACTTATTATGTATAGTGTTCTGCCTGCAGGTCAGAAGATGGTGCCAGATCTCATTACAGATGATTGTGAGCCACCATGTGGTTGCTGGGAATTGAACTCAGGGCCTCTGGAAGAACGGCCAGTCCTCTTAACCTCTGAGCCATTCCTCTAGCTCCCATTGTCAGGTATTTTGTTACAGCAACAAGACAAACAAACACAGGTACTGATTCCCCTTTGGAAGGAGAATGGGCAAGCTTCAGGGCTTATAATGTTCTCCCTCTCCCAGATGGAGCATCAATAAAATGATTTAAAAATGTGAACATAGTGATCAGAGGGGTCCTAGGCCTTGCATGGCTTCCTTGCCATCTACCAGGTGTAAAGCAACACAAATCCTTCACCAGATGTCAGCATGATGTGAACTTCCTGGTCTCTAGAATAGAGCAAATAAACTCTTGTATATAAATTAATTGGTCTGTGGTTTTCTGCTATAGCATAAGAAAATGAACTAAGGTAGGTATGTACCATCCTGGGACTTGAAGGAACAGATTGCCCAAACTTGGCACAACAGTGAATTTAAGTTCTAAGGCTTCTTAGAGATGCTGAATCAGACACACGGCATTTGGAATGAGGTTGAACCTCATGAGAAGAACACATTTTCGGTAACTATGCAGCACAAATGGCCTCAGTTTCTGAAGCATCTTGATGAGCCTGTGGAGGGTTTTGAGAGTCTAGGAAGTGAGGCTGTCATCAGAATCACACTTCTGCCTCTTTCCCCAGCTCATGCTGCTGATGGAAAAACACTGTGCAAACAAACAAACTCCCAGAGTGCCACTCACCAAGGCCACCTGCAAAGGCACATGCTTGCCTTGAGCCTCAGGCTGGGCAACTGTCCTGCAGACCAATACCAGAGTCAAAGCTGAAGAAAAATCCTTCAAATGCTGCAACGGTTAGTTGTTTTGTTTTATTTTTTTAAATATTTATTTTTATTTTATGTGAACTGGTGTTTTGCCTGCATGTATAACTGTAAGGTTGTCAGATCTCGAAATTACAGACAGTTGTTAGTTGCTATGTGGATGCTGGGAATCGAACTCAGGTCCTCCGGAAGAACAGTCAGTGCTCCTAACCACTGAGCCATCTCTCCAGCGCTATTTTATTATTTTTTTTAAAAGATTTATCTTTTGTTATTTTTTCACTGTGTGCATGCTAGGAATGGAATGTGGATCCTGCAAGAGTACAGCCTTGTCTCCAGTCTCACTAGTTTTAGTTGTTAACTTGACACTATCTGGAATCACTGGGATATAGTCTCCACTGAGGAATTCTCTAAGTCAGGTTGGTCTGTGGAGGATTGTCTTAAAGTTCCAGCTCACTATGGATGGTGTCGTTCCCTAGGCAGCAGGTCCAGAAAATTGTATGAGAAGGGAAAAAGTAAATTATATCTGCATGCATTTGTTGCCCTTTGCTCCTGACTGTGGATACGATAAGGCTAGAGGCTTCAAGGGCTCATTACAGATGGTTGTGAGCCACCATGTGGTTGCTGGGAATTGCTCAGGACCTCTTGAAGAGCATTCAGTGCTCTTAACCACTGAGCCATCTCTCCAGCCCCTATTATTTTTTTAAATTAATCACAGAAACAGAAATGAAACCAGGATGAATGTTTACTGTATGCGACAGACTGAGCTAGGCATTTAACATGTTTTGCCTTGCCTTGGTGGCACCTCATTTTACCTCCCCATTCATGCTTCTGAAGGGAAGCTAGGACTCAAGAGAGCAGATGATGAAGTGTGGTGGCTACAGTCATCTGGGTGTCCTTTTAGAGCCAGGCCCCTCTTCACGTGAGGGTGAGTCATCTGAACAGAAAGTGTGAGCCTGAGCACAAATGATGGGCTCTAGATGTGGTCTTTGGCACAGATCCCTCTACAACAAGATCATTTGTTTCTCCATCCTGTGGATTATTTGTGTGTGTGCATGCACTTGCACAAATAGGCCAGAAATTAACATCAGGAGTCTTCCTCAATTGTCCTCCAGTTGTTTTTTTTTAATTTATTTTAGCTTTTTATTTTTATTTATGTGCATTGGTATGAAAGTGTCAGATCTCTGGAATGGGAATTATAGACAGTTGTGAGCTGCCATGTAGGTGCTGGGAATTGAACTTGGGTCCTCTGGGAGAGCAGCCAGTGCTCCTAATCCTTGAGCCATCTCTCCAGCCCCAGCTTATTTTTTTCAGACTCTTCTAGAACTGGGAGCTAACAGATGGGCTTTACTGGCTGGCCAGTGAGCCCCAGAGATCGTCTTCTCTGCCTCTTGATGTCTGAGATCATAGGCACATATCATCATGTTTGGCTTTATCTCAAAAAGCAAGGTGGAAGAGGGTAGATGGGGTGATCAGTGAAAGGCACTTGCTACCAAACCTGAAGACCCGAGATTGATCCTGGAGATCCATATGGTTGATGGAGAGAACTGATTTCTACACGTTATCCCCTGTGCCATTCCTCTAGCTCCCATTGTCAGGGAGCTACATGTGCACATGGGCACACATATTAAATAATACATGTATGCAATAAAAAGTAAGGGTGGAGATTGACTGAGGAAGATGTGTGACATTGATCTGTGGCCTCCACACACATATATCATATACTCACGCCCATCAACATACAGATGCACACTCAGAGGAAAAACCTATTGTTCAGAAACATTGGAACATACAGAAGAGATTTATGACTGCCATCTTCTGGAAAGAATAGAGCATCTTCAGTGTCCACCAGATAGTGACAGTATAATTGTGAGTAAACAGCACAGTAAGCTAAGTATGGCTGCTCACACCTGCAATCCTGGCACTTGGGAGGTTGAGGCAGGAGAAGAATTAGAAGTTTAAAGCCAGCATGGGATACAGATGTGACTCTGCTTTAGAAAAAAAAAAAGGAAAGGGGGCTAGAGGGACGGTGGTTCATCAGTTAAGAGCACCTGCTATTCAGAGGACATGAGTTCCCAGCACCCTCATCAGATGACTCACAACCACCTGTAACTCCAGGAGATCCAACACCCTCTTCTGGCTTCCATGGACACCTACACACACATGGCACACCCCTATACACAGCCTGTCTCATGCTCCCACATGTACAAAAAATGTTTTTTAAAAAAGAAAAGATAGCATGTTTATAGAGCCACTTTACACCTTATAGATGTGTGAGGGGCACAGGAAGATGGCACATTCCTGTATCATTAGTGAGATAAAGAATGCTATGAAGGGCATGTACAGTACACAGCAAGTTTAAAATAATGCCATCTCTATATTATGCTCTGGTATAAACACCACAAACACACCCTGACAACAGCCAGGTCTGGGATGAGGGCCATTAATTCTGAGATATCATGGGATAAAGGTGCTTCTTTATGAGCATAAGGTCTCATGTAACCTAGGCTGGTCTCAAACTTGCAATGTAGCAGAGGATTGCCTATGTTGACCACTAAGGAAATGACATCTGCATAAGTAATTGTTCCCGTTGCTGAAGCAGGTGAGAAAATCCATGTGAGACATGTTCTCAAGGCTAATAAGACTGACTTCTCAGGCTATATCCAGAGGTGATTACCAAGACAGACTGACCTTCCTTCCTTCCTTCCTTCTTTCCTTCCTTCCTTCCTTTCTTCCTCCTTCCCCCCTCCCTCTTTCCTTCTATGCTAGGGACGGAACCTGGGGCTCTGCACATGAGAGACATAACGAGCATTGTGCCACTGAACCACACTTTGGATTCTAACAATACTTTTGTCAAGTGACCCTGGTAACGGCAGGGCTCCAGGTCCAGCCATGCAGCAGCTGCCAGGGACTCTTCCCTTCAATGTATCTCTTGGCCTCCTGCTCCTTGGTCCCAAGATCCTCCGCACAGGGGACCACAGTGGCCACGGGCACGTCTCTCTTCTTCTGACATTGAGCAAATTGTGACTCCTCTTATTACCCAGGAGACACTGGGAATGCATCCCCAAACATCTGTGTTCCTCTCAGAATGAAACATGGTGGTGGTGAGGAGCAATAACAACACAACAATAATTTGATTTTAACTTAACCATTTGTCTGAGCATAAGATAGCTACATCCATCCAACATGGCTCTTAGGAGATAACTGAAAATCTTCAGCATTCCCACCTACCAAGATACAGACCCAAATAAAAATATTTTTAATTTGAGAGAGCCGAGAGGTCTGGAAGGGGCCAGCTAAGGACAGCAATATTTACTCATCTGGTGTTTCTGTTCCCTTTCTGGAGACCTGTCCTTAGCAAACAGTATTTAATCTCTCACCCTTGACAGTTATTGGAAAAGTTAGATGTGTGTCTCTTTGTTCTCTTCCTCTCCCTTAAGAGTGGAGTCAACAGACATTTTTGACTGTGGTGAATGATGAACAAGCTGCCAAGGATGCTTTGGGCCAGGGAGACTCTAATCTAGGGACCCAGAGACTGAGTAAGAGTTACCTTAGTCCAAGGAGAAAGTCCTGTATCAAATACCATCTAAAGATCCTTATAGTCCAGTCACACATTTCTCTGTACCACATGAGGGGCCCATGCTGCTAGGACAACCTTATGTGACTCTTTTTTCTTTGTATTTATTTATCTACTTACGCATGTGTGTGTGTGTGTGTGTGTGTGTGTGTATGCATTCAGGTACCTGTGGAAGACAGAAGGGGGCATCAGACTCCTAGGAGCTAGAGTTAAATGCAGTTGTGAGTTGTGTGATGTGGGTGTTGGGAAATGAACTTGGGCCTTCCATAAGATGGCAAATGCTCTTAATGGCTGAGTCTTGTGTAACTCTTCTTTATCATTATTCAAGTTCAAAATTGAAATTTGCCCACTAAAAGGACTAAAACTCTATCATCAGTAAGATGAGTACTTTTACATTCTCTAAGATGACAGGGAGAAAATTTTCTTTCATTTCTAACAAGAAAGTCAAGCTCAACAGCAGGTAGTAGAGTTGGAGATGCTCAGCAGCCAATAGCACTTGATGCTCTTGCAGAGGACCTGGGTTTAGTACCCAGCACCTATATAGGAGCTCACAACCCTCTGTAGCTCCAGATCTAGAGGATTCAATGCCCTCTTCCAGCCCCTTTGGGCACTGCACATATGTGGTCACATACATACATGCAGGCAAAACGCTCATACACATAAAATAAAATCAATCTAAAAACCAAACCAAACCACACAAACCCAAACAAGCAAACAAAACAACAAACCCATTACGACTATTACCAAAACCAGTTCCCTCTCCACTTTCTCTTTCTTCCTCCTTCTCTTCCTCCTCTTCCTTTTTCAAGACAGGGTTTTGTCTATGTAGCCCTGGCTATCCTGGAACTCACTCTGTAGACCAGGCTGGCTTTGAACTCACAGAGATCCATTTGGCTCTGCCTCCTGAGTGTTGGGATTAGAGGGCACACCACCATGCTCGGCTCATCCTCCACTTCCTTGACTAGGGAATTCCATTCAGTTTTTTTCTCTCTCTGCCCCTTTGTACTGGAAGCATACATGAACATTTAAAAGACATGCCTTCTTCTGCAAGTTGGAACTGTGGGGGCAGCATGAAGGAGACAATACATGTACTATTTCCTCTGGGCACAAACATGACCACCATCATGACTGATGGGAGAACCAGATGCGATATTGGTCAACATTATTGGCCTCACATGGGATCTCTGTGAACCTGACTTTGAGACTGCCCAGGGTGGACCAGTTCTTCAGGCTAGAGGTTTGGTTCTTACACTCCTGAAACTACCACCTCAAGCTTACGAATGGGTTGCTTGGCCTGTGTCTGCTGCACAGTTTCTTTTTCCTCCACTGGGATCTTCACCTTGAAATCTTGGCAGAGCATCAGAGAGCCAGGATGGAAATCTTGGCAGAAACAAGAAGCCATGCATCAACCTCACAGCGAGTGCAGACTTTGTAGAGTGCACCTTCACCCTCTGTGCTGCTTTGCTGGCATGAACGGACCTGGGCATGTGACTTGGTACAAAGAACTTTCTGAATTCCATAGACAGCCATGTCTCCATGTGTATGAGGCTTAACAGAGGTGCTTTCTCTGACCCTCCAAATTCACACACATACTATGTGGTCCACACTGGCTGTCTTCCTTGAATACTCTAGACCTGACTGAACTTGGTGCTCACTGATTGTCTCTCCTGCTGGCCAAGGAGTTTTGGGGATCTGCCTGTTTCTACTCCTTACATTGTGGTTACAGACATATGCTATCACAAGAATATTAGTATTTATTGGGTTCTGGGGATCCAATTCCAGTTTCTCCTGCTTGCAGAGAAGGCATTTACTCATGAGCTGTCTCTCTGTTCTGATTAAAAGGAAAATACAACAGCACTACTCTTCAGGACCCTCTAATGGACCTAAGAACAGAGGGCTGAAAGGATAGCCCAGTGGTTATACCCATTTGCTGCTCAGCACATACTTCAGGTGGCTCATAGCTGCTCGGAACTCCTGCTCTAAGTAAGGGATCTGATGTCCTCTTCTGGCCTCCACAGGCATGTGCACACATGTGGCATGTACACATACAAAAACATAAACACACAGATAAAGTTAAAAAAGAATAAAGCTTGAGTCTAAGAGGCTTGGGAGCTGCCACTCAGACCACAGATTTAGTAGAAGACAGGGACCCTGCTAAATGAGAATTGAGCAAAGCCTTAGGTTGGGCCATCACCTAATCCTAAGGACCTATCCCTCTGAGTACCTGGTAAGTGGTGGCAAGAGGGCTATCAGGCAGGAGCCAGACAGCAGAAAATTCCTAGCTCTGGTCACCTTAAGGAGAGAGGAATTTCTGATTGCATGGCTCAGGGGCTTCCCAGGGGAAATAGGAAAAGAGGAAGAAAACTTTGATTCTCCTCCTTCGGTCTGGGTGACAGTGTGTGGGACAGTATCCTGGTGGAGAGAGAAAAACCTGATCTGGATTTATCAGCATCAGAACTAAGGTCCCTCCCTCCTAATGCCCCCCCAAACCTTCCCAAACCAAAGAGACCTCCGACCGGCACTCGGCTTTCTCTGTGTGTCCTTACTTGTGAAGCTGCAAGGCTGGACAGAAGAAAAGCCCATAAGGCAGCAAGTCTCAGGTTAAAGAAAAAGAACTCTGATTCACAACTGGTAGTTTAATGGTGACAGATTCATTCTCTTTGATGGCAGTTGCTTGGAAATTACTGCTGCTAGGAGGAAAAACAAAGCCCTTGGCTTTCACTCACTCCTTCAGCAGCTGGTGAGTGAGCATCTGAGCCGGGGCTGGTGTTAAAGTAGCTGATGAAATATGAGACAGAAGAAGTGAGCGCTTATCTTTGTGAAGACGGTGTGATGGCTATGAGCTAGCATGGGCTAGTGTGACCAATGACAATTAGCAGATGGTAGCGTGATCTGGAAGGCATGGGCTAGAGAGAAGGTTTTTTTTGAGGGTGGTGAAGGGGATGTCCTCAGGAAAGCCCACTGAAGGGAAGCCATGTTTGAGCTGAGCTTTGAAGGAGGTTCAGTGTAACGGGACATGCTTAAAAACTTTTAAACATTTCTTTATGTACTTATTTATTTATTTGTGTGTGTTAGAGAGAGAGAGAGAGAGAGAGAGAGAGAGAGAGAGAGAGAGAGAGAGCACGAGAACAGTGTGTGTATGGAAACTTGTGGAAGTATTTGTGCTCTTTCCAACCTAGGGAACTGGGGGATTGAATGCAGAGTGTCAAGGTTTGTCAATTTCACAACCATGTTAGTATCCCGGAATTTACTTCCAATGGTTTTATGTATGACACCTTCAATCAGCCTTAATGAATCTGAGGGAAGAGCTGCAAGGTCCATGTGCTATAGCTCAAGGACAAGTCTGGGGTCCTGATTCTAAACAAACTATGATTGGCTGTGAAGCTAAACAACAAAAATAGCCCTGTGTCCGTTGTCATCCCACGGCTGGGACACTGTTTATAAGCAGGCCACTCAAATTCCATCAGCAGTCATTAGTAAGATACTAATAGGATATAAATGATGACGGGCGCCAACGGTGATATAAGGGGGAGTGGCAAGTCAGAGGGACAAGCTAGAGGGGAAGATGCTCTGGTTCACGTATCCTCAGCTAAGAAGAGAAGCCCTCAGGAAGGTGTCTGCTATTTTGAGAGGATGGTTTCTGGGTCAACATGAGCCATCAAAGTTTTGAGCCCTGATTGAGAATTTTCTTTATGTTAAATCCCAAAGACAGAAATGAAACGCTGTCTGCATCCTCACACAGACAGGCTGCTGTGGCAGAAAAGCCAGCGTGTTGAATGCTTAGCCCCAGGGGATCTCAATGTCAAGTGGGATGGTGACAGAGCTGGGACTGTGTTAGTGATGGGCTCAGGGACTACATTTTGAGACTTGCATTAATAAACTCAGAGATGGCCGAAGAGATGGTTCAGTGGTTAAGAGTGCTGGCTGATCTTCTAGAGGATCTGAGTTCAATTTCCAGCACGCGCCAAGGCAGCACACAACCATCAATAACTACAGCTCCAGGGGATCTGATGCTCTCTTTTGGCCTCTGTAGGCACTGTATACATTTGGTGGACAGAAAACACCTATACACATTAAATAAAAAAATCAACCTTTAAGACACCAGTAAGATGTCAAGACCAGACCAAATGAACATAAAGACACACTGACGGGTCCTGGAACAGGAAGTACTTCATGAATCCCTGTGGAATGAATAAATGAATGGACACATATCCTTCCATTTTGATCACTTACCTCAGATTCTTTGTAGTAGCGTTCTGGAATTTCATCACAAGCTATATCGATAAAACACACTTCTCTTTCCAGGTCTTTGGCTTCATTGTCAAAAATCTGAAAGGACAGAGCAAAACATCAAAGGTCAGTGGATAAAATCTTGCTGAGTGCCTGTGGCTAGGACATCGATGCCTGAGGCCAGATGACATCCCACGGCCCCACCCCACTAGCTTTGCCTGCCACAGAATGTGCGAGAATCATGACAGGCTTTTCTTCTTCACTTAGGCTTTGTCATGTCACAGGCAGGTGTACCGTCTGTCATCGCATGCTGAGGGGTAGATGAAAAAGTTGGCTGTTTTTAGAAGTTCAAGAATGAGGAAATAAATCTTTTCCAAAAACCTCTTCCAAAAAATTGAAAACTGCTGAGTCTTGGCAGCTCTACTGAGCAGAGGCTGGGAGGGGTCTGGTAGGATTGGAGACAAAAAGCAGACACACAGTTCAAGATTAGGAGAGAAAAATATGTGTGCCTTTTTGTTAATTAAAAAAGTTTATTGTATTTATTCATTTGTGTGTGTGCCTGCCATGGTACTCATGTGGAGGTCACAGGACAAGATGCCTGTGTTGGCTTTCTCTCCACCATGTGGCTCATGGGATCTAATTTAGATTGTCAGGCTTGGCCGCAAATGCCCATCCGTACCTGCTGAGCCATCTCGCTAGCCCCCTCATTAGCTTTTTATGTGTATCTAATTCACAAATGCAATCTCATTGTAGATAACAGAGATAAGCAAAGAGAAAATAAACCATAAACCCTTTCCTTTGCCTAGGATTAAGCATTTTAACCAGGGTTTCTTTGTATAGCTCTGGCTGTCCAGGAACTCACTGTGTAGAGCAGGTTGGCTTTGAACCAAGAGAGATTCACCTGCTTCTTCCTCCTAAGTGCTGGGACTAAAGGTGTGTGCCAACTCTCTCTCTCTCTCTCTCTCTCTCTCTCTCTCTCTCTCTCTCTCTCTCTCCTCTCCTCTTTCACTGTTGCCCAGGCTGCCTCCACCTTCCCAGTACTGAGATTACAGACTCCCATCAGCCTGGTTTTACAAGGTTCTTAGGACTGAGCCCAGGCACTTAAGTTCACTAAGAAAGCACTGGAACACATCCCAAATTCAAACATTTTTTTTGATCACTTAAGAGTGTGATTTCATCGGTATGTGAACAGGGCAGAGCTTGTTTAGGTCCTTTTGGCCTAGAACACCACACATGCACGCACTCACCCATCCACCCACCCATATTTTGGTTTGAAGTGATGAGGCAGAGTCTGAAGGACAGGAAAGCCACTTTATCCTCAGAGGACATTTCTGCACCCTACCTCACTGCAGGGGCTCATCCATTACTACAGCTCCCACCACACCCTCCCACAGAGGATGGGGTATTTTGTAAGAACAAGATGGCCGATGCCTATCAACATGGCCTTGATGCACTTTGCTCTTGTTTGCACACCCTTCAGAGGCGCAGTGTGCAAGGCTCTTCACCTGAGTCAGGTGAACATTTTAGCCCAGCGATCATCCTGAAAACCATCTACCATGTTTGCTCTACTGCCTCTTTTCTTTCCTCCTTTTTTTTGGGGGGGGGGCGGCGCTTGTGTAAGTGGCTATGCATGAAGTGTGTAAGCCAGAGAACCTCTATCACTCTCCCCTGATTTCTGAAACAGGGTAGGGTGTCTCACTGAATCTGGAGCTGGACAAACTGGCCAGTGAGCCACTGGATCCTCCTGCCTTGGCCTCCCAGCACTCCATGCCACCATACACAAGCTTTTTGTGTTGGTGCTGGGGATCAGTAAACATTTTACTCAACGAATCATCTCCTCAGTGACCCCCTGCCCCCAGCTGCCTACCCTTCTGATATGTTTAGAGGTCTGACTGGTCAGGGGACTGGAACTCCAAGCCTGCTCTAAGATGCCTGTAACAAATTCCTCAAAGGTGTAGCTTTTTAGATGAGCCCAGGTTCACTTCACTGCCTCCTACAGCCCCTCCGACTGTCTAGGCCAGACAGGCGGACTGACTGCCTTGAGACAAAACAGGCAGTGGGCAAACCATTCAGGTCTGAGTGGAGAAATCAGTTGTGAAACACACGATTGTGGGCGTCAGAGTCAGTCTCTCACTCTTTCTCGAGTGTAAGCCAAGAAAGAGAAGACAGACAGAACTCCTGAGGGGCTGGGGCTTCCTGGACAGTAAATTACAAAAGAAGCAAAGAGGTTTGACATTTATTGGTGTAATATATGGTATTCAAAGAAAGGGAAGCAGGCAGGTGCTAGAGAGCCATTGGCAAGCTGTGTGGCTTTAACGCATTAATTATATAATGTCACGCTCACACAGACAGAGAGAGACAGAGAGAAAGAAAGAGAGCCAGAGATTGATTTCAGGTGTATTCTTTCATTATCAACTTCACTGTTTTTTTTTTTATAAGATTAATTAAGTTAGCGTGCAAGTGTATGTGTGTGCGTTGTGAAGGTACTTATGTTGTGGAGGATTTCACATGTCCAGCTCTATTCTGGTGCTAGGCTGGTGGCTGACAAGATCTGATGATTCTCCTGTCTCGAGGCCCCCACACAGTTGGAGTTACAGAAGTGTAGGACCATGCTTGTCTAATTACTTGGGTGCTGGGGATTTAACCCAGGTCCTGAGGCATGCATAGCTGTCCCCCCAGCCCTTCAATCTCATCTTCTGAGGCAGGGTCTCTTATAAACCTGGATCTCATCCATTTGGCTGCTGGCTGGCCAGTGGGCTCTGGGGATCCTCCCATCTCTGCCACCCCACCCAGACACTGGGATTACAAATGGGTACTTTTATGGGAGTGCTGGGGATGTAGTAAACTCAGGCCCTCTTGTTTGTGTGGTGAGTCCTTTATTGGCTAAACCATTTCCCCAATTGCAATTAGAACTTAAGGGAAAAAAAAAATCACCAACATCATATCACATTATCGCTTCTCAGGATATCACATTATCTAAGGATAAGACGCTGTGAGCATTTCCCCTCTAGAGCATGTACTACTAAAGCATTGTCAATAGAGGGCACTATAGGGACACTATGGGAAAAAGGTCAACCTCCTTTGGGCTTGGATCCTGGGGGGTGTATGTACAGTCTGTGGGAAGAATTGTTGTTCTGCCTTGCCATGTGCCTGGAGGGCAGTTACTCAATGACCTTGCAGCCCTGGCAGTGGGCCCAGGAACCACTTTGCTCTGGCTCTCCTGATGCAGGCACTGTGTGCATTTCAACCTTGCTTGGCACACCTGGCCTCTACCCTCACCTTGCCTATGTCCTGGAAGATTCTCTGTTGTTCAGTGCCTGGTACCCAGCTGGGGAACTCTTCTGTCATCTTGGGGGTGACAGCCACACCTTTTCCAGGGGTGTCAGCATTGGACACATGGAGAGAGGACCCTTTCAAAGTTTGTATTTCCTTGGGTATTTCTTTCTCAGCTCTAGAGTAACCTTTAACTTCCCATCCCATCTTGGTGGTTTCTTGTACCAGATATTAATAACTCCTGATATCACACTCCTCCTGTTCAAATAACTGTGTTTCAGCATTCTGCTTGGGCACCAGCTGATAAACTCATTGCATGCAGGAGCTGTGGCTGGTTCCAGGGCTACAGGGACAGTGAGGGCTGGATTCCTGCCCTTGAAAAGTTACCAAGGCTATTCCCCCAAACACAAGGCAGGATAAACAATGTGCTATTGAAACCTAGGGAGAGACGGCATGAATAAAATTATTATTATTCCCAGTTTTCAGATAAGAAAAATCTAGGCTTAAAAGGGTAAGGTCCCCAACGAAGTTCAGACTGGAAGGCATGGTTCTACAGCTAGGCCCCTCCATGATGGATGTCATCTGAGAAGACCATCACCAGCCCAAAGTGCTTTTAGCTTCTTTCTAGAAAGATAACCCTGGAGTCTGGCTCTTCTCTTGCTACTCATAAAATGTGTGTGGGGTAGCCAGCACTGGGCATGCCCTTAAGGCTTGGTGTTCATTCATCCCTGGTTTAGTGGCTCAGGTGTTCTATTAGAAGCAACCATTGTTCAATCTCTGGCCTCCTTTGTTAATGTGTGTCAGAGCTTCTGAAGTTCCAAGTGTGGGAAAGTCTGCAAGACTTCAGTGCTTGCAGTCAATAGTGGACAGAGTTTCTAGTGTCTGAACATGGAAAATCACGAGAGGTCAATATCTTCAGGCATGAGATGACAAAGAACCATAGTTTCCAAGGAACAGAATATTTTCTAGAGTTCAATGTTTTGGGAAAAGCTCCTATGTACTCAGTAGTTCTAAAGAATGAGTCAGAGCGCAGTGGAGGAAGATATCCAATGCTGACCTCTGGCCTCCACATGCATGTGCACACATTCCAATATGCACACACACACACACACACACCACTTAGGAACATGTACACTTGGAGAATTTGTCTTAAGGGAAGACCCTTAAACAGAGCTGACAAAGATTTTCAACAATGTAATCCCAAGCGGGGAAGAGGCTGGGGAGTGTGTGTGTTGAGCTTGCATATCTCACTGTGGGAGAGTGGCCAGGAAATGAGGATGGGTCTGTGTGACCAACCACTTTGTGTCTTATGGGCCTGACTGAGGAGGGTACTCTGGGTCCCTTTCTATTGCTGTTTGTCCCTAAACACAAGTGTCCTGTCCTTGGCATGTCTGGATTTCTTCTTGAACAGGGCACTCTTCCTACATTTTTACATCCTTTAGGAAATGGTTTGTAAACACTTGGCTGTCCTGGAACTAGAAGGCCAGGCTGGTCTCAAACTCACAGAGAGCCGTTTGCCTCTGCCTCCTTAATGCTGGGATGAAAGGCGTGTGCCACCCAGATGCTAGCATACTTTCTTATTTTTAAAAATTCATTTTTATTTTATATGCATTAGCATTTTGCCTACATGTATATGTGTGAGGGTACCAGATCCCCTGGAACTGGAGTTACAGAGAGTTGTGAGTGGCTGTGTGGATGCTGGGAACTGAACCCAGGTCCTCTGGAAGAGCAGCCAGTACTCTTAACATCTGATTCATTCCTCCAGCCCCTAGCATGCTTTCTTAACATGCATGAGACCCTGAGTTTAATCTCCATTTCCCAAAGGGAGAAACTTTTGCTAAGCTTAGAGAAAATTCTCTGTACTGTCACACAATCTCTCTGTAAACAGAAAAGTATCCTAAAAAAGAAACTGTATTATTACTATTTTTTAATTGAGGTGTAAGTGGAAAAAAAGGAAGGTTGTAAGTGTTGAGATTTTGATTTTCCCATAGTCCACAGAAGCTACGTGGGAAGGCAGGACAGGATGGCTGATGGGTAGGGATTTTGAGAAAAAATATACCAGTTTTCTCATTTTATGCTTCAGATACAATAGAAAGGGCAGAAAAGCCTGGCCAAGCTGCTGTTTTCTTCTACTAGATCTCAGCATGGGGGTGTGATTAATTAAGACATACCAAGAAAGGCCAGCAGGGTGGCTGTCTCGCTAAGGGTCCCTCTCTTGTCCCAATCTCATTCCTGTCACGGCAACAAAATATCCTGATTGTGAGCAACTTCCGGGGACAGAGGGTTCTCCTTCAGCTCATAATTTCAATTTATACTCCACCTTCCCAACATATAGTCCACCACTGTTTGATTTCTACCCCCATCCCTGTTTTTGAAGCGATGTGTATGTGTTGTGTCTGTGCAAGGGCATCTGCTTATGAGTACAGCTGAGGTCGGAACGGGACTTCAGATGCCCCAGAGCTGGAGTTACACGTGGCTGTGAGCTTACAATGTGGGTGTTCAAACCAGATCAAAGAGCGTGACTACTTGGTGACAGAAGAACAAGAACCCTATCCCTTAGTAAGCTGCATGGTATAGCCCAGAGACCCTAGGGTCTCACCTACAATCGCTGAGGTCGGGTGCCCAAAGATCTGACTGCTAGTTCAGGGAGTCTCAGGGGAAGAACTGACACCCAGACTCGATCTTGACCTTGGAGCGGAAGCAGAGCCCCATCTGGCAGTGTGGTGGGAGTTGGACTACTTTTATTTAATCCTCATCAAATGTTCCACTGGCCCCAGGCATTAGGGGTATTAAGGCTGGGTGGATTGACTGGAATGCTGGGTAAACGGCAGCGTTTCTCCAGAGAGGGCTCCGGTGGACAGCATTATTAGGCCTTTGGTTAGCTAGAAGGGGAGAGTTTTCCAAGGCCAGCAGGGGGCAGCAAAGAGACTGGGAGGGTCTGAGAGATGCTGTTCCAATGGTGAGCCTACACCCGGCTGCCAAGGGGCAAGCCTGTATGCCTCTGCTGTCCTTAGCTTCACCGACAGCGCAGTTACCTTTCAGGGGAGTAGGTTTGGGGGACTTTCTGTTATCATTTTTTGCTGTTGTTTCTAAACACGGTCTTATGGAGCCCAGGTTGGCCTTGAACTTACTATGTATGTGGTTGAGGATGACCTGAACTTCTGATCCTCCCTAGCGCTGGGATTACAAGCCTGCACCATGATACCTGGGGCTGGGGATAAAACTCAGGCAATAACACATGCTAGGCATGTGCCCTGTCAGAATCTGAAATATTAAATACTCTGGTTTCTTTTTAGACCATATAAATCTTTTACCTTTCACTATTTTTAAAATGTTTAATGTATTATGTACACACACACATATATAATGGTGTGTATGTGTGTAAACTCAGGGCCTCCTGCATGTTGTGGAAATGTTTTACTCCTGGGCTCACACCCAGCATGATTTTCTAAAAAGAAAAAAAATGGAAAATAATAGCCATACACATTTATGAGGCACAATATAACATTTTACTACATCTATACACTGTGTAATTAGAATTCTGGTAGTGACATAATTATTATCTTAAATATTTATCATTTCACTATGTTGGAAGCATTAAAAATCCAACAAATTGTTGTCAACCCTAGTGTTCTATAAAAACACGAGAAAACAATTTTTCTCTTACCTACTTAAAGTTTGCTTTTGGGGGGTACTGAGGGATCAGAGTATCACAGAGTTGGCTAGACACTCAATCCCTACCAGTCTGGGGGTGTCTTGGGGAAGGGCTACAGATTTAATGAGGGGGGACTTCAAAGAACATGGCTGTCTGGAACCTGTCCTTGAGTTTAGACCACACTTCTAGGCTGTTGCTGCTACAGGATCCAGGAAGAAGCCAGGAGTGTGGGGGATGGAGAAGCCCTAGAGTGTGATGGTCACAAGGAGACTCACTCCTGAGGGGTAAGAGACTGACACCACTGTTAATCCTTGTGGAATTAGGCCTGAGAAGCTACTGTGAGTTAGGATTCCACTGGGAAAGGAGCTGCTGAATTAGGAGGTGTAGGGGGAGGGGATGTCTCTCATTCCCGTACAGCAGGAGTCCTAGGTGGAGACACACAGCACAAGTCAGACAAGAAATGGCAGCTGGTACAAGATGGCTGCTGTCTTCATGGCCTGCCGGCAGGGATCCCAACCGAGATGCTGAGCCCTACGGGGGGAAGGGGCTTGGGAATTGAAGAAGCAGATAAAAAGAACTTTTAAATCTTGAACCATAGAAGGGAACAGATTAGAGGTGTGTACTGCCATGACTGGGACACTCTCAGTTTGAGTGCAAGGGTAGAGTCCTGCCCTTCCTGGATGAGACCACAAACCGTCTAGAGATGTTCTCCTCTTTTATTTATCACTAAAAGTATTTGTGAGGAACTAGATTTTTAAAAAATAAATTAAAAAACTATAGTCCAGCATAAGGAAGAGATTAGCAGGCATCCTGAAGTTGGTGTTGTCTTAGCTCTTGAGTTTATTGAGTACAGATAAAAACTTAGAAATTGGGGCTGAGAATGTAGCTCATTTGGCAGAATGCTTACCCAGTATTCATGAAGCCTGGAGCTCTACCCCCAGCACTGGTGCAGCAGCACTGGGGAGCTAGAGTCAAGGGGTCCAAAGTTCAAGACCATTCGCTGCTAAGTTTTAAGTCGTCAAACTAAGAGTTTACTCCCCAGGTTACATTATCAACAACAAAAAACAAAACAAGGCAAACAATAACAAACCAACTGTATGTAAGACCTAGTGTTACCCCGTCATGTATAAATACAAATGCCAGCCCCAGACTTTTAGTAGAATACAGTGATCTTTGTTTTTTTCCAGATAACCATTTTAAACATTTGTTTCTAATATTTTAAAGTTTATGTACGTGTGTATTAGTATGGATATGTGCATGTGAGTGCAAATGCCCTTGGAGGCTAGAAAAGGGTATCAAATCCCCTGGAACTAGAATTATAGCCTGATATGGGTGCTGGGAACCAAACTTGGGTCCTCTGCAAAAGCAATATGTATTCTGAGCCACTGAGTCATCTCTCCAGCCCTCAAGATTACCACTTTTACAGAGGCATTTATTTTTCTTCTCTCTCTGTGTGTGTATAGATGGGGTTCTTATCATTTCTACAACTGTTCAAATCCCCATCACCCCAAAACAAAGACCCGAGCACATCCTTCACCCACTCCAGCTCTGGAAACCACACAGGTTTTCCATCCTATGGTTTGGGACATGCAAGTGTCTCAAACAGGAACAAAGGACTTGGTACCATGTTTGCCTAGCATTTGTAAGATCTTCACCTTTGATAGTTAGCCTCTCATAGAAGACAGAGAGACCCCAGACAAGTGGAAACTCAGGGAACATAAACGCTAGAGACAGAGTAGTACAGTCTTCTCCAGACCCTTCCCACCACACAAGCACTCACAGTTCATGCTTTTGAAATGTTGAATTGTTTCCTAGTGTGCAATGATGTTTATCCATTTCTCTGAGTAGAGTGTTGCTAAAGGATGCGTTTTTACATGGTTGAGACACAGAATGAGATTCCTGGTCTGCTAATTTTTCCTTCAACACAGCAGCTATCAGTGCCCAAAAAGTACAGTAAATAGTGACCTCCAGCACCGTGTGCTCTGCCTCTTGGCTGCAAAGATTTGTATGGCAGTCTAGCAATGTTCCACAGTCCATGACTCACTCACAAGATCCTCTTCTTCATTATCCAGGTCACGATGGTGCTCATCACCCTGAACGTCTGCCAATAAAGGCAACTAGACTTAGTTCTCAGTGACCAGATTCGACCTTCTGAGAGCTCCCAAGGTGTATACACACACACACACACACACACACACACACACACACACACACGCACACACACACACACGTGGTCTTTCCGTTCACCACCTACCTCAAAGGTTACAAAATTGTAAACAACAGACAGAAATCCAATGAGCACAAGTGGTCAGAGAGGTAGAGGGACAGGAAGAACTCAGGCCTTGTGGCCACCAATGAATACCAGGGTAGAGTGGGACAATGAGATATGAGAGCAAAGGATGCTGGGTAAGGCTGAGACAGGCAAAGGAGGATTGCATGGTAGACAGGGCTTCACAGCAGCTATGTCTTTATGGGAAAGGACATTTTAATCCAGGGTTCGAGTCAACTATTTCAAGCCATGCCTCAAAGGCCCCCCACAGGGAACCTGGTGATCCTCAGAATAAGGTTAATGGTGAAGGTCAGAGAGTCTAATCTGAGTAACGCAATAACAAATATGGAAAAGGAATGTCCAGGGGTGGGGGTAGGGGTGCAGAGAGGGTGGTGGGGTGGGGCTATGGGAAGCATAACCAAATGTCATCACCAACGCCCTAATCAGGTGCTCTAGGCTGTATGGCAGGTCCAAAGCTATAGCTGGACTCTTTAGCTAAAAAGGCTTTTAAATGTGGGAGAAAAACAAAACAAAACAAAAAAAAACCCAAACTAAAAACCCTGGCTTGTAAGTTTCAGTTCCTGGGGTAGCTGTAACAAGGTCCTTTCAGAAGTTATTCTGATTTTGATGCAGAGGGCAGCCTTCAAGTAAAACCTCCCCCTGCTTGGGCCACAGCCTCCTTTGGACACAGATGGGCCTAGAAACAGAGCCAGCACCTCCCGTGGGCAGGTGTGGATATTGGCGCAGGAACGGGTGTATGGTTTCCCTGCAGTAGGATCAATAATGGGTCCAAAAATAAATCTCAGAAACTGAGCTTAAAATAGCTCCAATTTCTCCCAGTTCCTTCTCATTTCAGTTTACAAGGTGGTCTCTGGGAGCGGGAACGGCTGCTTGGCTCTGAAGCTGACAAATTGATATTGAACCTGGAACTGCTGGCGGGCCCACATTGGCCCAGCCTTTAGCAGCCTCGCTGTTTGGTGTGTCTGCTGGAGGTGACTTTGGTCCCTTGGCTCCCTCACAGTGAATGCTTCGCACTAAGAGGTAGAGTTTCTGACACACAATAATTACGGCTATGTGCTTTTCCAGTAACTCAGCCTTAAGGGAAGAGAATGGAATACAGGGGACAGATGGCTTGCTGGAGTCTGGCTGGGGTCACCATGTGAGAGTGGAGGGAAGAGGCTTACAGCCTGGCTCTCTGGAGGCCAGAGTTTCTCTTCGGTCACCTGACAGGCGAATGTCCTGAGGTATCTTTCAGGGCCTGTGAAAGAATCCAGCTCATTCCTGCCCAGCTTCTCAGGGTAAAACAATGCATCGGGCACCAGCCCCAAACCACTTAAGAATCATAAGAGATTGCATCCACTATCAGAAGAAAACAAAGCCAAGGAACAAACTGTTATGTTTTCCTGGTGTTTGGTTTGCTTTTTCCCCTTCTGTGTGGATGGGCTATAAAATCCCTCCAGAGACAAAGTCAGGAACCACGCAAAGTGCCCTGGCTGAACTCCACTTGTCTCCACGTCAGACAGCTGTGGAAGTTTCTAGAAGGAACTTCCCAGCCCTGGCAAGAGGGAAGATAGGCTTGGTCCAGCAGATGAGGAGGTCGGTGTCTAGAGCTCTTGCTAAGGCCAGATCTGTTCATTTTGGTTTTCTTCAGGGGGGAGGCACCTGCCCACTGCCTCATCTATGTTCTCTATGTAATAAATTAATGCTTGATTTTTAATGACACAGTAAGCCTTTTGGATATCTCAGACATTTTTCTTGATGTCCAGATCTATGTCACATGACTATGCCCATCTCTGGTTGAAACTAAATGAACACATTCAGACCTACATTCACCATGTCCCCTACTCCAACCACTCACTATGGCTCTAAGGAGTTAGCTTGGTTATCTTTGTGGTCCTCGAATCATCCAGGATGAGAACCTGGGTGTTATCTCATGCTCTCATATCTTTCATTCTCCTGTCATGTCAGGTGCTAACACTGTATGCATACCATGGTCTCTGTATTATATCATCCATTTCCACAAACAGGCCCTCTAATCTTTCTCATATGGACAACCATGGAACTCCATTTCCTAAAATCCATACCTAACTATGTATATACCCATCATCCTCTAGCCAAGAATGCTCCATCCATCCATCCACCTGCTCATGAATTTCATTCACAATAAACTAAGCTGGCCTCTTCAGTGCTGTCAGGACATATCAGTTTATCGTAGAAAGACCAGAGCCCAGGAATAAAAATATCTGGATCTAATTCTGAAACTATGTCTCAGGAGATAGGGAACTTCAGGAAGATCTGGCAATTCTGTCGTCAAGAAGTGTGAAGATGATGGGTGTGAAAGACCCTTGCAGAATCCCCAGCAGGACATAAGATTACAGACCTAGTGTGCCGGCCTCACTCATCAATTTCCCTGCCTACAGACAGAATCTTCCTTTCCCTCCTCTTGGCTCCGCCCTGGTCCTCGGGGTCTCTCGATTCCTCTCCTCACCCTGCACACAGTTTCAGCCTCTATGCTCTGGCTCCTGATCCTCATTTGCCCTGAGGCTCTTTTCACTTCAGATCTACCTGGCACATATCAATTCATCTCTCAAGATCAAAGTGACTCTTATAGAACATTTTAGTTAAGCAGCAATGTGTAATCATGAATTCATTTAGGGGATAATCCTTGGTCATAACTGAATTTTCGGGCTCCCAGAGGCACTAACTGGTGAAATAACCAAGGGAACATCGCCTCTGCTTGGTGGTTTGTCTTGGCTGATGTTACTCTTGTTAAATCAGGAGGTCATATGTCTCTAACACTGCAAGAAAGGTTAAACAAACATCTGTTGTTTCTTAAATTTTAAAATAAGGTCAGATGTAGCAGGAAGAACTAGTGCTGTTGTGATTTTTTTATTTTAATTTTTAAATTAAATTTATTTTGTTTTTAGTTTAAAAATTATTTTCAAGACAGTTTCTCTGCATAGCCCTGGCTCTCCAGTAACTCACTTTGTAGAACAGGCTAGCCTTGAACTCAAAGATCTGTCTGCCTCTGCCTCCAGAGAGCTGGGATTAAAAGATTTTATTCTTAGTTATATGTATCTCTGTGTATGGGCATATGAATGCAGTACTCATAGAAGCCAGGAGAGGGCACCAAATACCCTAGAACTGGAGTTAGACAAGGTTGTGAGCCACTTACCTGATATGGGTGCTGGAAACCAAACCTGGGTCTCTGGAAGAGTGGCACATACTCTTAACTGTTGAACAACTTCTCTGGCCCCTTCTTGTGATTGACTATTATTATTTTTTTAAAGATGGCACTGCAGATTGGGCCTCACACATGCTAGTCAACTGTACTACCGCTGAACTATAACCACAGCTTACCCATTGTCTTTTCCATTTGCAGAATCACACATCTCTTAACCTGGTGATACAGTGTAAGTGTTTTGGTGACATAGTATAGACAGCTATCTGAACATGGGAGGTGAGATACATTGAATAGGTGACAATGCATCTTTCATTTCGCTGAATTCTGCAAGTCTGAAGAAGGGTCCTGCTAAAAAGCAGTTGTTGCTAGGGTTCCACTAAGGACCCCAGTGCTAGATGCACACAGGGAGCATGCTAGGCAGCCGAGGCCTCTCACCCGTCCATGCATCCCTCAGACCCTCATTCTGTTAGTATCTGGCATGGAAATGCAAATTTAATAATAGGCTGGCCTGGGCTACCTGGAAGAACCTTGTCCAAAAAACAAACAAACAAAACACGTTTGTGGTATTTTTTTTTTCTTCCCTTGCTGAACTGAA
Source organism: Sigmodon hispidus (assembly GCA_004025045.1). Classification (NCBI taxonomy): domain Eukaryota; kingdom Metazoa; phylum Chordata; class Mammalia; order Rodentia; family Cricetidae; genus Sigmodon; species Sigmodon hispidus. The sequence goes on along the minus strand of PVIH01001014.1, from coordinate 169,594 downwards.
CTCTTTACTATGAATGAAGGGTCTATACGTTTTTTTCAAAGTTATTTAGCTTTGTGTTTGAATGTATATGTGTATGGGTACACACCTATTTAAGCATTTGTGTAGAGGTCAGAGAATAACCTTCAGAGACTGTCTCTCTCCTTCCACAGAGTGGGTTCTGGGGATTGAACTACTCAGATCATCAGGGTTGGCGGCAAATGCCTTTCCTGCTGAGCCACTCGCTGGCTCCAAACATGGTATTCAGAGCCTGAGTTTTAAATTAGCATGTTTGCTGGTAGTTAAATTCTTTTTTTTCTTTTTTGGATGCTAGCAGGCTAAGTGCACTTAACCAGTGAGTTACCACATGGGCCCAGGAAGAAAACATTAGTTAAAGTTAGGCCATCCAAGGGACAGACCCAAATGAAGGATGCAGGGCAAGCTTGAAGCTAGTGAATTTAGCCTGTTCTTGTTGATGTGATCAGATCTACACCTGTTCTGATTTTATGTTTTCTTCCTCCCTGTCCTGTCCCCCAGGTTCCCCAAACCCAAGACTCATATAGCTCAGGTTGGCCTTAAATTTACTATGTAGCAGAGGGTTCTCCTGAACCTGGATTCTCCTTCCACCATGGGATTATTGGTGTATACCCAGTGTATGTAGTACTTGGTAGGGACTGAGGGCTTCATGTATGCTAGGCAAACACTCTTATCAACTGAGCTACATTCCCCCAACCCTTGCTCATGGTTGGTTTATTAATATGATTATTATTACTATTTTTATTTACTAGGATCTCACTTTATTTCTTTGGCAGATCTCAAACCCAGGGCTCAAATGTTCTTCCTGCCTCAGTCTCCCAGGCATACTCTCTAAAGAGCCAGCCATGTTGTAAGAGCTCAGGATATGAGTGACTGACTCCATGAAGGCTTTGTCAGCACTTTGCAGGAGTTAGAGGTGGGGGGGGGGCGTCAGCAGGGCCCAGGGATTCTTCCTGCTCTACCTCAGGGTGATTTTGTAACAATAGCTGCAGCCTTGGCTGACAGTGAGTGAGCCCTTGCACTGGCCCCAGTACCAGCACCATTACATGAACAAAGGAGACCAGAGCCTTCTCAAATGCCAGATAAGAGGACATAGGGATGTCATCCATGCTGAGGAAAGGACATTTGGAAAAGGTTTAAAGACCACATTGTACTACCACAAAATTCCTGGGGAAGGGGCATGGTGAGAATCTAATCATGAGACACAATGAGGAAAACCAGAGAGTGAGTAACATCCCTAGAATGAACGTTTTTCGGAAACACAGAAAAACCACTCCAAGCCAAAGGAGTGTCACAAAGAAGTCACAACTAGAGGCATCATGAGATCATGGGCTGAAGTGAAGGTGTTTACTGGAATAGCAGGGCATGGTGACATGTAGCATTTTGAGGCTGATGGCAGGAGGCTCAGGTGTTCAAGGCTAGCCTCAGCTACACAAAGTTTAAGGCCAACCTGGGCTACAAAGTTATTGGGACAATTGGCAAATGTAAATATACCTGTGTATCAGAGTGGACTGTTGTGTCAATGACAGACTTTCAGGCCTTAATCATTGCACCACAGTTACGTAAAGGAAAGTCCTTGTTCCTAGGACACACGCTGACGTATTCAAGGGTGAAGGGTCACTGTGCCTGCAATTTACTCTCAAAGGGTTCTAGGGAGAAAAATAATATGTAAATATTTACAGAGAGACAGAGACAAAGTGAATAGGAAAAAGTTCTAGCAATTGGAGGCTCTGGAATGCTTTAATGTTTCTTGCAAGCTTTCTAAAGAGTAAGTTGAGGAGTCCCCTCATAGTATCTCTTATGCTGGTTTGGGGAAAGCAGGATTTCTGGGTATACCATGCAGAAAGAGTTGTTTGGACCAGAGATCCCTGTCCACCTTGGTTCAGGTTATTGGCAGTTGGCATTGTGTGCCTGGGGGTTTATGAGGTCTTGTGATATCTGCCTGCACAATCAAGCTTCTCTCTCCTGGGCTCTCGGGGGTTACACCCCAAAGGGAGCAAGTGAACGGTGAGAAAAGTAGTCTCAGGCTGACGGGATGGCACAGTGTGTAAAATGTTTGCTTTGCAGGGCCTGGGGACCAAGTTCAAATCCTCACCATCTAAAAAGCCAAGTATAGTGGTACATGTTGGCAATGCCAGCAGAGTGATCTGGAGACAAGATCCTTGGAGCCACTGGCCAGCCAACACTAGCCAAATCAGTGGGCTTCAAGGTCAGTTAAATAGCACTTCTCAATCTGTGGATTGTGACCCCTTTGGGTATTGAATGACTCTTTCACAGGGGTCACATATCAGATATCCTGTGTATCAGAATACTATATCATGATTTATAATATATTCACAAAATTATAATTATGAAGTAGCAATGAAATACTTTTATGTTGGGGGTCACCACAACACAAGGAACTGTATTGAAGGGTTGCAGCATTGGAAAGGTTGAGAACTACTGAGATAGAGATTGTTGCAAAAAAATGGAAATGGTGCTGGAGATGTCTCGGTGGTTTTAGCCATGCTGTTCCAGAGGTCTGGTTTAATTACCAGCACCCACAAGGCAGCTCATAATGTCTATATCTGTAACTCTGGCTCCAAGGGAACCTGAGACATCCTCTTTTGGCCTCTTAGGTACTATATGAACGTGGTACACATATATACATATACACACACATGCAGGCAAAACAATCACACACATAAAATAAAAATAAATCTAAAAAAAATTACATGGAAATTAGCTTAGGAAGATACCCAATGCTGACTTCTGATCTCCACAAAAGTGTACATACACACACACACACACACACACACACACACACAAAGCATGGCATTGCACAGGCCTTACTGAGTGCTGAGATGATGTGCTACCACTGGGGAAAAGATGCCATAATAGCCTACAAGCCTCTGCATGGGCCTCCCTAACGGCAGCAGGTTACAGAAAGCCAGTGTATGTTTATCCCAGTCTAGGTGGGAATGGGCTTGCTGGATATTATTTCCCCATGGCCCCCTCAGACAAACAGGCCAATCAGGAACTGCAACGTGAGCAGGTCAGAAGAGTTCTTATGGAGACCATTTTAAAGTGAAGCCAGGGCCAGGTTTCCAGCCAGCAGTAGTCTGGGGGCATGCTTACGTAGGTATCTCAGGAGCACAATCTGAGTAAGAGGGAGAGGTGTTCAACAAGAATTCTGCAACTTTGCTCACTCACCCCTTTCCCTTTTGATTATTATTTTTTAATGAAAAGTGTGGGGGAATTGGGGTGGGGGGAGAACACCACCTCTCCTGGCCCCGAGCCTACAACCTTTCTTGCGATACTAATCTTTCCCCGCTGACTCCACGCCATGTGCTTGGCTCTGGGCCAGTTTAATATCGCTCTTGCTGATAGCAGGTTGCAGCAGTGTTTGCATTATGAGGCTCGGCTTTAAAAAATCTCTCTGACATGGAGACAGTCTTCTGGGCAAAGGAATCATACTCAACACCTATTTCCCAGGGGTGGGCCACACTTCCAAACCTCCCCCACATGGCTGATTTTAGATGTGGCTGTAGAGGCAGGGGGTGTGGCTCCGTTGTTAGAATGCTTACCCTACACCAATGATCCCCAGCACCGCATCAAAGCGGGCATGGTGTCACATGCTTAAAATGTACCCACGAAGTGGAGGCAGGAGGATCAGAAGTTCAAAGTTATTCTTGCCTACATAGGGAGTCTGAGTCAAGACTGGGCTGAAGACCCTGTCTCATACAAATACATAGGGTCGGTGAAATGGCTGAAAGGATTAAGGTGCTTGTCACACAGCCCGAGTTCAATTCCAACAAGGACCCACGTGGCAAAAAGAGAGAACTGCCTCCTGAAGTTGTTTTCTGAGCGCCAGCACACACGTGATGTGAGATGCCATCAATCAATCAATCAATCAAGTCTTTGGAAAGACTTCAGAGATACAGAGCAGGTGCCTACACATGCCAGATTCTGGGCTCAATTTCTAACACTATTATAACAACAACACAAGAACCAGTGACCCATCTCAACAAGAACCGAGGTCAGCGGCACAGAGAGTATTCGAGGAACGAGTACTCTTCTCCAAGAGGCACTGCAACATTTTACTATCCTATTTCATGTCTCTCAAGGCCAGCTTTCCTGACCCACACAGGGCCGGCTTAGGTATGGAAGGCTTTCAACCAGACCACTGATTAGTCTCTCATTTATCACCTACCGCCCACTGTCATAAACCCAGTCATTCTGTTTTAAGGCAGAAAACACTTGTCTCTGAGAATAACCGCCAAGGTCTACTCCAGTCACAGGATCTGCTTCTGGGCAAATGAGGCTGAATGTGTAAAGGATATAAAAAAACCAAAAGAGACTGTGGCCCCAGCTTTGTCAATTATTAATTGCATGGCCTTGGGACACACACACTCACACTCCTCTCAAGAGCAGTGAGACCATCTATAGTGATCCTTCCTCCCAAACCCTCCTTTTTTTTTTTTTTTTTTTGAGACAGGGTTTCTTTTTTTAAAAAAACTTTATTTATTTATTTGCCTTGGTGTTTGCCTGGAACTGGAACTACAGACAGTTGTTAGCTGCCATGTGGGTGCTGGGAATCGAACCCAGGTCCTCTGGAAGAGCAGATGCTCTTTTTTTTTTTTAAACTTTCTTTTTATTTATTTATTTATTTATTTATTTATTTGTCTTGGTGTTTGCCTGGAACTGGAACTACAGACAGTTGTTAGCTGCCATGTGGGTGCTGGGAATCGAACCCGGGTCCTCTGGAAGAGCAGACGGTGCTCTTAACCACTGAGCCATCTCTCCAGACCCCGAGACAGGGTTTCTTTAAGAACTCTCCTGAAATTCATTCTGTAGACCAGGCTGGCCTTGAACTCAGGGATTTGCCTACCTCTGCCTTCTGAGTGCTGGGATTAAAGGCATGCACCACCACCGCCCAGCTATGAGCCCCCCTTTATTTGTTGTTATATTAACTGAGATGATACAGGATATTAGAAGCATTAGGGATCATTCTTTAGTTCTGGGACCTACCAAGAGCTCTGTGCTTCCTATGTCCTGACATTGTGCAGAAGCCTTGCTCTGTCTGGCATTGCCAGTGGCCAATCTGGTTTTAAGAAGCATCTTCCTGTCCATTAGTTATTATTTTACTGTCCATTATGATCCTCAGGAGCATCCTGCCACAAACAGGGACTTACAAGGCTGCCTTTACTTGCAACTAACATCATTTAGAGCGCTGACCCAAGACCGTGAACCACTAATGCAATTTCCCCCTTGCTAAGATCTTCATTAACAAAAGGTCTGGAGGGTTCCAGGATGAGGATGCAAAAGCGGAGAAAGTCACAATGCACCTAGCAAGAGCTTTCCAGTCAGGAGTGAGATCTGGTCCTGGGCTGAAAGGCAGCTGTCAGCTCAAAGGTGACAAATGCCCAAGGACTTGGCTAGATGCTGGAAAATCCATCAGTGATTCTCCACAAAGCCTCTCAAAAGTGCTCCGGGGAGATATGCTGAGTAGTTCTGGCTGTGGGTATTTTGGGCTGTCCTTTGTCACTTGATCTCGGTTGAGGGAGGCACATGGGGACTGAGAGGAAAAATAAATTGTTCGGACATGGGGCTCTAAGGATAGAGCGTTCCACTCAGCTTTGATCCTGCCAACGGGCTCTTAGGTTTATCCTCAGCTTTATTTTATTTTTAACTTATTTCCTTTGCCTCTGGGTCTCCAGGGCCAGACTCTTTCCTCCTGTGCTGCTCTCACTGAGGACCTCCTTATTTTCCCCCCTTTCTTCAGAATCTTCTCATTTTAGTGAGCACCAACCCTTCCTTCAAGCATTTGCTGCTTCTTGTGGTTTAGCCTGTTCTGTGTTACTATAATAAAATATCTACAAGCAAGGAAAGCTGATAAAGAACGAGGTTGCTTCTACCTTATGGCTCTCTAGAGGTTCCTACACCTGGCAGTGTGGGCTCTTACTGGCAGAATTCCAAGGTGGCAAAAAAATACCACATGGCAAGAAGCAGTGAGTGTATGTGTGTGTGTGTGTGTGTGTGTGTGTGTGTGTGTGTGTGTCTGTCTGTCTGTCTGTGTATGAGATGATCCTTTTCTCTTACGTCACCATGACTTAATCATGGGGACCCATCCTGAAGACTTGATCTAATCCTAAGCACCCCTCAAAAGGCCACTTCTAAATATCAAAGCTGGATGTTGCCACTTCCTTAAAGCCTTGCAGGGGGATTGCCAGCGCATCTGAGTCCTTGAGGGCCCCGCCCCTTGCAATCTGACCACAGCCTTTTCTCATTTTAGGAATATGACCTGAGCCAGATGTAAGATGACCTACCCAGACCCTTCACTCATGCTTGAAGATGTAGGAAAACTAGAGACATGGTTGCAAAGCCACTGTCTTGAACATCCAGTTGAGGGACACACACCTCTGAGGAAATCCCTAGTCATAGTTCCTGAAAAGCAAAAGACCATATTATCGCTAGCATAAGTGAGCTTAGGAATACTTGCAGCCCTGGGAAACATGGACGGAGGGGAAAAATTATTATTAAAAAAAAAATACAGGTTCTGTAAGATGGGAAGGGCAGATTTCCCTTTCCTCATAATGAGAATATAAACTGTGACGAGCCTTTATAAAGCGAGTAGCAGAGCTGGAGGTGGCGGGGTGAGGTGTGTGTGTGTTGTAGCTCAGTTGGTTGTCAAACAGGATGCTCACCTCCTGCTCAGTAGGAATTCATGCTGACGTTCATGTTATTTTCATAGTTGACACTAAGGATCATCTGATTATCCTGTGGTCTCTTTATCCTTGAGGAAGTCACTCTGGGGTACTATCTCTACTCTGGTTTGAGCCTTCCTTTGCACTTTATAGAAGAGCCATTAGGTGGGACCCTGCCACCGTTGCGCAGGTAAGCCATGGGCGATGACTTCGGAACTTGAAACCTGGGCAAACATATATGAGGACTGTTGACTTCTGCTGATTACAGCTTAGATTGTCCAAATGCACCCACAGGCTGTGGGGGAGGAGGCAGCCCAGAATCTGCAGTGGGCTCAGTGTCTTGACATACCCAACAGTATAGGCCCCAAGGGACTGATATTGAATGGGTGGCACATTTGGAATCACCAATCCATTTTTTAAAAATGATGGCAAAGATTCCTTAGGAAGCAGAAGAAGGAGGAAGAGAAGAGGAGGAGGAGAAGAACTTAAAAGCACATTAAAAGTTAGCAGTTACTAATAGCATGACTGGCTCTACTCCTGGGGACCACAAAGTCCAGCCTCTGCTTTCTGGCCCCCTGGCTCCACCCCACTGATGCTGTCTATGGACCACTCTGATCTTTAACCACTGGGAGGCGCTACCCTCTGAGCAGAACAGTCACCATCTTTATCCCATCAGTTGTGCCTGCTTGCAAGAGTCCATCACTTTGGGACTCTTGACATTTCATCAGGAGGGAGTGAGGAAGGTCACTAGACCTTTCCCTGAGACCCGCCACGTCTCTCAGCCTTGTGCATGCAATTCTGCCCTAAGTGCATGTGGCCTAGGGGACCTGAGTGGTTGGCGTCTCAGTACATAGGCTGAGGGGAAGGAAGTTAACTGTATGCTTTCGTCCATGCTGGGTGAGGACTTTTCAGTGTGGCTGTTTTGGGGTCACCCTCGCTCCTATAGGAAACCCTGCATCCACGCTCTGTGCTCATTGGTCCCTAGAAAGATTACTTCGGTTTGTCAATGGGACCTTGTTAAGGAGGGGATAGATATTGTTTGTCTCCCCAAAAAAGAAAAATCTCAAAATGACCCCTGACGACTGTGTGTTCATGTCCACCCCTGTGTGACTTTGGCAGTCACTGGACCATCCCGTAGGGATGTAGGTGATACAGGCCGGCCTTTTCTGCAGCTCCTCCCTGGACTTATCCTTTTTCTCCACGTCATCTGACCATATCCACATGCTCTACTGTTCTGTATGATCTCCAGTTTACCATCACAATCTGGCACTGAAGCCAGACCCTGCTAACTTTCCCTCTAAGCCCAACTTCAAGGTCATTCACTCACAGGACACCTTTCCGGTCACCTCACTGACCCCTCCAGTCCCCAACAGACTAGGGCTGGACTCCAGGCTTTCTGACTTTGGCTTACTCAATTTTTCCATACCCTGCAAACCACTCCTGAACTAACTTGACCATTTCCTGTGCTTCTGCATGCTGGATTCAAGACCACAGTTGGGAATGTGACGGTCATTCAGGCTGGTGGCACCGACCAGACGTAGCTGCCCAAACAGCCTGGCTGGAGAGACTCTGCTCCCTCTTCTCATCCATTTCTCCTCAATGGAGACCTTTGACCTTCACTGACTTCTCCCCACCTGCCTGAAGCTAGATGCTGTCACACACAAGCTAAATGACTTCCTGTCCCCCCTTTCATCCTGTAATTATTTGCTCCGCCCTGTGACTTTTTCTTCTACCTGGAGGCTCACTCATTCTCTGGATTCCAGAGATTGTTCCTCTAAACGCTGGCCTATGAGGTCCTTTATCTCAGTATGTCACTGCCAAGGGCTAGTGTTAGGGGTTAGGGATGTATCTCGGCTGCATCACATCTTGCCTTGAGCGCACAAAGCCTCGAATCCTTCCCTAGCATTGCTAGGGTGGTGCACTGGAGAAAAAGGCAGGAGGACCAGATGTTCACTCAGTCATCCTGGCAACGGTTAAGCCAGCCTGGGCTACACATGGTCCTTTTGTCCTGGCTTATTTGTTTATGTATTTAGTCAGGGTTTCATGTATCCTAGGCTGGCCTCATACTCTGTGTAGCTGAGGATGACCTTGAACTTTTGATTCTCCTCTTCCACACACTAAGTTCTGGGATTAGAGGTGGTGTGGAGCACCATGTCCAGTTGTACGTAGGGCTGGGGAATCAACACAGAGTTTTGAGTATGTTGGGCATGCACTCCGCCCTATATTATCTCTGCGCACTTATGTTTTATTTGTTTATCTAATTGTGTGTGTGTGTGTGTGTATGAGAGCATGTGTGCACATTAGCACTAATGCCTGTACTCCAGCATGCATGTGGAAGCTGGAGGGCAAACATGAGGAATAAGGACTCTCCTTCCATTTAGGACCTAGGGGTTGGATCTAGGTCACCGAGCTGGGTAGCTAGCACCTTTTAGCTGCTGAACCATCTCACCAGCCCCTACTTTACTTTAAAACAAAACACCACACATTTCTTCCTTGATTTCTCGCTACTATAATAAAAAGCCCACCATGCTAACATTTTGATGCCTGTACCCACACTTACATTGAAATTTATTTCTATGGCATTAAGAAGATGAAAACTTGAGGCTCTATGGTATTTGGAGGTGAGACTTTAGGATTAGGGATAAAAGAGGCCTCAGGAGTAGATCCAATTTAGCTTTACAAATGAAGAAACCTAAGGCAGACAGTTCTGCCTCACCAGGAGATGCCTAAGACACCGAAGAAGGACGAAGGAGAATATCAGCAGGTACAAGGGTCTCACAGTATGATGCAACACACACAGGAACTTCCCAGCCTTGAGAACTGTGAACTGCATAGACCTTTCTCCTCCTCCTCTTCCTCCTCCTCCTCCTGACAGGGTTTCTCTGGAACAGAGCCCTGACTGTCTTGGAAATTGCTTTGTAGACTAGGCTGGCTTACAGAGATCTGCCTACCTCTGCCTCCCTAGTGCTGGGATTAAAGGCATGTGCAACCATGCCCAGCTAAGACTTTTATTCTTTATAAACTACTCACCCTGTGATCTTCAGACAGATCTACAGACAATGGAAAGAAACACACCATCAAGTCTATTGTTCCTTTTTGTGTGAGCCATCTTTCTAACTAAGAAGTCTTTAAGAACTTTGAAAAATAATTTTTTTGGTACTCTTTATGTAGCTATGGATTTATCTTCATGTATCTTTTTAGCATTTAGAGAGAGATTAGATGGTAGCTAGGCTGTTTGGGGTTAAATCTCAACAACTAGCTGGTAGACTTTGGCCAAGACAAATTTGACCTTACTTTTCCAGGTTATTTTAATATAAAATGCTTATTGCTCAGGTTACCGGAGCACCAAGGAATTAACACAGAGAATTAACAAATATGGAACTGCATTTAGACCTTAATGTTCCCTAAATGCTAGGCATTAACATTGTCCAAAATGAACTTTGATCTAAGGAATTATGCCTTTTCAGTCCTAGAAAACGCTTAGCTCTTCTTGTTTCAAATACCAATGGTCATTTTTGTTTTGCTTTTGAGACATGATCTCATATAGCCCTGGCTAGCTTCAAGTTTGTTATGTAGTTACAGATAACTCTGGGCATCTGAGGCTCCAGCCTCTACCTCCCAGGCTGGGAAATTTTATGTATTAGCCACCATTCCTAGTTTATGGAGCCTAAAGCTTTGTGCCTGTGACACATACTCTATCAGCTGAGCTGCGTCCCCAGCCCTCTTTGTGGGTGCTTATTAGTCATTACTGTGTGTTTGGGACAGAGGACCCAGCACATGAATACATCTCTTACCCAGATGAAAGCCTAGAAGAGCCATCTTCTCTCAGTCTCCTTAATCTAGGTCCCCCTCCCTTTCACGGCCACGCCACTTGGAAATTCCTCTCCGGTTCACTTCAAGTTGCCATTGGCTCCATTAGCTCAAATCACTCTCAGAAAGGTCACCCATGACCTTACTACTCCATCTCTCAAGAGCTTCTAAACACCACGTTGGCTGAACTCTGAGGCCATTATCATTGAGGACAGTGTCTTCCTTGGCTGCCCTTTCTCCAGGGCCTGTGACCTCCGCACACCCCAATTTCCCCTCCACCCTTCAGAGTACCCTTCTCCTCCATCTCCTTCATTTCTACAGCTTCAACACTAACTCTCTCTCAGATCTCTACCTCTGTCGCTCGCTCGCCTGTGATTTATGGATCCAACTTTCTACAGGTTATTTTTATTCTGTGTGTGAGCATTTCAGCCTGAACTCATCCTCTCCCATTTTAAAATATTCACGCTGTTGTAAGAGAATCTCTGAAGTGGTGCAGCCTGCACATAGCAAGGGTTCGCTTCTCACACTACTAGGGCCGGGAAGCCCAAGACTAAGATTGATCCGTGCACAATGACACCTTCTTGCTTTGGAAGGGGTGAGGAGTTCTGAGGCTTCTAAATAGCAAGTGAAAGACGGAGCTGGAGAGACAGCCCAGTGGTTAAGAGCACCGGCTGCTCTTAAAGAGGACCTGGGTTCAATTTCCAGCACCCACATGGCAGCTCACAACTGCCTATAACTCCAAGATCTGACACCTGCCCACACACACATGCAGGCAAAACATCAATGCACATAAAATAAAGAATAAATAAAATGAATAACAAGTGCAGGAATCCTCAGTTTCATTCTTAAGACCTGTCCAATTCTAGCACTTTGGAGGGCTCAGGATTTCAAGCAGAATTCCGGGAGGACAGGACACCATCCTAACCACAGTGGCTCTTAGGCCATTTAAAAATTCCTGCCTGGGGGCTGGAGAGATGGCTTAGTGGTTAAGAGCACTGACTGTTCTTCCAGAGGACCTGGGTTCAATTACCAGCATCCACATGGCAGCTAACAACTGTCTGTAATTCCAAGATCTGACAACCTTACATAGTTACACATGTAGGCAAAACACCAATTCACATAAAATAAAAATAAATATTAAATAAACAAACTACTTCTTAGATCTGGGTGAGGTGGTGCACACCTTTAATCCCAGCACTCAGGACAGGAGAATCTCAGTGAGTTTAAGGCCAGCCTTCGTGAGTTCTAGGACAGCCAGGGCTGTTATACTGAGAAACCCTGTCTTGAAAAACCAAAAGTCAAGCAAGCAAAGAAACAACAACAACAACAAAAAACAGAAACAAAACCCTTTGACTTTGCTAAGTTTCTGATCATGGGTGAAGGCTCTGGCCTGGTACAGCACAGAACAGAAAGGGGCCCAGAGTTCTGAGGCATAAAGTCTTTTATGCTAGAGATCTGCATTTGCATGAGTGCCTAGAATGGTTTTACTTTTGTATATGCTGATGCTCATCACCCCACAGTGCAAACTTAGACAAGCGTGAAACTGGAGCCTACAGTTTCTACGGCAGTTATGGAACAAATACACACACACCACATACAAATTAATTACAAAATCTGCAGCAGAAGGCATCACTGATTAGTTTCTTACCCTTAATAGAAAAGAGAGTTATTTTTTCTCAATACTAAGAGCAGACCTTAGAAAAAAGAAATAGCATGCAATTATATGAGCTCTTAGCCAAAGCATAATGTTGAAGCCTGATTACCTCATGATCCCTCTTTTTATTTTAATTATTTTGAGACAGAGTCTTACATAGCCCAGGCTTGCCTCAGACTTACTATATAGCTAAGGCTAGCTTTGAACGTCTGATATTCTGTCCTCTTATACCTCCTCAGGGCTGAGGTTACAGATACGTGATACGATGTCTGGTTAGTGATTACCTTATATTAAAAATACATAATGTTACTATTATTTCTGTGTGCGCATGTTTGCACATGCCACAGTCTGCATGTGAAGGTCAAGGACCACTATTTTCAGTCAGTTCTCCCCTTCCCAGTGGAAGGTGCTCAGATCATCAGGTCATCAGGCATGTGTTTTTTTGCACATGCCTGCTGAACCATCTTGCCTGTCCAGTTCCTTCTATAAAGGGCAATTTGCTTTTCTAGGGATTGAGCCCAGAGTGCTAAGCATACATTCTACCTCATAACTACGCCCCCAGCCACAGTGAGATTGTTTTCTGTTACAGAAAGCACCAACAGAGGCACACCATGTATGCAACTGGTATCTCGGCTATTCCAAGAGACCCAGATGGTACTGAATAAATTTAGCTGGGTGCTGAAAACAAGGTATCCCCTATAGATCAAAATAATGTTACTAGCGAAAAAAATGTTGCTGCGTGGTGGTAGTATATGGCTTTAATCCTAGCATTCTGGAGGCAGAGGCAGAAGGATCTCTGAGCTCAAGGCCAGCCTGGTCTACAGAGTGAGTTCCAGGACAGCCAGGGCTACATGGAGTAACCCTGTCTCAACCCATCCCCCAAATAAATAAATAAACAAACAAATAATAAGAAGTCTTTGCAATCTTTTACTCCTGAGTAAGGTTTTTATATTTTATTTCATTAATTCACTTGAGTTCTGACTTGCAACCAAGGGGAAATTGGTTGTTGACTTAATAACAAATTCATGACAGATTTTTGAACCATGGTATAAATGACAAAATCTTCAGCATCAAGTGCCTTTTACTTGGTTTTGTCCCCGAGTCTCTTCTGTGATGGTGTTTGTTCACTTTTTTTTTTCTAGGACAGAGTCTTATCCTGTACCCCAACTTCCCTTCAAACTTCTGACCCTACTGCTTCAGCATCCAGAGTGCTGGATGACAGTTGTGTGCCACCACGACAAACTCAAAACTGCATTTAGCTGATGCTTTTCAACACATGTTTATTAATAGCTTGGCCAGCATAATTAAGATAATTAAAATAACTCTGGAGAACGGTCTGCATATTCTAAAGTCATTTTGGACCCTCTAGTTTAAGAGCTGGGAAGAGGCCCTTTTTAGGTGAGACTCTGTGACCCTCATATTTAGTCAGCTAAAGTACAAAATGACCATGAAAGCTGAGGGAATAGGAATTTAGGGCTTGACAGTGGGCAAAAGAACTTGCTATGTAAACCCGAGGACCTGAGTTCAAATCCCCAGAAACCACAGGAGAATACCCAGGATCTGGATAGCTTGGTGTATGCGGCCGTGAGTAAAACTGACCCTGTCTCAAACAAGGTGGACAGTGAGGACACAGAGACATCCATACATAAACATATATGCAAATGCAATGTTAGAATAAATAAATGGGTCTTCAATAGGTGTTAGTAGGGGAAAGATGATCTAAATAAAATGTATCATTGACCAGCGGGATAGTTCAGTGGGTAATGGTGCTTGCTGCCAGTCCCGAAGACCAGAGTTCAATCCCAGGGAACCACATAGTGAAAAGAAAGAACTGAGCCCTGAAATCTGCCCTCCATAAGCACATCTAAGTTCACATATAGAGACCACACACACACACACACACACACACACACACACACACACACACTCTGAATGTCTGGAAAAATATGTAATTGAATAGCTTAGTACTTAATCTCAGAAGATTTAGGACCAGATTCAGTGTTCCACAGCTGACACCCTGCCTGGTTAAAACACAGAGCATGTGTGCAAGTCCAGGAGCAGATGGGAGCATCCAACAGGAAACATCGCTTAGAAACCATGGCCACTGGAAATCATTAACCCACTTCCATCCACTCAGGCCCCTTCCATCATTCTCTCACCCCACATTTTGCTTTTAAAGAGGCTAAAATACCAGCCAAGACTCATCCTTGAAGGTGTGTTTATCACAGCGATGCATCTAGGGATTTTTAGGAGAGATCACTTTACAGAGAGGGTGGTTCTGGACCTCCCTGCAGAAAGTGAGGTGACACAATCATTCCTTTTCCAGAGCTCTGACAAGTCATTTGCATTCCTAGGAGGCCTGTGGCTGTCCAGGAAAAGGGAAACAAACAGCATTTCAGGCCTGATATTTTTGATGATCTTTCTCCCACAGATGCTACCCTACCCCTGAGCTCACATTTTCTCTGCACATCTTTGTTGCTGAAATGCATCATTATGGTTAGAATGTGAAATGTCCCTCACAAGCTCATGGACTGTTCACTTGCTCTCCAGCTGTAGTACTATTTTGGGAAGGTCTAGAAACTTCAGAAGCTAGGATCTCACTAGAGGAAACAGGTCTCTAAGAATGTGTTTTTGAAGGTTCTCAGGCCCCAGCCCCTTTCATATTCTCTACTTCTTATTTACTATGAAAAACACAGATTTGTTTTTTTCCTCTAAATACTCCCAATGCCATGATACCCGAGTGCATGGACCAAGTGACCACAAACTGAGGGCCCTGAAACTTTGAGCTAATATATATCCACTACCTCCACTTCCGTTTTTTTCTGTTAGGCATTTGATGTTAGTGATAAAATAAAAGTACCTAATTCATTGGCTGATGAGATGCCTCAGCAGAAAAACTACCTGCCTTACAACCCTGACAATACAGCATCCATTTTAGTGGCTTGTGTCTGTAATCCTAATGCTCCCTGAGTGAGGTGAGAATTAGAGGCAGGAGAATCACCTAGAAGCTCACTTGTGTAAATAGCAAGGGAGACCCCGATTTAACACTGATGGTGATGAGAAAAATGACTCCCGAAAGTCATCCTCTTACCATCACAGGCATAACACACTGGAGCGTAGAGATGTCCACATACAACAAATAAGTTAAAAAAAAAAAAAAACAAAAAACAAAACAAAACAAAAAAACCCAAAAAACTTTAAAAAGAAACTAATTCATACATTCACAAAGGACACTCAGCATCCTCCATGGGAGCAGGAAATGGGATGCACTCATGTGTGGAACTCAGGACAGCATCACTGGACCACACAGAGACGGTGGGTGCTGTCACTCACATTTATGAGATGCTGTTGCCACTGAGATGCATTTTATCCCAGGGTTGCTAAGACAAAAAACAATGACATTAAAATTGATAAAACATGGACAAGCCGATAAGTGCAAACATATTACAGACCTACTATGGGCAGTAAGCGCTGTTCTGAGAACATTGCATGGTCAGCATGTTCTATACTCATAAGTACCTCAGGAGTCAGAACCATCAAGCCAAGAGACAAGGGTACAAGGAAGGGAAAGAACAGGTCTAAACCAGCTAAGTGGCTGATTAGGGAATAAAGTCCTACTGGTCCAGTTCCAGACCCTGTACCCTTTATCACTTCACTATCCTGCTCTATAGTGTTGAGCGATGGCTTGAATAATAAGACATGTTGTCCTTGGGGGAGGAACAGGCTGTGCCAAGCAGAATGCTACGGTGATGATGTATACGCTGTAAGTCCCAGCACTTGGGAGGCAGAGGCAGGAGGATCTCTGTGAGTTTGAGGCCAGATTGGCTTACAAAGCGAGTTCCAGGACTGTTACACAGAAGAGAGAGAGGATGGGGCTGGAGAGATGGCTCAGCGGTTAAGAGCACCGGCTGCTCTTCCAGAGGATCCGGGTTCGAGTCCCAGCACCCACATGGCAGCTAACAACTGTCCGTAGTTCCAGTTCCAGGCAAAACACCAAGGCAAATAAATAAATAAAGTTTAAAAAAAAAAAAAAAAAAAAAAAAAAAAAAAAAAAAAAAAAAAAAAAAAAAAAAAAAAAAAAAAAAAAAAAAAAAAGAAGAGAGAGAGGAAAAAAAAAAAAAGGCTGGAGAGATGGCTCTGTCCTCTGATATTCCAGATTAATTTTATTAAATACATATCACCACAGAATTCTTTCCAGGTAAACAAGACCCAAAACAAACAGTGTAGAAAGCCAGAGTATTTATCTTCCTGGCAGGGAGTCATCATACAAAGGGTCCTGTAATTGGGCCAGTGGCCGCATACCCTCCTCCAACTTGGTGAACTGAATCAAAAACACCACCTCTGAGGACTGCCCAGAACTTCAGGCTTCAGAAACGAGCCAACTTTGCCCCTTGCCCTTCAGGTGGATTTCACCATTCAGAGAGCTGCACTGATTCTCAAGCTTTTCCCATGGTTAAAGTCAAAGAGAAGAGCAGCCATTGACTGTCATGAGTCATCTCACCGCATCTTCCCAGGAGTCCTCTGCCCTCAGCCCGGCTTCCTCATCTGTCCCCTGGAATGTTCTGGCTAACAACTCTCACGAGCTCTGTGCTACAGAGCACTGCTCTGCCCTGTTTGGCCCAAGGCTAGTCCATGATTTTGCTGAACTTAGTGCATCAGTCTGCTGAGTGGATCTGGCCAGCTGCTAGCTTTTGGCAGACTCCTAGAGTATCCTCATCCAAAACGCTCCAAGACCCAAAGGTTGCTGGCTACCATCTGTCATGAGCAATCCATCCGCAGAAGCACCCAAAATGGCTCCATAAACATAAACACAAAGATCTAGGTAAATAAACAAGAAAGACAAACTTTGTTTTTTTAAAAGCAAAGTACAGTGGTTTCCCACAGTAATTAGGTCTCTTGTGAGGGAAAAAAAAATAGACAAATATTTGGAAAACAATTGCAAATCTAGTGAATGGGGCGGAGAATGTATTCAAGAGAGTTGGGGGTGGAGGTCCTGTCTTATGGAACAAGACTAGAGCTTTTTATCTTATTCAAAATTCAAAAGGTAAGTCTGTTGTGGTAGTTGAATGACTGTAATCATGCTACTTTGGAGACAAAGGAGGAGGATCATGAATTCAAAGCCAGCCTGGGCTATGCAGTGAGTCTGAGGTCAGCCTGGGCTATATGAGAAAACCACAACAAACCAAGATGAAATCCCTTCAGCTCCTACTCCAGGCTGACAACCATGGTAAATCTGCTGTCTGTATGTTTTAAAAATAAAGTTAGGGGGCTGGAGAGATGGCTCAGTGGTTAAGAGCACCGTCTGCTCTTCCAGAGGACCGGGGTTCGATTCCCAGCACCCACATGGCAACTAACAACTGTCTGTAGTTCCAGTTCCAGGCAAACACCAAGTCAAATAAATAAATAAATAATAATAAAAAAATTAAAAAAATAATAAAGTTGGTTATATAGTATGTAAATAATAGACAAGCAATATTCCTAAATTATTAAAAAAATTTTCTATCATACTTATTTGCTGTGCATGTGGAGGTCAGAGAATGACTTGTGGGAGTCTGTTCTCTCCGGCCCCCATGAGACCCATAAACTTGACTTATGATGTATCAACGACTCTACTCTCTTTGTGTCTGTAGCACAAAGAGAAAGATGAAAATCTCTTTTTTGTTCTTTGATCAAAATTTGTCCTATTTTTAGACTTTTACTTTTTCCATTGGATTTTATAATCAGTTTTGGACAAGCACTATCTACCCCAGTATGAGGTATGACTGTCAGGTATCTACCTTTGGAAATGGGAGTAGTGCTGCATGCCTGGAACCCCAGAACTTGGGAGACTGAGGCAGGGGGTTTACAAGTTTAAATCAGCTTGGGTGACAAAATGAAATCTTGTTTCAAAAACTCAAGCATTCTGGCCAATCATCCCCCTGGCCCCAGGTGTATTTGTCTGCCCATTTCACTGTGATTGAATGGGAGATGAACACTGAGGCAAAGATCATCCATATGTGAGGGTGTGTCGCTCCTAGTGGCTCCCAGTGGCAAGCATATTATGTCCCTTTGTTCCCTTATAGTGTGATGTGAACTCTACTCCTTGTGGGACTGGGTAGATGACTGTCTATTCCAGACATAGTCTCTGGAATGATCCTTCAGTCCACTTAGTGGTTTAGCATCCACTAATGGCTTGCCGCTACTGTGGTAGTTACAACATGGTCATCCAGATCTTGACACTTCACATTTGGTAATTTTCTTTCTATCTCTGGCTCCCAATTTCCCAACTATGATTTTCCATTCTCTCTTTGATTATGTGGCTCTGGACCAGTCTGGTTACTTGTTTTGGTAAAAATACAGCAGCAAGCAGAGGTGGGTCTTTCCAGATTTATCACAACACGAGTTAAACAGGTCAAATTGAAAACAAACATTATTTTAAGCTGTATCTATTCCTAATGCTGAATAATAATTCCACCTGGCATTGGGATTATACCCAGAGGGCCGCCCTTCACCCTGGACATATCTTCCTTTGGCTCATGTTTGGTTGTTTACTAGTGTGAAACAGGACTTCCTTCATTCTGTAGCTTGGGTTGGCATTGAGCCCACTAAATAGCCCAGGCTGGCTTTAAATTCAAGGAAATCCTTCTGCCTCAGACTTCCACCTGCTAGGTAAACAGGAATGAGTGACCACTCCCTGATTGTTGTTGTTTTAAATATTCAGCTCTCATGGGGCTGGAGAGATGGCTCAGGAGCCCTGATGTGGGATGTATTTCTATATGCCGTAAATGTCATTACATAATAAAGGAACTCTTTTTGACCTATGGCAAGGCATCTTACAAGCAGGCAGAAAATCCAAGCACAGATACAAGAAAGAGGGTAGAGTCAAGAGAGATGTGATCCAGCAGCCCCAAAAACAAGATATAAAGAAATAAATAAGCCATAAGCCACAGGGCAGGACAAATGAATAAAAAATAAGTTAAGATACGAGAGCTAGCTAGCCATAAGCCTAAGCCATAGACCAAACAAAATATAATTAATGTAAGTATCAAGTAATTTTAAAAGACTCAACAGTGGTGGGCAAGTCCAAACCATAAAGTTAAGCCAAGCCAAAAACCTATACAACAAGAAATCCCACCACAGAGTGGGCTGCTCGTGTAGAGGACCTTGGTTCAGTTTCCAGTACCCACATGGTGGTTTACAACCACCAATAATTCCAGTTCCAGGGGAATCTGATGCTCTCTTCTGGTCTTCATGTATGTGCTACACATACATATATACAGGCAATACATTCATACACGTAAAACAATAAATAAAAAAAAAATCTTAAAATCCAGTTCGGATCACAAATTGTACCAGAAATAGGGAAGGACACACCTTCAGGAATCAAATAAGACATGTGTTTCTATTGTCATCAAAATGATACTTTTGGGCAGAGACTGAAGTCAATGACTTTCTACCTCATAGACCCAAGTGGCTAAAAATCCTCCCAAACTGAAAATGGGGGTGTTTTGTGCAGCTGTATGTATTTAATATATTTATTTTTGTCACATACTGACTTATTAGAGAAAATTGCAGATTTTGTAGGTGTCTGGCTATTAAAATCGAAGGTTAAAAACAGAACCATAAAGGTTGAAGATGTATCTAAAAATAAAGTAACTGCCTTTTCATCTCCCTCTAATCCTTAGAAGGAGAAGAACCACCTGCAGAGACCTGGAGTCTGGCCGCCACAGTTCTCACTCACGGGCAGCCCTGCTTCACAAATTAATTTCAGTACACTTTGCAATGTGTTAATAAATTACTTTAGCGTGTTGCCCTCTGGATGTTGCAAATACCAATCATGACATAAACTTCGCAACCACCAATGTGAGATCCAACCTGGGATAAACTCAGTTCTCTGAGACAGATTCCCTGTGCTCTATCTGGTTACTCCCAGGGTCACTGCATGGGCTCAGGATGAGAATGTTGCTCTCATCTCCAAGGCAATGCCAACCGAGTCCAGTTAAAGCCACAAACTGCTTATGAAATTCACCTAAAGATGGCTCCCAGCAATGAAATTTGGAATCTCTGTAAGATCTGTAGTTAATTAAATGAGATTGTGTACTTTCCTAAAACCAAGAATGAAAAGTGAATCTTAGGGAGCTGGAGAGACCTCAGAGGACCCAGGTTTGATTTCCAGCACCTACATAGTAGCTCTAACTCCAGCACTGGGGGATCCAATCTCTCTTCTGGCATCTTAGGCAAGCATACATATAATGCACTGATGTACCTACAGCCAAAACATCCATATATGTAAAGATAAATAAATAAAAACAAAAAAGAGAAAGTAAGTCTTAAGCCATGCCTTGTGGTACAGACCTAAACTCCCAGCTACTGAAGTAAGTGGTTGAGGCAGGAAATTAGCAGTTGAAGGCTAGCCTGAGCTACAAAGGGAATTCAGGGCTTGCTTGGGTAACTTGGTAAGACCCTTTCTAAATATGCCATGTAAAAGCTGGGTGTGCTCACATGTGCTGCAATCTCAGTGCTGGGGAAATAGAAGCAGGAGGTTCTCCAAGGCTCATAGGCCACTCAAGATGAACTGGTGAGCTCTGGTCTCTCATCTCTCTCATATCTCTCTCTCTCTCTCTCTCTCTCTCTCTCTCTCTCTCACACACACACACACACACACACACACACACACACTCACACACACTTACGGGAAAAAAAAAAGGCCTGAGGGATGCTGTACTGATATGGAACGTCTTTCTGTACACTGTAAATATACTTTATTACCATCTGTTAATAAAAAGGCTGTGTTGGCCAATGGCAAGGCAGCTTGGAGGCAGGTGGGAAATCCAGAGATAAAAAAGGAAGGCAGCCGACCATCCAGAAAGCAAAATGTAACGGAACACAGGTAAAGCCACGAATCACGTGCCAACACATAGATTAATAGAAATGGGTTAAGTTGTAAGAGCTAGTTGGTAATGAACCTGAACCATAGGCCAAACAGTTTGTAATTAATATGAGCCTTTGTGTGATTATTTGGAACTGCAGACAAGACCTCAGGGCTAGGTCAGGCCAGAAAGGTCAGAAACTTCTGGCTACACTGTCTGTACCTTAATGAAAGAGTACTTGCTTAGCATGCACAGAATCTTGCGCTCTAACCTCAGAATCATCGAAAAAGAGGTAACTACAGAGTGCAGAGCAATCAGAAGCCGAACTTGAAATCCATGAAAGGTCTTCCTCAGAAGTTCTGGAAACTTCTCTTTTATTACTTGTCTCACTGGATAATTTTACCTGACTCATGTTTAAATTTCTATGAACTGTGGCTTCATATATCCAACTGTCTACCTGCCATTTTCTCTGGAAGGTCTCAGACATCATCTTGATTTTTCTCTCAGAATCTGTCTCTATGCTGTTTCCCCACAAGAACAGCAACATCATCACTGACCTAGGTCAAAGGCTAAAGTTAGAAACCCCAAGAACATCTTTCTGTCCCTTTATCACATACATATCAATTTTAACAGAAAGTAAATGTTTTAAAAACGTACCAATGGCTACATTTTTGTCTATGGCTACCCTTCCAGCCCAAGCCACCATCTTGGTTTGGATTGTGGCAAAGCAAAACAATAAACAAAAACTCCCAGACTTGCTGATTAACAACGTTTGTTTGACAATTTGAACCAAATCAAAACTTCATCAGGAAAACACTATTAACCTAAGTACGGCTACCGGGTGATGGTGGTGATGGTGAAATCGAGCATGTGTACAGTACCTTCTAGTTTATGTGATGCTTTCCTGAAAACTCATCTCCAGGAATCCTCCACACTCGCCAGCACTATCAATTTCATATTCCTTGATAAAGAAACTGCATCTCTGATGGGTCAAAGGAACTGCCTACAGTCAGAGATGGACATGAACACAGATCTACCTGCCTGTCTCACAAGGATCAGTTTTGCCATCTTTCATTATAACACAAACTGGAAACTCCACATTGCAAATACTTCTTCCAGGATGACTCTGTGAGAGAACTTAATTTCCTGAAACTGGATAAGAATGAGACATCCTTTTCTTCTTACCAGAGAGGACTTGGCTCCAAGAGGAATTACATCCTTGGTGACACATAAGGCTAACAAATATAGATAAGCTGACGGTTACAAAAAACACCCCCCTCATTTTTTCAGTATGAATAAATGTTTGTATTAGTGTGTGCACACACATGAGGGTTTGTGTTGGGGTCATCTTGGAACACCTCCCACTTTAGTCCTTGAGGCAGGGTCCTTTAATCAAACCCAGAGCTCTCTGATATGGCTGATCTTACTAGGTGTAGTGAGTCTTGTTAGCCAGCTCGCTTGCCCTGAGGATCCATCTCCACTTCCTGAGGCTGAACTACCAAGGGGCTACTATTGTCACCCAGCATTTAGATGTGTTTCTGGGGATCCAACTCTGGCCCTCACACTTAAAAGCCTGTACCATTTCCCTAGACCACAAAGATCCTTTGAAGATGCTTCTGTTTTCATGAGTATGAAGAAGCATTTGGATAGCCTGCTTTACTAAATATTTATATGTAAATCCGTTGGTGTTCAGTGTTTTTTCCCCTTTAGATCTACCTGGGGATGTTAAAAAGCCTAAAGCTTATATTCCACCTATGATCAGTGAAATCATGGTCCCTTGGGATTCCTGAGTTTTCTGGATGGTTTCGGCACAAAGCCATGATTAGAACCACTGATGTAGACTGTCACCGTGAGTGAGGCTGGCGTGTTCCACATATGCCCTATCGAGAGAACAGGTGAGGTCAGCCATTGGGTGAATCCATTTGGAGAAGCCAGCTTTCTGGAGTGTTCCATGATTCTTGGTGTTTAAAGATCTGCACCTTTCACTAAATAAACAAGAGTCTCAGAGGGATGGGCCTTAAGTAATTAAAACTTCTCAGTGAGATGGCTTAGCATGTAAATCCACTTGCCATGGTGCCTGATGTTTGATCTCTTGGGACCTACATGGTAGAACGAAAGGCAATTTCTACAAGATGTCCTCTGACTTCATATGTGCACCATGGTATATTCATTCATGCTCTTACACACACGCACACATGCACGCACGCACCCCACACAGTGAAATAACCAGTAAACAAGCTACTTCTCAGGTAAGATGGGTTTGGTGTCACATGCCTATAATCGCAGTAGCTGAGAGGCTGAGGGAGGAGGAGGATCCAAGAGACAGGACAGCCTGTGTGCAGAGTTCAAGGCTAGCCTCAGTCAAACAACAAGCTAGCTAGGTTAGGTGTGAACTGCTACTGTGCATGGTGCCTGCTTTCTTTAGAAAAGGAAGTACAGGCCAGGCTGCCCCCATGGACCTCCTGCCACACTGTCACCCTACACCAGGTGTCACAGGAGTGGTCTTCCTTCAGCCCATCCAGGCGGTGCTGAGCACTGACTCTCTCCAATCCATATTTATGGCCTTGGAAAAACAACAGAACCTTGCTTTGGCCTGGCCCCATTCTCCCCAGAGCTAATTAAGGCCTAACTAGTTCCCATCAGTTTGTACTCGAAATAAAAGGACCTCAATTTAAGACAACTTCCCCATTGTGTCTCGGCTGGTGCTACCAGAGTCTGAAGGTTTACACAAACACACACTCACTAGTTTCTTTTTTAATGAGAAGATATTTCTGTTTAGTCACCCTGAAAATGTGTTTTTACTAGGTTTTGGATCACATTTATGACTGAGATAATAACTGATAATAAGATAGCAACATGCACTCTATTCAGCCACTAATCAATGTGATTATCACCAGAGTCATTCAATTTAATTATTGCTTCTTATCACTATCCATTCATTAAAATTTTGGCAGGTGGGGGTGGAAATGGCGCAGATGAATTCATGAAGGATGATAGCTGAATAAGAGCATGTACATAGAAAAGGCAGAGGTGAACTGAGCTCATTAATTAAGGAGTGAAATACCCACAATGCACTGCTTTCTACACTGTGCCTCCTCTACCCTGGGCAGAACAAGGCCATGGCTGAACAAGGCATGGGCTTATGGCTTTAGATTTGGCACTGGCTGGATAGAGTTACCTTGTCATCATCAAAATTAGGTAAATATGCACTTGTGATTAGCAAGCATTTGGGAGCACAAGTGAACTCCAGAGCCTTTCTTTTCTTCCTTGTGAAATCAACACTAAAGGGCTCTTGAGTATGTAAGTTAGAGTGGCCCCAGGAGAACCACATGGAGAATTGACAGCAGAGTGAGGCACAGGCAAGGGCAGAGAGCTTGAAGATCACAGGGGGTCTGTCAATCTGAGGCTCAAGATATCCTCTCAACCATCGACACACAGAAAGCTGATTTGGATTCACACACATGGGATGAGGCTCAGAGAAAAAGGGAACAAGAAAACTCATTTGTTTGGAAAGATTACTTTTAAATTTACTTGTATTGCTATTTTGTATTTTGTCTACATGTATGTTTCTGTAAGAGTAGCCAGTGTTCTTAACCTTTGAACCATCCACCTCTCCAACCCCCAAACCCACATGTTTCCCCAATGGTGTTTCCCCAGGAAGAGCAGTTATGAAAATCTCGTCTTTATAGTGCTTTTCCTGATGGCCCATAACTATGCTAAAACAGTCAAGTTCATTTTGATCTCCAGTGGGCAGCAAGGGCACTGACATGGATAAGGCAGTGCAGCCATTGGGAACCACATGTGCCAGCTGGGTGGAAGGTGGTTCAGTAGGGAAACTGCTTGCTGGATAAGCATGAGACCTGAGTTTGGATCCCTAGCATCATCAAGGAAAGCTGGGCACGATAATCTTCCACTTGCCTGTGATCCCAGTGAAGATCCCTGAGGCAGCCTAGCAGAATAAGAAAACGCCAGGTTCAGAGAGAGAAATGTTCTCAAAAAATAAGGCAGAAGGGGCTGGAGAGATGGCTCAGTGGTTAAGAATACTTGCTGCTTTTCCAGAGGTCTGAGTTCAATTCCCAGAACCCACTTGGCAGCTCATAACTCTTTAACACCCTTTTTGGATGTGCAGATGTACATGTAGACAAAGTATCCATATGCATAAGAGAAGTAAATAAATCTTTAGAAAAATAAGGCAGAAAAGGATTGAGAAAAAGACACAATGTTGACCCCTGGTCTACACATATATCTCAAGTGGAGAAGAGTACGCCATGCCTTGTTAAAATTAGCATACTGTATGTTTCAATTTGGAGGAACTGGCTAAAAAAAAAATCACTAATATCTTGTAATGTGAGTCAAAGGGATATGGGTATTCATCAGTGAATCATGAGGCTACTCTTGGCTTTCCTTTTGTGTTGAAGATTTCTTTTTCTTCATTGCAAATTTCAAGTTTTAAAAACCACATGTTAATTTTCCAATCAGGAAAGGTCACACTTGCCAAGATTAGCATGCACCCCTTTTGACATTGTTTTGGGCAATTTGGCTTTGATAAAGCTGGCCAGCAAAGTGCATGAATTTTAGGCGGTGGACAGGGACGGTCCTCTCCATTTCCTCTGTGGAATCACATTGATTGATACTCACTATACAGCTCCTGAACCTGGTAGCAGAAGAGTACCACAGTTAGTGATACTATTCTCTCTGGAATAGTTTCACTCCAGAAACTCTGGAGCAGGCATAGGACTGAGACCACATGTGAGAAGATCAATCGAGTGCTTAAACTTTTTTTTTCTGAAAAGGTCAAGGTTTCAGGGGTCATGTGACAACTACTCACCTCTATGGCTGGGAAGCATCATACATACTAGGTGAGTGTGTCTGGGTACCAATAAATATTTATTTATAAAGAAAGTAGTTTGGCAGGGCAGTGGTGGCACATGCCTTTAACCTTGGCATTCAGGAAACAGAGGCCAGCCTGGTCTACAGAGTGAGTTACAGGAGAATCAGAGCTATACAGAGAAACTCTGTCTCTAAAAACAAACAAACAAACAAACAAACAAGAAATGTAGGAAAGTATTTTGGGTTGGGAGATGGCTTAGTGGGTAAGCACTTATCATACAATGGTAAGAGCCAGAGCCTAGGACTCACATAAATGCTGAATGGATGTGGCAGCCCACCTGTACCACTAGTCCTTAGAAGACAGACACAAGATCTCCAGGCTAGCCACATCAGGCAGTTTTGAGTTCAACAGAGAGATGTTGCCACAATGAATAATGTGGAGAGTGGTCCAGAAAAGATGCATGACATCAACTTCAGGCCTCCATCTATACACGTGCATATGTACCCTCAATGCACATGGGCACCCATTCACACATGAACACACGTACATACATGCAGGAGCATCATCCACACATACCTATGAATAGAAAACCAAACCAAACCAAAATAAAACATAGTCGTTGGCCATCATCTGAAGAGTCCAGCTTTCCTGTCATAATCCAAGAAGAGACGTGACCAAGAATCAGCCAGGTCAGTCCCTGCTAATACTATTATAGAAAACATCCCCCAACCATCTCTGATTTCCCAGTTCTGTTCTCACCATTGTGTTTGGCATACACGTCACAGTGAGTATTGGAAGTTATTCAGACCTGAGTGTGGCAACACATGCCCCGTAATTCCAGCACTTGAGAGGTGAAGTTAGAAATGGAATCAGAAAAATCTGAGTTTCCATTGTCCTCTCCACTTATGGTAATCACTTACATAGTGGAGAGACACACAGATTAGAAGAGAGGAAAGCTAGACTATAATGTATACCACGCCTAGTCCCAGAGCTCCAAGGCCAGACCCTCTCTGAGGTTCCCGGGACAAACCAGGGCTGGGCGAAGTACTGTGCCCTTCAGAGGCCAGGACTTGAGAGTCCTGCCATGAGAGGACCAGGAGAGGCTACTCACGCTGTTGTTGCTTCCTTTGTTGTCTTCATACTTGGTTTCTATGTGGATGGAGAATTTCGGCAGAAAGGAACACTGCGGAGAAAAGGCACACTTCGATTAGCATCGTGGTTCTCTCTCATTGCGTCTTTAGCGTGGCTTGGGGTTGCCCATCTGACCATTAGGTTGGGAGCATAGAAGATCTATAGCAGACATGGTAAGATATACATTCTGTAGGAGAAGCCATTGTCATGAGCACCATTTCTTCCAGAAGTCAGTATGCAGTTTTGGGAAGGGAATGGCCCGGAAGCACATCTCCAGAGGGAAGATGTGCTGTGAGTACTGACACCACTGATGAGATGTGGACGCCTATTATAGAAGCCAACTCCAGGCCTGTGGAGCTCACCTGCTGACTAGGGACCCCACCACAGCCCTATGCTAATGTGCATACAAAATTAGGGAGGTGGCACAGTACAACTTTAGATCAGAGATTATTGGTCAGCTAGGTGTATGTGTGAGCACATGTATGTGTGGTATGTCCATATATGTGTGTGTGTGTGTGTGTGTGTGTGTGTGTGTGTGTGTGTGTGCATAGAGATGCTGATGAACTCTGTTGGATATTTTCCTCCATTACTCTCCACCTCAATTTTGGCATGATGGAATTATGAACATCTCTATCTTAGTATGTGTAATGTCTTGGTTTGATCTTCAGAACTAAAACATGGGTTGGAACTGAGTAAAAAGGAAGCCATCACTGAAAAGCAGTGGCCAGCAGCCAGAGGCCTGACTAATACATGGGAGCTAGAGGCCTATTTGCAAGGCTGCCCTAGTGTTCCTGTCTCGTCAGGCCCCATTGTGTCTTAGATTTGAAAGGTCAGGCAGCCTGAGAAGAGGATGCTGATGGATGTGGGTGTATCCTGCCTCCCCCTAACACTGAGCTGGGCATTATCTTTCCTCGACACCAGAAATGGGATGGAAGGCTATAGCTAAAACGACCCAGTGATTTCATTGGAACCTGCAGGTATTGGATCCAAGAGACATGGCTAGTTCTGGTCACAGTCCCAAGAGACTCTGTTCTCTGCCGCAGGCATTTTCTGAATGTTTCCAAGTTCTTGAATGCTTGCAAATTCCCTCAGGGATAAATGCTAATATTATCATGCCTCCTTTCAAGATGAGGAATGGAGCCATAGAGAGGTTAAGTAAATGGCCTACAATCACCCAGCTGGTGCATTACAGCATCAGTGCCGAAAGCGATGTGGCCTGGTCCCAGTGTCCATCTTGATACTTCCCCCAGTAGTTCTCTACAGGGAGATATCTAGTCCTGAGATAGCCGCAGCACTCTAGACAATGGCTAGAAATGTAATGCCTAGAGGTCCACTCTGGAGCAGCGGATTATAAAAACCTGGAGGCGGAGTCCGGCAATGTAAATTGCACAAATCCTTCAGGGACATGCTGTGGCATGCTCTGGCCTGGCTCACTATCCCATTCATGGGGAGAAAACGGAAAGAGGGCAACAGCTCAAGTCCCATCTCTTACTAATACCACCTCACGGCTTCCCTTCTGCTCTGACGATGCCCCCTTTCAGCCCAGCTGAGATTCTGGGGAGGCCTATAAAAGAAGGCAGAGGACATGCCATGGCTAATTTCCCTGACACCACATGCCCGTGTGCACCTGGCATCTACCTGCTTTAATCTGGGAGAAGCAATTGGAGCCATGACTAAGGAACCAAGGAGACAACCGATCCCAGTAATTGTCTCAATAGAGACTAGGGCGAGCCGTGATTTATTAACACAGTCCTGGCTGTCTCCTGTCCAACCTCACACTCGGTAACTGCTGCCCTCACACCCATTTCCAGGGACTTCCAGGGAGGAGGGCTGCTCATCATGAGTCAAGACTCTGGCACCCCTGGGGCTCCTGGCAGAACCTTGATTGACTCATGAGCATGGGAGATGTCCTTGCAAAGAGACCCTTTTAAGGATAACAAGCCTTTAGGGAAATCAATATTCGTACTTTCAAATCTGTGATTCATCCGAGGGTCAGTCTGAGTGAGAGGAGGCAATGCAGTGTGTGAATGGGTCTATGGTACCAAGTAAAAAACTACATGGAGGTGTGTGTGTGTGTACACACTCCTATGTGTCTGTGCATAGTGCTCCTGAGTTCTTCCTTCATGACTACAAAGTCTCTCATTCCACCCCAAATTAGCTGAGAAGGCTAGGTGTGTGGCTTAAGAGCTGCTGGGATTCTTCCCATCCCTTTCCATAGCTCAATAGTGCACCAATGCATCCAGCTTTTGACAACCCAAACTCAGGCTCATGCTTGTGTAGCAAGTAAGCACTTACCAACCAGGTTCTCTCCCTAGCCAGTGGCTCCCCCGCCCCCCCAAGCCTATCTTCCAAACCACTTATCTAGGTCAAGCAAATCAATCTGGGCATTTATTTGGGTTTCAAACCCAAATATGAAATGCAAAAGACTTGCATGCAAATTTGCAGGTGTTGTTATTCTGAGTGGAGGATGGAGGTTATTTTTCTATCAGAATGGCAACCCTGACTGCAACAAGGCTGCAGGTGCACCTGCCCTCTCAGCCAGGCAGCAGGAGGATGAGGAGCGAAGGAGCCTTGTCCTGGTTTTCTGAGGGGGGCAAGTGAGGAGGGGCTGATAATTCTTTTGGGTTATCTGATGGCTTCTTCCTGGGGGTGCTGGCATGTGAGAGTGTCCCAAGATAAAATCAGGTTTTGGTCTAGTAAAATGGCTCAGTGGGGAAGGGTACAACAGTTACTGGACACACTGCTCAGCAGAAAAGGCAAGTTCCAGAACAAGATACCACCACATCTGACTTTTGCTGAATGCTGTGTACTCTGCCACAACTGAATATGATATACATGCTGCCACGCTGGACAGCATGAGTTCAAAATTCAGAAACCCAAATGGTGGACTCCAACAAACTGTCCTCTGACCTCTACACACACACACACACACACACACACAAATGTTTGTCCCATACAGGTCAGGTTGTAGCAGTTTGTTCCCTTCTGTCCCGTGGGTTTGGGGATCTGAACTCAGGTGGTAAGGCTTGGTGAAAAGCATCTTCACTCACCAAGCCATTTTGCTAGTCTAAATCTTAAATTTTGACTCACAGTTTGATGGGGACAGATCTCATGATAAAAACACAAACAGCCTCTTTCTATCTACTGCCAATCTTTCAGTTATTTATTTTTGCTTCTGATTCTTCGAGAATCAGAGAATGACATCACTTTTTTCCTCCCCCATTTCATAATGCCATAATGAAAAGAACTGGCGTTCTCATCAGTGACTTGGGCTCAAAAGGGAAACATCTTGACACTGCCATTCCCAGCCTCATTTCCAGAAAGGGACATTCCTTCTCTACTCTGTAGGCATGCTCAGAAGATCAACAATCATACAAGCAAACTCTAGCCCAGTTTCTGCACATACTAGCTATATGGTGATAAAAAGACATTTCTACATGTCTTCTCTGGAATCTTGTTTAATTTATTATCTTCTCCATGTTTCCTCATGGCCCCCAAATACAAAAAATGGTGTATGTGTATGTGTGTGGTTTATGTGTATGAATGCAGTGTATATGAATGTGTGTGGTGTATGTGTCTTTATGTGTGGTGTATGTGTGTATGTATGTGGTGTATGTCTATGTGTGTGGTGTATGTGTCTATGTATATGTGTGGTGTATGTCTATGTGTGTGGTGTATGTGTCTATATGTGTGATGTATGTGTATATGTGTGTGGTGTATGTCTGTGTGTGTGGTGTATGTCTATGTGTGTGGTGTATGTGTAGGGTGTAGTGTATATGTATGTGTGTGGTGTATGTCCATGTGTGGTGTATATGTCTATATGTGTGGTGTATGTGTATATGTGTGTGGTATATGTGTGTGTGTGTGTGTGTGTGGTGTATATGTAGACTTGTGTGCACACAGAGCCAGAAGAGAATGCCTTGCTTTTTCCAGCACTCTCCACTTTCTTTCTCTGAACACAGAGCTCAGGTTTTCCCATTATGATCACCTGGCCTGTTACCCGGGGGGCTAGGATCCAAACTCAGGCCCCCAAGCTTGCAAAGCAAGCTCTTCCACCCCTGAAGGTCATTGCTCCAGTCCAAAGTACCCTGTCCTTCCAAACAAAGTGACACTGAGATTCTTCATTGCTTCCTGCTCCACCTACCACCAACCCTGTCTGTCTTCATCATCAAATGTCAGAGATTGCTGGTCTGCGCCCCCCCTTTCCTCCCCCCCCCCCCGCCTCTCTCCTCTTCTCATCCAGTGCAGTCTGCTTTGGAAGAGACAAGCTCAAAGGATT
>PVIH01001014.1:93882-138242 GCA_004025045.1 Sigmodon hispidus | reverse complement strand
ACTGCTTCTCCATTCCCACAGCCACTCTGTGAACCTCCTTTCCACTCCAACTTCCCACATCGCCAGCTGCCACGGGCCACCTCCAGTGAGAGGCCTACAGACACAGCAAACCCAAAGGTTTGAGCTGAACTCGAAGGTTCTCCTAGTCTGTACTGACTTCCTAGACACTAAAATGAATTACCATATAAAGTTGGTGGCTTCAAACAACAGACATTTGTTCTTGTTCATGTCTGGAGTCTGAAACCTGGGATCAAGGTGTGGTCCAGGCCACACTCTCTCCACAGAACCAGAGAAGCTGTTCTGGTCTCATCCAGCTTTTGATGGGCCCAAGCAATCCTTGCTTTTGAGCATATAACTCCATCACACAGCCTTCATCTTCATCTCTCTGGGCCTCCTCCTCCTCACTTCCATTCCCCCCCCTACTTTTTTTTTTTTTTTTTTAATTGAGACAGGGTTTCTCTGTATAACAGCCCTGGCTGTCCTGGAACTAATCTTGTAAACCAGGCTGGCCTGGAACTCACAGAGATTCACCTGCCTCTGCTGGGTGCTGGGATTGAAGGTGTGCACCCTCACACAGCTAGGTTTTTGTTTGTTTTACTTTGGTTTGGTTTTCTATCGCTTTTTAAAAAAGATATTTTAACTTCTTAAAAAAATGTGTGTGTGTGTGAGAGAGAGAGAGAGAGACAGAGAGACAGAGAGACACAGAGAGAGAGAGAGAGACAGAGAGAGAGAGAGATGGCTCAGTGGTTAAGAGCACTGACTATTCTTCCAGAGGACCCGGGTTCAATTCCCATCACCCACATGGCAGCTCACAACTGTTTGTAACTCCTGTTCTAAGGAATCCAACACCCTCACACAGATGTACATGTAGGCAAAACACCAATATACACAAAATAAAAAATACATTTTAAAAATTGTCTCTGTGTGAGTGGTTGCACCTGAGTGCCATGAAGCGGGGAAGCCAGGAGAGGATGTTGAAGGTTGTTGTAGGCTGCCCATTGTGAGTGTCGAGAAGTGAACTTGGTTTCCATGGGAGAGCAATCAATACATGTTCTCAGGTACTAAGCGTCTCTGTTTCTCTTTAAGACCTAGAGACACAGCCTGGGCCTTACATATGCTAAGCATTCACTCTACCTCCAGCTACATGGAGTTCAGAGGACAACCCCTGGGTAGTAGCTGTCTTTTTATTATGCTGGTCTTGGGGATCTAAGTCCTGTCACTGGGCTTGGTCACAGGCACCTTTACCCTCAGAGCCATCTTGCTGATCCCACCAGCCCTCTTTTTACTTCCCATTTCCTCATGGGAGTCTCACTGAGTTACTCAGACAAGACATAAACTCATTTTGCAACCAAGGCAGGGCTCCCAAATAACTCTGAGAGGAATTCTGAGATACTAGTGGGTGTAGGCCCCGACACAATCTAGATCCACTGTGTGGTGCTATTTCATTTGTGCTCTAACAAATAAAGCTTGCCTGAAGATCAGGCTTCAGGGCTAGGCACTAGTTAACCATAGAGGCCAGGTAGTTGTGGTGCACACCTTTAATCCCAGCACTTGGGAAGAGGAAGCAGGAAGTGATATGGCTGGGCAGAGAGAGGAAGAGATAAGGCAGGGTGGGGACAGGAGCTGAGGAGATGAGGTAAGAGGTGACTGTAGGTAGCTGTTCCTTTATCTCTCTGATCTTTAGGCAAGCTTTGTTAGAGTACAAACAAAATATCACATCACTGCCCATTCCCACCACCCCCAGCTGCCAGGCTTTGTGTGCAGTTCTCCTGAGGAAATCCTCACCAAAGACTACCTCAGTCAAAGCTTCTGAGGGATCTTCCCCCTCCTGGGAGCAAGCATTAGTCCGCCTGTCTCACAGAACCTCTCTCCTTGTCATCATTACTCTTGGCTGCCCGTGTCACCATAAAAATGAGGAATTTTATTTCCTCATGAAGTCCTGTTGTCATTGGGAATGGCATACACCACTCACCGCAGTTTCTACTCGGTGGTACTGAAGCTGTGTATTCAACTGTGTCCCAGTAATACTTCCTGGGATTTACTATTTTTCCACAGTGAGTTCTATACCACTAATTTGATCTGGAGAAGGAAAAGAGACCTTCACCTTCCAACCCTGGACTCTCAAAGTTTGCATCATCTCCTAAAAATGTGGGCATGTTTCCTTGGGTGAGAAGGGTTCCATGTCACTGAGGGACCTGTCGTGAGTGAGAAATAAGTCAGGAAGCCTTATGCGACCACATCTGAACCTGCTGTGAGGAGCGGGAGTCCACAGTCTGAGCCACTGACTAAAGCAGATAGGAGTCCAAGGTGTCCGGGAGGTCTCTGTTGCTTTCTGAGGCAGTCATTTGAGAGTGTGTCAACACAAAGAGAAGACTCTAAAATCATGGCAGACAGAGTTCTGAGGTGGTCTCAGGGCCTCAGGTACTCATCCCCATGTGTTTTGTGTCCTACTGTTCTGAAATCACAAGGGGCTGGGCTTCACTGCATAGTTACCTAGTAACTGTGTCCAGTCCGTGGCCCACAGAACACAAGCATCCTAGGACAGATATGAAAATGGCTACCCTCAGATGACAAGGTCATACTGCATTGTGAAAAGCTATGACACCCTTGCTGGAGTCTCTGACTGACAGTCCTGAGATTTGATCAGCGTACCGAAGACATCATTTTATTTGTTTGCTTGCTTACTGTTTATTTGAACAGGGTTTCACTAAGCAGTTCATGCTAGCCTCGCTGCCTCAGTTTCCCAAATGCCTGGAGTAAAACCCTGTACCACAATACTTGACTTAGGATGGGGAAAGGTCCTCTGAAAGCTGAATGGAAAATGTGAACTGAGCTCTTTAATCACAAGTGAAGGGACATGAACAGAAGAGAACCCACAAGGCTGGATGAAATTGAAACCATGGCTGACGCTTCAGTTTCAGTTCAGCCAATGACACAGCTAACCAAGGGATAGATTCCTACTCCCTTGGAAACCGCAAGATGATCAAATGGTGAGATTTGCAGTTGCTGAGTTTGGTGGGAAATCTGTCCCATGGCAGTAGAAGAGTCTGCCCATCCAGACAGCCGATCTGGCCCCCATCCACTGAGGGAGGAGTCACTCGCTCTGAGGTTTGAACACATCCAAGGGAATCTGTGCTACTCCTGACTTAATAAGTCATCCGACCTACAAGGACTTTGTCAATGTCCACTGCTTATGGCTCAGTGAGACAGTTACTATTGACGGACACCAGGAAGCTTGTCCCTAGCTGCACCCACATCCAGAAGTGTGCACCTCGCCCATGCGGAAGAAGGATGGTGCTTTATTAGAAACAAAATCCAGGTTCTGGAGAAAAACAGATTTTCATTCAAGCCCCAGATGCTTTGCTCACACCTTCATCTGCCTGTGTTTGAGTGTCCCATCTAGCACACAGAGATGGTCCCAGCTTCACGGTTATCCTGCAAGCATTAGAGACACACTGTATGTCTGAGGCCAGGCAGTGTCAGGTGGAAGAGGCTTGGGGTGGAGTTGGCCTTGTCCATGTTCTCTTATCAATGGAATACTCATAGCAGTGTGGATGAGCTAACAGTGTTGGGTGCCAATAGATCAGTCACCATGAACATGTGAGGGTATGGTGGAGGCCACAGGCTTGCTGAAGTGGTCACCACAGGAGAACCCCTGACTGGTCTTTCCCATGACTTGAATGGTGGCCATAATCTAGGCACAGTGGGCTCCTTGCCCACTCTGAACACATGGGCCACTCTGGTACTGTGGATATGAAGTCATATTTTCCCAACTCTGTCCTTGACAAGTAGGTGCATTCTTCTGCGCCTCCTTTTTTTTTTTTTTTTTTTTTTTTTTTTTTTTTTTTTTTTTTTTTTTTTTTTTTTTTTTTTTTTTTTTTTTTTCTTGGCTTGCATTCTACTTCCTGCCCACTTCATACAGAGAAACAAGAATTCCAGCAGGGACCTTTCTGTTTTCTGGATCTAAAGATTAATATGGCTACTGGCTCACTCAATTAGTTTAGAAAATCCAAGGCTCAGAGAAGTTACAAAACTGCATTTAAAAAGTAGCAATCAGGAGTGGGGTATGGAGGTGTGTGGCCACTATGTGATGACACTGTTTAAGGACAGTGACTCCAGGGCTCTTGTCCCCACCAAAAACAGTACCAGAGTCATGAAGAAACCAGCACAGACACTGTCTTATCACTGTATCTTTGATGTTCCCCAAGAAGAATGGCACTGGGGTCCTCGCCATCTGCTCCCTGCCACCCCTGGCTTCCTTTGTGTGCCATATCTGTGCATGGCTAATTGGAGATCCGTCCCATTAAGAATCCATTGAATTAGGCGCCTGTTGTAACGTGGTCATATAGCGCCTGCAAAATCTCCAGCAGTAAGACCTGGGGTGCAGAGATGGACGGTTCTTTGTTGAACACTGAAATGAACCTATTTGAAGTTTTGAGAGGCGGGTGAGGGAGGGTGGGAGACGTGAGGCGTCTGGGCCTCTGCAAGAATAATTTCCAGACACAAGCCCTCTCAGGTTCACTGTCGGGAAATGCGTGCAGCTTGTACCAAATGCAAGGTGGAGCTGAGCTCTCAATTCACTACAGACACGCTTTGGAAAAAAAACGAAAGAGCTATTTTTGGTTCTGTGATTGATTAGGGTTGCTATGGTGATAAGAAACACTTCTGAGAACAAAACTCAATGTAAGCAAACTGAAGTCTTAAAGAGAAAGGGGCAAACATACACAGGGAACAGAGTCTACCTGAGGGGTGTTGGCTGCAGACACCATATCTGTGCAGAGCAAGGAGATAGTGGCCATAAGGACAAGTCCAGGGTTCTCCATAACCCCAACCTTTAGAAGCAAGGAGTAGCCAAACTTCTGGGAGCATGGGGACCATTCACCTCAAAGACTGTCATCAAGGATGCAATATTCCTTTGGCACTTGACTTATAGTTGATACACTGTAAGCTAGGGCAGTTTCCAACAACAAAAATACCAGCACAATTCTCTATGATGGCTTATTTCTAGCAGTACCACCTCAACAGTCAACCCTTTAAAAAAGCTTCCTGCCTTTCTTGATGATTTTCTTCTAGACAATTGGTGGCATTTCTCCTTCTTTTAGTGGCCTTTTTTCGAGGGCTGAGATATGGGTTAGCTCAATGGTAGAGTGAACAGTTAGTGTGTGAGTGAGGGGGTAGAGCACACTGTATAATATAAGAATACTGGATATTCTGTCTCCTGCTGGCCTAGACATGTGATACCACCACCTGGGCTATATATAGACTTTTTAGAAAATAAACTTTATTTATTATGTATGCAGGATCTGCCTGCATGTCTGCCTACATACCAGAAGAGGGCATAAGACCTCATTATAATTGGTTGTGAGCCACCATGTGGTTGCCAGGAATTGAACTCAGGACCTCTGGAAGAATTGAACTCAGGACCTCTGGAAGAATAGTCGGTGCTCTTAACCTTTGAGTCATCTTTCCAGCCCCACTTTGTTTTGTTTTGTTTTTGTTTTTGTTTTTGTTTTTAAACTTTATTTATTATTTATTTGCCTTGGTGTTTGCCTGGAACTGGAACTACAGACAGTTGTTAGCTGCCATGTGGGTGCAGGGAATCGAACCCGGGTCCCCTGGAAGAGCAGAGGGTGCTCTTAACCGCTGAGCCATGTCTCCAGCCCCCTTTGTTTTGTTTTTAAAGACAGGGTAGTCTTACTATGTAGCCCCTGCTGGTCTCAAACTCAGAGCTCCCCCTTCTCTCTCTCCCTAGTACTATACCCAGCAGGAAGTGGGACTTAATTAGGATGGTTTTGTCTTAGGATTCCAAGGATTAATACTAGGCTTCAGACACACTAGGCAGGGCTACACCACTGAATTAGACCACTGAGCAAACTCTCCAGCCCCCTACTTATAGACTTAAAACAAAAACAAAACAAAACAACAAAAAACATTTCCTTTAACTTTTATTTTGCAGCCCAATGTGTAACTTGCTATCTTGTCCTGTGATGAGTATTTCCTGCTACCAAAAATGTAAAACTCCATGAGGACTCTATTGTCTTTTTATTTTATTAATTTTAAACTTATTTATTTATTTATTTGCCTTGGTGTTTGCCTGGAACTAGGAACTGGAACTACAGACAGCTGTGAGCTGCCATGTGGGTGTTGGGAATTGAACCTTTGGAAGAGTAGTCAGTGCTCTTAACCGCTCAGCCATCTCTCCAGCCCCCCACTATTATCCTTCTAAGGAAGCCCTGACAATGACAGCGACTGCTTGGCATTGTATCTATTGTCACGTAATGTCATCTAAAACAGACAAGGACTTGCAACTTGAGATGGAATAATTAATTTGTCAAGGTTTCTTTTCACAACATTTCTAGAATGTTCCAGAGCAGCAGTGAGACCAGGTACCAGGTGTAGTGTTTAGAGTTTACTTTTCTGGATTCTGGGGCTGGAGGCGTTAGTCAGTGAGACAAGTTCGTGTGACTTATGAAAGAAGAGAAAGCTGGTGCCTTAGATGTGGGCACAGTGGGCATTGAGGTAGGTTTTGTCCTATATTCTCTCTCTCTCTCTCCTCTCTCTCTCTCTCTCTCTCTCTCTCTCTCTCTCTCTCTTTCCCTCTCTCTCCCTCTCCCTCTACTGCATCTCACTTCCTCCCTCACTTGTGCCTGTGTACGCACTTGTGTGGAGGCCAGAGGTGAACCTTTGGCATCATTCTTCAAGGGTCATCCAGTGTACTTTGAGATAGAGTCTCTCACTTGTCTGGAGCTCAGAAGGTAGGCTAGGCTAGCTGGCCAGTGAGTTCTCGTAAGCCCCAGTAAGCTAACAGTCTCTGCTGCCACAGTGCTAAGATTAGAAACATATGGTTTCTAAACTGCCAAGCATTCACATAAGTGATGGGATTCAAACTCCAGTCCTCAGGCTGGGATGGCAATACAGTATAGGCTGGGTCATCTCCCCCAAATCCCACCTCCTGAGCTTCTTCCAAACTCCTTCTCCTCTCTCCTCTTCCCTTCCTTCGTCCCTCCCCTCTTCACCTCTCCCATTCCTGGCTGGCTTGGCACCCACCATAACTAGGCCAGCTTCAAACTTGCAGGGCTTTGTCCACCTGGGCCTCTCAAGTGTGCTAGAATTACAGATGGATGTCACCATGTCTTGCCCTGGGATGTAGGTCTTAAGGTATCATCCCACTTTAATTTTCTTTACTTTTATCTGGAGTTTTGGTGGTTTTCTTTCTTTTTTGTTTTGTTTTGGAGACAGGCTTTCTCCACATAGTCCTAGCTGTCCTGAAACTAGCTCTGGAGACCAGGCTAGCCTCCAATTCACAGAGATACACCTGCCTCTGCCTCTTGAATGCTGAGATTAAGGTCACTTCTTTTTTTAGTCTTCCAGGTTGACAGAATTTTGCCTTAGAAGGTAAAATAAAATTTCTCATTTGTGCATGGAATTCTTTAAGATACACACCAGTTTCAAGGAGGTATGCGTCCCCTGTGTCTTATCTGCTCATGCTCTCTGTGATCATGCTGTCTGGGTTCCAAGGCCATGTATGATTGGCCCTAGACAGGATCTATGATCATGCTGAAAGGGTAGCTGGGAGGGGAAGAACAGAGAAGATAGCTTTGAAAAAGCATCCTCAGAATGAGGGTGGGGGGTGGGGGGTGAAGGGGGATGGTTGTAAGGTGAGGAGAATGAGACAAAGAATGGTATATAAGTAAGAAGAGCACCAAGGGTGAATCAGAGTGATTCCCCAAATACATGCTACGCGGAAGACACAAGTGGCCCAGAAGAATGGCGGGGGTCTAAAGAGAAGTGGAGTGGAGGAGGGTGAGAGGAAGTGAGTAGGCAGGCAGAGGCGGAAAGAGCTGGAAACAGCTGCCTGTCTCCCAGCCCACGGCAAGGAAATACACTTTGGGCTCTCCAAGGCGCCACCAGCCCGCGCCCTGCACACAGCTCGGTTCATTCATTAGTTCAGTCATTGATGGAGCCTTTCACCATCCCCCCTGAAGCACAGCATCAGCAACTCACTGGAGGAGCAAGGCCAGGAGGGAGATGGAGCTGAACGCATGAATGAAGGCACGCTTTCTGAATGGAGCATGATCGGCTACCGGCACTTCTAGGATGAGGAAATGAAATTCAGGCTTATACAACCTGGAGCTAGGCTTGTCAGGGCAGAAATAAGCATGGACACTGATAGCTGCACACAGTAGAGGCAAGACCAGAATTTCAAGGGACAGGCTGACCACCTCCACAAGCCTTAGATTGTGTTTAAACAACACATAGGAAAGACATAGAGTGAGTCCTCAAATACAGGCACACATGAGCTCATCAGACAGGAGTGCTGTGCAAGGATGAGACGTGAGTTCAGATCCCCAGCATTCACACAGAAAACCAGATGTGCTTCCTTGCTACCCTGTCACCCCTGTGCTGTGGGGGACAGGCAGGACAATCGCTGGGGCTTGCTGGTTACAAGCCCAGCTTCAGGTTTACAGAGAAACCCTGTTTCAGTGGAATAATGTGGGGGAGAGAGAGTGGGAAACCCATATCTTCCTCCTTGTCCACACACACACACACACACACACACACACACACACACACACACACATGCACGCACACAGAAAACCAAAAATTTCATGTCTGCAAGTAGGAAATAAGCAGAGAAGAAAAGATGAATTTCCAAGTAAAATCTACTGAACTGGGGGTTGGC
The DNA here is from genome assembly GCA_004025045.1 of Sigmodon hispidus. Classification (NCBI taxonomy): domain Eukaryota; kingdom Metazoa; phylum Chordata; class Mammalia; order Rodentia; family Cricetidae; genus Sigmodon; species Sigmodon hispidus. The sequence goes on along the minus strand of PVIH01001014.1, from coordinate 129,559 downwards.
TCAGAGGTTAAGAGCACTGACTGCTCTTCCAGAGGACCTGAGTTCAATTCCCAGCCACCACATGGTGGCTCACAACCATCTGTCATGAGATCTGGTGCCCTCTTCTGTACACTGTATACATAATAAATAAATATTAGTAAAAAAAAAATCTGCTGAACTGAACAGTCCTTTAAAATAAACCGTCTTTCCAAAATCTGGGGTTGGAGAGATTCTCAGTGGGTACAGATGCTTCCTGTCTGAGTTTGATCCCCAGGACCCACATCAGGAAGCAGAAGACCAACTTCTACAAGCTGTCTTCTGGTCTCTAGATTTGTGTGTGCCATAGCATATACCCATAAAAAAGTAAACATAAAAACATTTAGTTAGGAATGGTGGCCTTTAATCCCAAGCAGATCTTTGTAGGCCAGCCTGGTCTACAGAGTGGATTTCAGGGTAGCCAGAATACACACAGAGGAACTCTGTCTCAAAAAGCAAAACAATAAAAAATATTTAAACAAAACTGCACATTTCTCCCTGATGACTGCCCTGTGTCCTCTTGAGTGAGCAACACCACTCACTGGAGACGATTCTACACTGTTAGAGCAGATGATATAGTGTATTATCTGCTCTTTCCCCTCACAATGGCTGAATTAATTTTATCTGGGCTTGGAAGTGGCCAGAACACAAACAGAAGTATCTGCCCAAGGCCCCTGCTTGCTATGCACTAATTGGCTGGTTGCTGGGTGGGGAGAGATGCCTTCCCAGTACCACAGCTTCTGGGAACATTCTGTTTTATAGCTGGCTGATTCTCACAACCAATTCATCTTTCACATGGACACTGGTGATGCTTGGGTGTTGAATGTCCCTAAAAGGCCTAGCATTAAAGGCTTCCCCACAAGCAGTGAGGCTGGAGGTATATACTAGGAAGAGAATTGGCGGAAACTGGGATAAAGGGACCCTGGTCTCTACCCTTCTTTTGTGTCCTAGCTACCAAGTGTGAAATTTTTCCTCTGATCTCCACAAACACACTGTAATGTGATGCCTTACCAGAGGGCCATAGTGACAAGGCTGAAATCTCTAAAAATGAGAGCCAAAACAAACCATTTTCTCCCCCTCCATAAGCCAATCAGGAACTTTGTTACAGTATTCTAAAGCTAACATGGAAACATGCCTAAATGCTATACAATCTGCATTGCAACCTACTGCTACCTTTACTATGTGATCTAATGTATTGATTTGCTTGGAAAGAAATTTATCCAGGATGCATACTACCTGATTGTAACAAAACCAAAACATTTCATTATTATTGGGCACTCTTAAATGAAGGGAAAAAAAAGAAAGAAAAGAAAAGCCTTGGTATCTAAGCAATACTAATCTCTAGGCAACATATTAGCTTACTGAAATAGAGAAGGCAATGTTTATTTGGTTAGAACTGATCCAGTGGCCTATGTAACAGATGCATATTAGCTCTAAGAGAAGCTTCTAGAACTCAGCTCTAACTCCTTACAAAATACAAAGTTCCATGGACAAATAAATAAATGTGGGAGTGTTACAAACTGCAGGTCCCTTGGGAATGAAAGCTCTGAGAACTCTCGCTAACAATGAAATCAGTTCCTCTCTTCTCAGACTTGACTGGTTCTGTCTTTTCTTTTAGTTGATTCTTGAGGGTCTTTTCTGAGACAAAGTCTCAGTCTGTAGCCAAGACTGTAATGGAATATAACTATGTACACCAAGCTGACGTCACCTCACAGCAGCAACCTTTCTCCGTCTCGGGAGTGCTGGGATTATATGGGTGAGCACATTCTCTCTCTCAGCCTCTCTCCCTCCCTCCTCCCTTCTTTCCTCCTCCTTTTTTTCTTTTTCTCCCCATCATCTTAAATTATGAATGATTCTAACTGTTTCCACATAAATTCTCTGGACTCTCTCAAGATATTTGATAACTATTTCACACCATAGTTTGTGTGTTCACTACTATCTTGTCTGTGAAGGTCATGTTCTGTTGTAGTATGTTTCTGGCCTGGACTTTTCAGTCTAGCCCTGAAGTTTTGACTTATAGACTCGTACTCTTGCAATCTTATAGAAACATATAGACATTTATATTATTTTCTATTGATTGACTTGGGCCTAGCATATAACTTGTTAACTCTTATTTTAACTTACGATTTTTTATCTTGTTTAGCCATGCCGCTTGGCATCTTTGCAGTGTCTCTGCCCTGCTCTGAGATGTTCTCAGAGTTTTCTTAGTTTTACAGCCCCGCCCACACTTCCTGTCTGCCTCTGGCCAATCAGCTTTTTATTAAACTAGTAGGAGGGACAAATATTTACAATGTACCATAATGCCACTATAGCGGCATTATGGTACATTGTAAATATTTGATTTAAGATTAAAGGACTGGGGTATAAAGAGCGCAATTAGACAGCATTGTAGACAGGAAGAAATTTACAATGGACCATAATGCCACTATAGTCTTGCAGAATCAGAGGGTTTCTGATTTGACTTGGCCTCTAACATCTGCATCTACAGCTGTATCTTCTCTCTTCCTCTGCTTGCTCCTTTCTCCTCTCATGTCCTTTTCCTTTCTTGTTTTTGAGACAAGGTCTCTCTGTGTAGCAAGTTGTCTTCATTACTTTTGGATTGTTGTGATAAAGTGTCCATAGAAACAATTCATAAGAAAGACTTATATCGGCTCATGGTTTGAGAAGGCTCAGTCCACCAGAGAGAAGACAGTATGGCAGACAAGTTTGGATGGTGGTAGTGGGAGCATTTGCAGAGACTGTTCACATCATAATAGGTTAGGATGCAGAGGTTGTAACAGGGATGCAGTATTACCTTCAAGGTCTACTTCTAGTGACCCACATCCGTCAGATAGGCTCACCGCCTAAAGGTTGTCCCAAATAGTGCCACCCTCTGGGGAACACTTTGTACTTAAACCACAACAGTAACCCAGCTGCCTCACTTTCTCAAGTGCAATAGGCCCCACCATGGTGAGAACATACATGGTCCTTTTTTTAAAAAGGGGGATATTTACTTTGTCATCCAACATTACATATCACACCAGACAGTCAGGGTTAACTGTGAAACAGATGAAAGTCATTTTCTCACCAGCTAACCATGTCTCTGTGACCACACAGAAGGGACACTAGGAACCCTTCATTCTTTTTCTTTCCATAGTTGGCCAGATGGTTCTCTAATTTCCTTCCAAACAAGTCCACCAGTCCTCAAGGTCTGGGTTAATAAACTCGTCCTTCTCTGGCCTTGTCCCTGATTCCCTCATTATGTAATTGAGTAGTTTACACGACCCTTTGGCTAGGACTCCAGGGAAGGTGTGGGAGGGGATCTGTCTCTCTGTCATCACTCCCGAGAGGATGGTCACTGCTCTCCTTGAGTGACAGGTGATGGACTCTCAGCTGTGACCATCCCTTATTCTCTTGCTCCGGGCTTGTCTAGGCCAACCCTAAGCTTTGTGGAGAAACAGGAGAGCTTGGGGTTTCCTTTAAAGAGTCATTTCATTCTCTTTAGCCTATTACAATTTTGTCCCCTCTTTTATCTAAGCCATTAAAATGTGTAAGAGTAGGCTGTCCCTTATAGCTTTGTCCTTTTGTGGAACAGCAGTTATTTTATGTACCTGAAAGGTGTGTCCAGGGCTAGGCTGCAGCTTGATGAGTGTGTGCTTGGCATGCACAAAGTGCTAGATCTAATCCCCAAGGCTGCATCATCTGAACCTGGTGATGCACACCCTTAACTCCAGCACTTGGCACACAGAGGTAGGAGGGTCAGAGATTCAAGATCACTCTTAGCTACAAAGCTAGTTCAAGGTCAAATTGGGCTAAATGAAAATATATATGAAGAGGCATCTATCTGCTATGTTTTCTTCCAGGGATTCATACCCAAGGCAGTTTTGGCAGGTGTGGTAACTGCACCAGTGTGTATGCACAAGCTAAATACTTTACGTCACTGTTAAGGACATCACAGACTAAATCTTCAGATTCCTATAAAAAGGAAGAAAATTCTTCTCCGTTCCGAGTGACACAGGGAGAATTGATGCAATTGATTTGTGTTGAACGTTTTATTTTCTCTCCTTTTTTAGTTCTAGAATAAACTCTATTTTAGATGTCAGCCAGTCTCCTCAATACCTTCCTTTTGGACCCGATAAACTTCAGAAGGACCTGGCAGTTCCCAAGGGCTGATAAAAAGGTCTTTCCTCTGGAAGAATGTTGTCACGTTGTTCTTTGTGTACTGTGTAATTAAGATTTTTCCCCCATAATCAAGTTAAAGATATTTTCCACTTCCTGACCAAGTGATGTCCCCACATAATTCATTCATGGTGATTAAAAAAAAAAAAAAAAGCTTGTGTTTCTGGATAACTGGGATCAGGCTGACATTTGAATGACCCTACCTAGAAAGTCCTCCTGTCTGGGTTTTGCCACTAATGAGGGCAGGATGAGGTCCAAGTGAAAGGCTGATCAGTCAATAGAGATCTAAAGGCAAGACCATATTATAGACCTGGGTGGCTGCTGCTTTGTGATGTTGGTTTGGAGTTTTTAGGGCCCCAGGGGCAGCCTTTCAAAGGAAGAGACCTCATAGCATTCTTAGGTGGAAGAAATTTCATTTTGGGATGTATGACAGGAAATCTTGAACTTAAGAAAGACATAAAAAAGAGAGAGATTTAAGATTAAAGGACTGGGGTATAAAGAGCTCAATTAGACAGCATTGTAGACAGGAAGAAATTTAGGCAATCGGGAGCATCTGCCAGCCATCCTGGGTACAGAACCTCGTTCACAGTAGAGGGTGGGCAGAGAGCGTGAGAACACGGCCAAGCCCAAGCAGGGGTGGAGTGGGGAAGTGGGGGTGGGTGGGAGGGAGTGACGGCTACAGGATGTGCTACGCAGGCTTGCAGGAGTGCACCTGGAGCCAGAGGGAACATTTCAGGTCCCTAGTGACTGGGGAAATGGAAAGAAAAGCAGGCCTATTTTGGAATGGAAAATAAAGGCAGAGTCATCAGGAACAGTTTCCCTATGGAGTAAATGCAAACCCTGACCTGGCATCTTGCAGCAGCTCTGGCTTGCTCACAACCTGTTCTGCTCACCAGGATCCCGTGGCAGTACCTACCCATGGTGTCGAAATCAGCAATGCTATAGACTCCTTGCTTCAGTGTCAAAGACCAAACTCTCTATTTGACAGGATTTGGAGCTGGAACCTTAAGGAGGAAGTAGGTTTAGATACAATCAGGAAGATGGAGGCCCCGAGATGGGGTCGGTTCCGTATAAGGAAGGAACAGAAAGCTTGCCTTCTCTCTGGCCCATGTTAAGGTGAGGAGAGAAGCTCACTATTTGTAAAGCAGAAAAAAAGCCCACCCCAGGAACAGAGTTGGCTGCTAACTTGATTCTAGACTTCCAGCTTCTAGGGAGGGCAAAAATATAAACACGTGTTGTTTTAAGTTGCGCAGTCTATGGCATTTTGTTCTAGTGGCCATGCAAATTAAAACTCAGCAGATGTCTGTAAAGTGAGTTCTGCAATCCCCCAGGTTAATGTTGACATGTGCCAATTATAACAACACAGGCCCCCACCGAAGTACTGACAAGCTATCCTTGGCAACATAGTGAATTAGAAAGCCAGGCTGAGATACATAAGAACCTGTCTCAAGGGGCTGGAGAGATGGCTCAGTGGTTGAGAGCACTGGCTGCTTTTTCAGAGGACCCGGGTTCAATTCTCAGCATCCACATGGCAGCTTGCGACTGTCTCTCACTCCACTTCTAGAGGATCCAAGATCTTCACACAGACATATATGCAATCAAACCACCAATGCACATAAAATAAAAATAAATAAATCATTAAAAAAAAAACCTGTCTCAAAAAACACAAGTAAATGGATAACAATAACAGCAATAAAACCTCCAAACTCACTATCATCAACAAAAATGCCATAAGGGCTGGGATAGCTCTGTTGGTAAAGTCCTTGCCAACTGTCTGTGAAGCCCTGAGTTTAAGCCCCAGTTCTGAATTCACTGGGCATGATGGTGCACATCTGGAATCTCAGCATTCCAGAGGAGGGAGGCAGGAGGATGCGCAGTTTAAAAAGGAAAGGAAGAAAAAGAAATGATGGTCTGGTGAGATGCCTCAGTGAGTAGAAAGCACTTGCCATGCGAGCCTGATGATCCTGGAAACCCACAGTGGAATGACAGAACCGATTCCTGAAAATTGTTCTTTGACCTCTACCTGTGTGCTAAGGCATTAGCACCCCCCATCATACCCATAATAATGGATGAAAAATTTTTTAATTTTTTTTTGAGGCAGGGTTTTTGTATTGCCCTGGTTATCCTGGAACTTACTCTATAGATTCAAGAGACCTGCCTGCCTCTGAGTGTTGGAATTAAAAGTGTGAATCACCACTGGCCAGGTCAGATAAAATATTTTTTATAATGAGATGCTGGCAGTTATGTATTCACCTAATATGTCTAATATTACCCAATACCACCTGTGCCAATCATGAATAAGTCAGGAGCTGCATTCCAATAGTTTCTGTGAGCATCTGACTGGCCTTGAGTTATTATGGCATGGCTAGATTCCTAGATGCCTTTCTCTTCCCGGGTCCAGAGGTAATCTCAGGGTTCCTCCCCCATTTTATTTTATTTTGAGACCGGGTTTTATTGTTAGACTAGTGGCCTCATACTCATAGAGATCCATCTACCTCAGACTCCTGACTTTTGGGATTAAAAGCCTGTCCCCCTACCTGGCTGAGGTGTCTCAGTCCTTGTAACCTAATTATCATATACTCACACTGCCCAGATTATGTCCTATACATGTAGGACAACATATTTCGTGCTTTAAGTTTGTTGTTATTATTTATTTATTTTGGTTTTTCTTTTTTAATATTTATTTTAATTTTATGTGAATTGGTGTTTTGCCTGCATGTATAACTGTGTAAGGGTGTCAGATCTTGGAATTACAGACAGTTGTTAGCTGCCATGTGGATGCTGGGAATCGAACTCAGGTCCTCTGGAAGAACAGTCAGTGCTCTTAACCGCTGAGCCATCTCTCCAGCCCTTATTTTGGTTTTTAAAGACAAGGTTTCTCTGTGTAGCCCTGGCTGTCCTGGAACTCACTCTGTAGACCAAGCTGGCCTTGAACTCACTGAGATCTGCCTGCCTCTGCTTCCCAAGTGCTGGGATTAGAGGCCTGTGACATCACTGCCTGGCATATAAATTCTTTATATATATTGTATCTGCAAATACAAATCTAACCACTTTCATTTACTAAGGCCAATGGCCTTACCTCCTAGCACTGTGTGTATGAATTAACTTCGGCTTAAGTCTGCTGCACCCTACTCATCCCCATCACCTGCATGGGGAACCCAGAGACTGGAAAACCCAAAGCTCCAGTCCAGAGGTCAAGGGCCTTCATTTCACGATGCAGTGGTTTGTCAGCCTGGAACCCTCAAATCATTATTACTTCTTTCCTCTAGTCTGCTCCCCAGCTGGCAGCCCAGCCTGCTGATTGTGCAGTCCCATGGGACAAGTCTGAGCCTAGCTGAGTCCCCTCTGACCTCTAAAAGACCCCAAGACTTGCTGACAACAAGAAGGCTTTGACTCGGATGTCGACATACTTGTCACCAGATTATGACCCCAGAGGGCAGAGATGCTCAGTGGCACCCTCAAGCATGATGTTTTGCACACAAGGCCTCCCAGCGAATGACGGATGACCTCAGACAGAGAGACAGCAGCCCAAAGAATTGAGGAAGAAACAATTTTGTAAAAGATAGGGGAGCAGGATAATGGAAGAGCAAGCAAAATGTTGACAGTAAGAAAGTCATGTGGTGTAGCACTGGACAACTAAAACAGGCCTTCTATTTCAATACTGTGCCCCAAGTTTCCTTGAACAGGAAAGTCTCATTAGAACCTACTGGAATGCTGGGGGGGAGAGGGGGGAGTCAGAGGCTTGGCAGAAGTTCAAGCCACCAAGGTCCCCTCAAGAAGAATTGAGGCTCTTATGGGAAGACTTCAAAAGCGTGCAGGATAGCACTGTCGGGTGTTTGCACTGTTTCCAGATCTGACGGGGAAGCTCTACATTGGACTAAGAGAGGTGGAGCAACCCCCCCAAATGTGGGTGTCACCATTCCATGGGTGGGGTCCTGAACTGGATCATAAGGGGAAGAAAGCTAAACTTCAGCATTTATCACTTTCTGCCAATGGTTATGATTCGAGCAAGCTGTCTCACATTCCTGCTGCCATGCCTTCCCCTTCATGATGGGCTGAATTCCTTCTCACTGTGAACCCAAATACACCCTCCCTTCCTGTCCTCCTCCTTGGTCACAGCAACAAGAACAGACTAAAGCATGCATAGTCTTTAAATGACACAGTGCCACTAGACGGCATTCAGACTTTCTCTGCCACAATTATCTATCATGACTGGGTATGGTGATGCACATCTTTAATTCCAGCACTTGGAGAAGAAAGCAGGTGGATCTCTGTTCAACCCCAGCCTGATCTACAAAGTGAGTTCCAGGCTAGCCAGAGCTACACAATGAGACTCTGTCTTTTTTTTTTTTAAATCTGAGGGCTGGAGAGATGTCTGAGCAGTTAAGAGCACTGACTTCTCTTCCAGAGGACCGGGGTTCAATTCCCAGCATCTACATGACAGCTCACAACTGTCTGTAGTTCCAGTTCCAGGCAAACACCACCAAGGCAAATAAATGAATAAAAGTTAAAAAAAAAAAACTATCATGTTTACATGTTACATGTTCATATGGCATCAAATTAAGGTGATTTAATTATAATATTTTAGGCAAATTAACTGTCTTTGTGCAGTTTTAAATGCATCAATTCTCTTTGTCCACATTACTATTGATTTCATCTCAAATGAAAAGGTACAATCTTTCAAAGTGGGAAGAAGGAAAATATTAAATATATGCTCCCTAGACAGTCCTTCCATGGCCATAGCTGGAGCCCAACCTGCCCAGACTGTTTCTGAGCTCTGTTCCTATGTAGAGTCCATTGGGAGAACGGCGCTCCTGCTACAGCAGGAGCTGTGAACCGAGGATGTGCAAAGCTCTAAGCTAGGATTTCAAGGAATCGATTAACACAATCCTCACTACACCTCTGTGGGATAATGATTAGAGCTCCCCCACTTAAAAATAAAAGAATAAAGGCTTACAGGGAGGCCATTTAAGGGCACTGGAGGCAGGATTCAATCAACTCCAAAGTCCATCTCCTCTATGTGAGTTCACGTGTGGTTGAATGTATGTATTTGGATACACATATGCATACAGATGTTCATGTGTGTGCATGTGGAGGTCAAAGTTGATGTTAGGTTTCTTCTTTGATTGCTCTCTGCCTTATTTTTGGAGACAAGGTCCCTTGCTGAACCTAAAAGTCATTAACTCAGTCAGGCTGGTCAGCCAATGAGTGTCAGGGACCTGCCTGTCTCCCTCACCTCCCAAATCCTGGGGTTAGAGAGGTACACCACTATATCCAGCTTTTAGCTAGACTCTAACTCAGGTCTTTATGGTTTTGCAGGAAGCACCCTACTAAATAAGCTCTCTCTCTAGGCCCCCAAAGTCCACTTCCTGATGATAGTTCAATATGCAGAAGAGGCTGGGGAGGGGCTGAGCAGTGAGTGCTCAGAGCTCATTTGGGCCCTAGCATCCATACTGAGTAGCTCACAACCACCTGTAACTCCATCCTCCAAGGAAGGCCTCTACATCAGTTTCTACTTCCAGGTTCCTGCTTCATCTCTCTTCATGATGGGCTGTGATCAGGATTTGAAGGCCAAATAAACTCTTTCGGCCCCCAAGTGGCAATTTGGTCAGTGTTTTATCACAGCAACAGGAAGCTAAATAAAGGTAGTCTGTCTCTTAGGACAGGAAGGGATGCAATTAGTTCATCAAGCTACAGAGACAGAACACAACTAGTGTGATCATTTGCATATGCATCTCCCCCATACAAAGGCTCAACCTCCACTGAAACCATAGCGCCTTTAATACCACATTGTGAAACATTCTTATTATAGTGAACTCTCACCAATAAAACAGTCAGGGTTTGTAAGAATTGCAAGCCAAAGTTAATTATGTAACATGACTATTAAGGCACTTAAGTTACATTAAGATTCTCAAAAAAATGAGATCACTTATTTCATTTTATACATATATAACTATATAATAGCCTACATTTAAATATCTCTAATTCTGAATTATTCCTCTTCTTAAAAAATAACTACATTAATAAGACAAATATGAAGAAGATTCCAATTAATCCACAGATCACAGGCAGAATATTTTTAAAAATTAAAATAAGTGAACTTACTGTGTATTCTGATTCCAGACGTCCAGATCAAGAAAGCAAAAAGAAAAAAAAGAAAAAAAACCAAATGAGACCAGTTTCACAGAACATAAACCACACGACTTATGGTTACTGACAAGTTATAATTATTAAAAATGAGCTAAAGAAACCTCCAAAAATTGGGTTTCTGTAAATATTGAATGCCTCTATGTTGCCTGGTACTCCTGTGCTTAGCCAGATCAGGTCAGTTAGACAAGATTCAATTAGCCTCTAGGTTTGCAACTAATTAAAAACCCAAGTGTTGGCACTGTAAGAGCAGAGTCAAAGGCTAATAATTCCAGTAGAACAAAGGAACTCTTCAGGAGAAAAGTAATTTTTTCCCTTTCTTTTTCTTCTTCTTTTTAAAGCAACTACAAAGAACTTGCAAGGATGCTGAAGCAGAATCCCAAGAGCCCATGTGTATGAGAGCTGGGACATGCCGACAGAATCTGGGGCAGGGGGATTAAAGATTTTCACATCCTCTGAGAGGAGAAAGAGAGAGACTCAAAGCAAAATAAAACAAGGCAAAGTGAACAATTTGTATGTGGGCAAATTTAGGAAATAGGAGAAAATACGGATGAGAAAACCTCTAGATGGCCCTGTGAGGACAGTCTGCCGTCACTCAGGGAAATTCCTCCACTGGCCCAGCCCTGAGAACGTACCTGTGATTGTATAGGGGTAATAATTCCAAGCCTTCTCAGTCACGTAAAATATTTTGGGAACAACAGCTCTAGCCCAGCTAGGCAGTTTGCTGAAAAAGAAGAGCGAGAAAGAAAAAAAAAAAAGATAGTTAGTCTTATTCTGACTTTTGAGACACAATGGTGCACTATTAGTGAGGGTATGCGACCCTCTTCTCTCCAGACTCATTTCTTCCTCATCTCTGTGGTATTTATCCCAAATTTCCTGGACTTATCTGTGTTCTCTCAAAAATATTTAAAGACAGAAGGTAAGAGGTGTCTGGGCTCAGAAGAAGGCTTCAAGGACTGTATGCCTATACTCTCCTTTTAAATTCATTTTATGTGCACGAGTGTTTTGAATGCATGTATAACTGTGCATCCTATGTGTGTGGTGTCTGAGAAACCCAGAACAGGGCATCAGATCCCATGGAACAGTTCTGAGGCATCATGTGGTGCTGGGAATTGAACCTGGGGCCTCTGGAAGAGTAGCCAGTGCTCTGAACCACTGAACCATCTCTTCAGTCCCAGAAGACAGAGCCTTTACAGAAGCTGAAGATGATGTTGCCTTGATCTAGGGTTAGGGTTAGGGTTAGGGTTAGGGTTAGAACAATGAAGCAGCAGGCCAAAGAAGTGTCAAGGCCTGAGAGAGGCAAACAGCACATTCCCGGTGGACCACCCAAAGGAACCAACCCTCCCAACACCTTGATTCGAGACTTTGGGCCCCATATCTCTAAGATAATTAAATGCTTTTGCTTTAGGCCACCCGGTTTGTGGCAATTTATTATGTGAGCCCTAAGAAAGTAAGTCCAACAACTGAGCCATTCTTCTGGAGCAAGGCCATGGTCAAACATTTACAGAAAATAAATTCTCAAAAAACATAGGTCTGACTGTCATTTGCAACCTTACACTGATTAGGTTTGGTTTATCCTTCAGAGGCAAACCTATGGCACAGTGTACAGACATAGCTTTCCTTACCTACCCTTGTAATATATAAAGACCATATAAGTACCTCATTCTTTTTTTTTTTTTTTAAACGTCTTCATTTATTTGCCTTGGTATTTTGCCTGGAACTGGAACTACAGACAGTTATGAACTGCCACGTGGGTGCTGGGAATCGAACCTTGGTCCTTCAGAAGACCAGTTGGTGCTCTTAACCACTGAGCCATCTCTCCAGCCCCAAGTACCTCATTCTTAAAATATATTTTCATATGCCTTTTTCAGCTCTCTCTCTCTCTCTCTCTCTCTCTCTCTCTCTCTCTCTCTCTCTCTCTCTCTCTCTCTGTGTGTGTGTGTGTGTGTGTGTGTGTATGTTGATACGACTGGGCACCTACAGAGACCAGAATAGGGCACTGGATCCCATAGAGCTGGCGTTCCAGGAGTTATTAGCAGCCTGTAAGAGATGCTGGGAATCAAACTCTGGTCCTATGGAAGAGAGCAAGCACTAACCAGGGTAGAGGATAGCATTTCTGGATCAGACCTAAGGGGATGCAAAATACTTGATTTCTTTGACCTGCATGCTAGCAAAAAGGCTGTGGAAGCAGTTTGAATGCCCAGGGAGATAAGTCAGCCCATAAGCGTCAGATATAAGAGCATAAGGACCCAAGTTTGATGCCCAGCACCCATGTGAAAAAAACAAGTGCAGGCTGGAGAGATGGCTCAGCGGTTAAGAGCACTGACTGTTCTTCTGGAGGACCTGAGTTTGATTCCCAGCATCCACATGGCCGCTAACAACTGTCTGTAATTCCAAGATCTGAACCCTTACACAGTTATACATGCAGGCAAAACACCAATTCACATAAAATAAAAATAAATATTAAAAAAAAAAAAACCAAGTGCATACTTGGAATCCCAGTTCTGGTGAGGCAGGGACAGGCACACCCTTAGGATGGCTGGCCCACCAGTCTAGCCTAATTGGCAAGTTCTAACATTTGAGGTTGGCTCCTACATGCACAAGCACACACACACACACACACACACACACACACACACACACACACAAGCAGATACGATGGTTAATCTTCATCATCAACCTGACTGGATTTAGAGTCATCTAGGAGGTGTGTGTGTTTGTTGTTTCTAGAGAGCCTTAACTGAGGAAGAAAGATCCACCTTAATGAGCCTGGTACCATCCCACAGGCCGGATCCTGGATTGAAAGAATGTCAAGGACAACACCAGCATCTACTCTCTCTGCTTCCTGATAGTGGACATCATGTGGCCACACACTGCCCACTCCAGCTGCCCTGCTTTCCCCACCATGATGGATTATACCTGGAAAACTGAACCAGATCTGTAGATATATATTATATAGTTAATAAAATTTAAATATTGGGGAGAGAGTATATAGTTAAATTTTAGATAGACAGTTTAAAAATTTTAAAAAATTTTAAATATAAAAATAAATAATTAAATCAGTTATGTATTTTTTTAATTTTAATATAGGGAAAGTTGGGAGTGGCGACAAACACCCTTAATCCCATAACTCCAAAAACAAAACTTCTTCTATTTCTATAAATTCAAGGCTACATGCCTTTAATCCTAATCTAAATAAAAATAAAATATGTAAAAGCTCATAAAAACCAGACAAAAACAAAAACAACTAAAAAAAAAAAAAAAAAAAGCTAACAAAAACGACTAACAAACTCGACCAAAAACAAGACTAAAAGTTACAAGACAGCTAGATAAAAATTAACTATAATACTTTCTCTCTCTAATATTTCAGCCTTTTCCCCACATTTAACTCTAAATCTCATTCATACTACTACAATCGGCGTCTCCTTTCTTCCTTAACCCACTTGCCAGGTATTTTTTCCCACAGTAACAAGAAAAGAGGCTGATATAAGCCCTCAATCTGAACCCCTTACTCTGTTGAGGAATGTAAATGCCAACCAGAGTTGGTAAATGACTGTATACCTAGAATGCCTTTTCAAGGTGCTTCTTTCATTTTTGAGAATATCCAGGCCTAACTTTTGAAAATGACAAATGCATATTTTCAATAGCTTGCTGAACCTTACTCAGATTTTGGGCTATTTATCAGGGTCTAAACAAGTGGGGGTTAACAGAAAAAAAAAACCAAAAAACTAAAAACCCTAAGCTCCCCCAAAGCTGGCTGAGCAGCAGTCAGGCGATCTGTGAGGAGGGAACAGGAGGCGCCTTGAGGTTCACTTGTCATTCCGAAGTCTGCTCTTACGCAGAATTCCTCCCTCCTATAAAACCGTTCCTGCAGAAGCTGCTCATTTACCTTGCATTTACACTTCTCAAAGGACGGCTGCTCCCTGACAGGGCTTTTTATAGTTTCTGCTGATGATTGAGGCCATCAGACGCTGCTGCTGGAGTGCAACTGAGGTTGATGAGGAGTAGGGAAATCCCACTGGCTGGCTTGCAGTCAATCACATGAGCAAGACTTCCTCCAGGCTCCTGCCTGTTTGTGCCCAGAGCACAGTGCCGATGGGTATATACGGATTCTAGTTACAGGCAAGCATATTTTGATGTCATGATTCGGTTTTGTTGTTGTTGTGTTTTGTTTTTAAGATATATTCTCATATATACCAGACTGGTCTTGAACTCACTATCTAGTTCAAGATGTCCTTGAACTTCTCCTGATACTCCTTCCTCTGCCTCTGGAGTGCTAGCGTTGCAGGTGTATACCTCCATGCCTGGTTTATATGTGGCTGGGGATCAAACCCAGGGCTTTGTGCATGCCAGACAGGCATTTGACCAACTGTGCTACATCCTCAGTGACCTTCCGTGCTTTTAATGAATGAGGTTGAGGCAAAGAACCCTTCAGCTTAGACAAAATGTGTGCCTCTCCCATGCTCCACTGTCCTCGTTTTTTCCCTTCAAGGTTTAATTATTTATTTATTATGTATACACTGTTCTGCCTGCATGTAGCCCTGACTGCCAGAAGACGGTACCAGATCTCATTATAGATGGTTGTGAGTTAACGTGTGGTTGCCGGAAACTGACTCAGGACCTCTGGAAGAGCAGCCAGTGTTCTTAACCTATGAGCCATCTCTACTGCCCTCTTGTAGGAAATGGTTCCATGTTCTCTTCATGTTCCCTAATCTCCTGGGTGCTCTTCCCATGTAGCACCCCGGGCAGTTCACATCCCTGTAGCATATTAGAATCCTCTAAGCAGAATGTCCATCCTAAGGAGCCATTGCCTTCTGTAGGAAGAGGAAAACATCCTCAGTGAGAGTCTAAAGGACTCTAGAGACTAGGATTTAATTAAATTAATTTATTTTTGAGACAGGATTTCTCTGTGTAACAGTCCTGGCTGTTCTGGAACTCGCTCTGTAAACAAGGCTGGCCCCAAACTCAGAGATCCTCCTGTCTCTGCCTTTCCATAGTGCTGGAATTAAAGGTGTGCACCATCACCACCCAGCTTAGGATTTTCATTTTTGATGTTCACCCAAACATTCTCCTAAACCAGAGAGCAGCAATAACCAATAATTTCATCTATATAATTATATACTCATATATTTATAATTTATTTATTTGAGGTAGTGAACTAAAAGCAATCATTCAGCCAATGTAGCAATTACAATTTCATGCCACCATTCTCCTTCACTATAGGAAGAAGATCCTGGTATGTCGCTCACCAGGTTAAAAGCAGGAGGCACTCACAGCAAGCTCTCAGATGGATTTGCCACAGTCTGGATGTTGGTCAATGTTAATTGTTAGCTTGATGGAATCTAGAATTAACCCAGAAACCAGTCTCTGGGCAACCTTGATCACATTAGTTGATGTGGGAAGGCTTGCCCACTGTGTGTGGCACCATTCCCTACCAGGCATCAGCTTGCATTTGCTATTTTGTGCTCCCTATTTGTGGTTGAGATGTGGCTAGATGCTTCAAGTCCCTGCTGCCTTGACTCATCCACCATGATGGCCTATATTTTGTTTGGACTGTGAACCAGAGTAAACTCTTTCTCAAACTGATCCTATGGGTGGTGCTCCTGGAAAAGGGGTTTGGTGGGAGGAAGTTAGGTCATTGGGGCAGCTTTTGGGGTAAGGGAATGTAAATCCCAAGGCTTCTCTTCCTCTTTTATTTCCTGGACATGAAGCAATTTTCTTCTGACATGCCATCCACACCCCATTGACACTTGGCACCTCCATGAGTGTTTGGTTCACTCTGCCATGGTCCAGAACCTGTAACACTGTGTGTCACCATAAACCTTTTCTATAAATTCATTACCTCTAGTATTTGATTATGGCAATGGAGAGCCAACCGACATAATGCTATTTAAGTATTGTTAAGTCCACTAACAGACCCTCTTTTGGCCCCCAGGTTCCTCAAAACACAGCATGATTTGAATCATTTTGGTTTGAGAGTGTGACATTTATTTTTCCCTGCAGCAATGATTTAGCAGGACCTGAACAGGGAAATGGGATTAAGTTGGTCCCTGCCACTGTTGTTATTTAAATGATGTATGCTGTCACACAGCCACAATTCTAAGAGAAAGCTGTCACTCAAAGTCACTACCAGATGTGAAATCAGGGGCTCATTTGTAGAAAGGCTGAGTGCCTGAATCAAGTCCTTGGTCCACACATGGGACAGAACAGAACCTCACAGTGCCTATCTGAACAACTTAGAGCCCTAGCAACAATAAGCTTTGGATGTGAAAATGTGCTGGTGTGGGTGACACTTTGTTTGATTCACAGTCTTCAGATGTCCACACTCCTCTCAGACTTCCTCCAGTGTGCATGCATACACATGTGCACATGCATGCACATGTGTGCACATGCATATGTCGAAGCTAGAGAAGGCTGGGGTGTCCTTCCTTCGGTAATGCCCACCTTTCTATTGGGACAGAGTCTCTCTTTGAACCTTTTAAGTTGTCCATTATAGAAGACCAGCGAGCTCCAGAAATCTCCTTCCTCTCACTTCCCAACAGTGGGGAGTTATGGATGGCTGTGAACCATGCATGTGCTGAGAATTCAACTCAGATTGTCTGCAAGAACAGTAAGTGCTCTTTACCACAAAGCCATCTCTCCAAATCCCCTTTTTAAAATTAATTTATTCTTAAATGTGGGTCCTAGGGAATCAAACTTAGGTCCTCAGGTACTTTGCCAACTGAGCTCTCTCAAACCCCCCAATGCCTGATTTCTTACTCATGCACACACCAGTGACAGAGCCAGGCAGCCATCCTGCCATGGCTAACCCAGGGCCATTTTGTTTAGCTCTGAAATTTCCACTTGTCAAGATGAATTCTTCAGTCCTGGGCAAACTGCAGCCTTATCGCCCCCAGTAAGTCACAGCTGCCCCAATCATTAGATGTGTTCAGGTGAAGGGTGTTTATGTCTCTCCATAGATGCTTCTGATGATTCCAGATTATCTGAAAGTTATCCTGGCATCCAATCTCACAATGAAGTGCACACTCACTCGGGACTTTTCCAGGCCACACTGAACATCTGTGGGGCAAATATGGTCTAAATGGAATTTTATTTTTTCAACTGGGGTCAGAAATCAGACAGTCTTAACTAGAAATCTGGGACTTGAACATTCATTCACAGGAGAAGATTCTGGTAAGAAACTGTTCTCAGCCTCACATATACACCCTTTCACTTTTTACAGCATGGTTATGCAGAAATCGTGAGGGGTTCATTTTAAGGGACCCTTACCTTCGGTTTCCTCTTTGTGTTGAAACTTAGTTCTGACAATTACCAGTTGATAGCTGACAGTTCCTGTCCACTGGGACATAACAGTGACAGCCAGGTCTCTCTGTTTCTTCTCCAGCCTCACCCATCCTCTTCCTGTCTTGTTCACAGCCTAAGTACACCAGACTAGCATCTGGGGATTCTGTCTCCACCTCCCATCTTGCCAATATAGGGTCAGGAATATAGATAAGCCTGCTACAGTGCCTGGTTTTTAGATGTGTCCTCACCCCAGCAGCATGTACCTGACTCCATGAGCCATTCCCCAGGCCTCATCTGTGCTCCTGCTGGGCTGGTTACTTGGCAAAAACAGAGTTTGTGGATCAGAGCTCTATCCCTTGTGGGAGACAGGGCTGCATTGACTTTACAAGCAGAAACTGGGCAGAGCCCCAATTCCCTGAATTTCAACAGACACCACCCTCACCTTAACAAGACTTTACACTCGATGTAGGGAAAGGGGCTAGCCTAGTGCAGGCTTTTGAATGCTATGCTGATACAGCATTAGGCTGTGTCATCTGCAGGCTGGTGGCTCTAATGAGCCAACTGCTCTCATCAGTAGCATCTTGAAGGGTTAGACAAATCCAAGGTGAAAAATCTCCTGGCGCCATGCCTGCTAGGACATCATGGGAGAAGCTGGCAGGGATGGAAGTGATAGAGGGTGGACAACACCCGTACTTCTGACATGTTCAAAAGTATTTTGATAAGGACAGAACAAAATAGGAGATGCTAAAAGACAGGCAAGGAGGAAATCTCTCACACACAATAGTATTTTTATGTGGCTTTCTCTCTCTTGTTTTCCATATGTGTAAATATACATATGTATGATGTATCTATGTATACGCTCCCAGATTGACTATGTAATATGATTATTTAGACACGATATATAATGCTTAGAATCTAACATAATATTCTGGTCTATTATATGTACAGTGCACTCTCTGACATCTCTAGAATGCAAGTCTCACCAGTGCAGGGACCTTTTTTTATTCATTGCTACCACCCTGGCATCTAGAATGACACTCATCTCCATGTGTGCATGTGTACATGCATGTGTCTGTATGTATGTGTATATGTGCATATGTGTATGTGCATTTGCAGTGCTGGACTTGAACCTAGGATCTTGGTATGATATGTAAGTAGCTTTTACCACTGAGCTACATCTCCAGGTCCCAAAATGTTAATTTACTGATTGTGACCATAGTGTATATGCACATGTGTACAAGTGTATACACACATATGTGGGAGCCAGAGGAAGGTGTTGGGTGTCCTTTTACATCATTGTCTATCTTATTCTCTGAGACAGTGACACACTTGTAACCAGCAAGCCCCAGCAATCCTGTTCCAATTGCCAACACTATGGAAGTAATACTGGTACACAGCCATATCTCACTTCTAAAATGGGTGCTGGAACCTAAACAGGTCCTATAACAAACACCATTACCCAGAGAGCTAGCTCTTCAGTTCCTCAAAATATTTTTTAATGAATGGGAATCTTCTCTGAATACCTAGAAGTCAATAATAACCATAAAGATTCTCTGAAAATCCACAGGGATAAGCAATGAGGTCTTGACCTATGAGTCAAACACTTTGTATAACCTGTTGCTGGGACAGTGGGCTCTTACAAAGCCACATGGCCGTGGGCACAGAGCTGGCCCCGGGGATAATCTGGAAAACGGCCATTAGTATGTTCAGCAGATCTGGAAAAGGTTGGAGCACAGGAAGGCAAGACCTAAGTCATGGTAGCAAAAGATATACTAAGTAAAGGGACCAGATGGTGACGTTGCACTCTGGATGACTCTCCTGCCAAAGCCAGAGGCTGGGGAAGAATGTGGGGTTAGGTGAGGGTCGCGTGGCAGAAAAAACATGGTTGCCCTTGTGCACATACCATCAAGCAGGCAGTGGAATGTCCATAGAAACTGGTGACCCTCCTGCCTGACACATGCCAGCATGGCCTAATTAATCCCACAGCCACGATGGTGGAGAACATGACACGTCATGACCGAAAAACAAGCCTAAAAGAAGAATCTTCTTTTTTTCAGGTGCTGATTGGTTCTTCAGCTTCCTTCTCTCCACTCCGGGTATGCTGGAGAAGATACGCTGAAGGAAGCCAAAGGGAAAGCTGGGAAAGGACAAGATACGGATGCACCCCATCTGCACCACATCGCTGTGACTAAACACCTGCTAAGAAGTGAATCTAGCTGGCAATGGTGGTGCACGCCTTTAATCCCAGCACTCTGGAGGCAGATGTAGGCAGGTCTCTGAGTTCAAGGCCAGCCTAGTCTACAGAGTTAGTTCCAGGACAGCCAGGGCTACACAGAGAAACTATGTCTTGAGGAAAAGAAAATTCAACTTCATTTGGCTCACAACTCAAGTGTCCATTTCAGCAGAGAGGTCCCGGTGGCAGGAACCAGAGGTCGCTGGATAGATTGCCTCTGCAGTCGGCAAGATGAGGATAGATGCTTATGTTCGGTCATTCTCTCCTCTTCATGGCTTCTGGGACCTCAGTCCATGGAATGGTGCTGCCCACACTGAGGGCTTGTCTTCCCACTTCAACCAACCTCATCTAAATTCTTTACAAGGATGCTCAAAGGTCAACCTAATCCAGATAATACCTATGGGTGTGCCCAGAGACTTATTTCTCAGGTGACCCTAGAGTCCCGGAAGGTAACAGTCATTATTAACCATCACACTCACCTTCCTCTGTTACCAAGTAACAGTTTAATTTATGATCACTATTCCATTATCTGATTAATAGTTTGCCTTCTTTCTCTGGATACCAGTTGAAACTGGGAATTTTGAATGTGAGCCAAGAGATGTCATTTACTTGGTTAAATAAACGGGATCTAAGGCTCACAGGGCACCAGTAAGTATACGGCCGGGCCGGTGCTCATGTGATGGACTTATGCATTGTGCCTAACACACCAAATGTATCAGGAGCCAACAAAATGTAAGGCACACCCAACATGGCACCTGCCTAAGTGAAGGAGCTGGGGGGTGGAGTAATCTCACATTTCACAGTTCCTGGGAAATGAGGAGGGACCTACTAAAAGGTAAACGGTACTTTAAAGGGACATCATGCCCAATTCAAAAACTAGCAGAGGCCTCAACTAGAAAGATATTCTTTCAAAGAGTGTGTAAAGAGATGACTGACATTGTTGTTATTAGACTCTTGCAAAGCAAAACTGCAAGAAGAGACCAAGACTAGGAAAATGGTTCAGTGGGTAAAGCACTTGCTACAAGCATGTGGACCTGAGTTCATTCCCCTAAACGATAGTTAAAAGCTGAGCATGGTTGTTTAACCTTAACCTATGTAGGCAGATGAGGGTACAGACAGCCTAGCTATAGGCTTAGTGAGAGACCCTGTCCTGACTCAAGGGAATAGGTGGAGAGAGACAGAACAGGATGGCTGACATCACACACACACACACACACACACACACACACACACACACACACACAAACACACACAGAGATTTAAAAATGAAAATTATTTTTAAAATTACTTAAAATGTTTTTAAGAGTTCACAAGAGGTACCCCTTCATAGCCACTGGAATGGCCAAGGCCCACAAGACAACAAGTACAGACACATGGTTAGGTGAACAAAGTGGCATCCTCATGCATAACTTCTTAGAACATAAAATGACTCCGTTACGTAAGAAAACAGTCACTTTGGAAATTTCTCTACCTACATGCTGGTTGTCAGGGTTAGATCTAGAAACACAATGACATGTTTATGTTGGGAATTTTTAGTTAGTGTACAAAATAATGTTTCATTATGGCATTTTCATATTCATATATACCATTGGCCCCTGCTCATGTTCCCCTTATTATTTCCCTCTCTCCAAACCTCTCTCTCTGATTTTCTTGCTTCCTCTATTCTCCCTCTTCTCTGCCTCTCTGTGTGTCTCTGTCTCTCTCACAGACACCATTAAACAGGGATTCAAAGGAGCAAAACCATATCTTCCTTCTCCTTGCCACTCTGTTCTTCCCTGTCCTCCTTCTAGACCTCATCCTGCCCCTCAGTGGCCCCGTCTACTTCACGTCATTATGAAATGATTCTGTGTCTAGCCAGCTAGCTAATCTACAGTGTGCACTGTGCACATGACAGTGTTTGGGGTTTGGAACAAGGGACAGGAAGATGTAACAGTTGGAGGTTACCCATAGCAACTGTGGTAGTGACTGCTGGAGGCAGCAGGGGCCAGGTAGGCAGCAGAAGAAACCCTTGGGTTCTGCTTAAAAACCACTGTCATCCTGGGTTCTTGGCCCTTTCTGGAGCTGCCTGGATTTCTGCCCTTTCATATGACTCCAGAAAGTTCCATGGGTCCCTGACATCCTTCCATTGTGTTCTTTCTGCTTACAGTAGACTGTGCTTCTGTTGCTGGTCGCTATGAACACTCACTGAGAGCCTCAGATTGCCTTTCACTCATCCTCATAGATACCTTACATATAAGCCAAAGTGCACTGCTCTCTGAGAGATGAATGTCTGAGATTTGCTTGGTAATAACAATTATGGCCTAATATATCTCCCCTTTGAGCAATTTTCTTCTTTTCTAAGTAGAAGAGTAGGCCTTGGTTACACAGGTTTTGAATAGATCAAGAACTGTTCGTGGTTGTATTGGGCAAGAAATCAGTTTCCAAACCCATATAGACTGTTGCAAGGAAGCCTCTGCCCACTGCCTGTTTGATTTAGGTCTACAGAACACTCCATGTAATGATAGAAACTAGTACATGGGAACTGAGGACACCATAACTACTGACAACCTGCCCTTCAAGACCAACTGTCTCAAGACATCAACAAGAAATCAGACTCAAAAATGCTCGACCCAATCAGCCTTGGACCCTCTCTTGAACAGAAGTTCAAGTTCTAAGGGATTCCTTCCAAAGCTGCATACTTGCTTTTATGTATAAGATTCCAACACATAAGCTAATGGGTCTACCCTTCCATGTGACATGACAATCATGTGACTTCTGCATGCAGGTCATGGGTCAACCTGGACTAGCTCTAACCTTATCATCCTGAGATTACAAAAGGGTACCACTATGCAAAGCTGATCACATATCAGTCTTTCCTTTCTCTTTTGTGATGTCATCCCTGTTGCTAAGATATGGCATAAAAATTAATTAATTCAAATAAATCTGTAAAAACAAATAGTAATGGGCTTATGGTTTTTTAAAAAATATTTATTTTTATTTTATGTGAATTGGTGCTTTTGTCTGCATGAATAACTGTGTAAGGGTGTCAGATCTTGGAATTATAGACAGTTGTTAGCTGTCATGTGGATGCTGGGAATTGAACTCAGGTCCTCCAGGAGAACAGTCAGTGCTCTTAACCGCTGAGCCATCTCTCCAGCCCCAGGGTTATGGCTTTCATGCGAGTCTTTTTATAAAAGGATGAACCTAGTTTCTACTCATACAAAGGAAACTCTCTCAGCTCATCTCTGGAAGGGCCCCTGATTAGACACTGCCTCTTGGGTTACTCACATGAGTAGAG
This sequence comes from Sigmodon hispidus, assembly GCA_004025045.1. Lineage (NCBI taxonomy): Eukaryota > Metazoa > Chordata > Mammalia > Rodentia > Cricetidae > Sigmodon > Sigmodon hispidus. The sequence continues at coordinate 106,445 of PVIH01001014.1, read as the reverse complement.
GGTAAGTCAAAACCATGTAAAAGACATATTTTGAGTGTAGAAAAAGGGGTGTACCAGGGGCTGGAGAGATGACTCAATGATTAAGAGCATTGAGTGCTCTTTCAGAGGACTGGAGTTCAAGTCCTGGCACCCACAGTTCTGACACTCACACACAGACATGTTCACAGGGGAAACACCAATGTACGTAAAATAAAATGAATAAATTATATGATACAGAACATTCTGAAGCATATTCTAGGCTGTCCAACTGGGTCCACCATATGATGTGTTTGCCCACTTGTTTACATAACTGACTCAGAGGCTCTTCACACCATGATCCCATAATTCATGTGTCTGGAAATTTCTCCCATCAACTGAGAATAAGTGTTTTTCCTGCAATCCCCACCCATTGGTGTTGGTTGTGTTGGGTTTCAGGCATATGAAGAGCTAATTCTTATCCATCTAACAGCACTGGACCACGACCCTGGTCTAGCTTATCCATCATTTAATTCAATCTTCACATCATTGGGTTTTCTCATTCTTTCAATAGCCTTCCAAACACTTAATGTGTCTATCTCCATTTTTAAATGCACCATTGAGAAACAGACCAAAGTAACCGAGGAATGTTCTGGCTGGTGGAAAATTAAGCAAGGCAGGCAGATAACATGTTGTAGACAGTCATACCTTACTTTTATGAACACCACCCAATGGCAATGTCTACAATTTTATGTCTATTCTATACACAATCATTATTTCATGTATATATACATATGTATAATTGCTTCTTATTGAATCACCAGCCAAAATATATTTGATTTTCAAATATAGCATTAAAAAGCTACAACCCTTCCTCCCATTCTTTTTGCTTATCTATTGTGTATGTGTACATGTGTGGAGGAGTGCATAGTGCCATGAGTGGGAAGGTCAATGTTTGGAAATCATGTTCCATTGTATGAAGGCAGGGACTCTGTCATTCTGCAGATGGCCTGTGAGCTTCCGGGTGATTTTCCTTTCTCCATCTCATAGAAGCTGTGCTGGGATTACAGATGCACACCATTGCACCTGGATTGCTTTTTCATTTCCTCTCTGCATTAGCCGATTGTACCACTGGAACACTACTTGTCTTTCTTTCTTTCCTTCTTTAAATTAGTTACAGGGATTGAACTTGGGTCATCAGACTTGCAATGCTGATGCCTTTACTTACTAAGTCACCTCTCTAGACCTTCATCCCATTCTCCTATAAGTGATATCTGGGCATCCAAAGATAAAACCATTATACAGCCCTGTTTAATTTAATCTTGGAAGATGATCCTTCATTTCAAATGATAACTTTTTGTGATTGAAGTTTCTCACTGAGAATTTTTTCATAATCATTCCTGGCTTTGGATTTCTTAAAATAACGATAAAGATACCATCTAGACAGTTAGACATTTTTTTTCTGTTCTTTTTTCCTATAGCTTGCCTATCGTACTTTATGAAGCTTGTAAAAGTACATCTGTTTTATTAAGCTAAAGCACAGTGGAAATATTCCATCATGCGACTATACCACAAGGTATTCCCACTGAAGATATCTGGAATGTTTTCCCATTGCAGTCGATGTTAGAGTGGATCTCATGGTGCCTGTCTCTTGGGTAAAATGCAGTAATTCTTTGAGGGTTCCACCCTGAGATGGAGTTGGTAAATGAAAGGCGCACATATTTTCAACTTTCTCTATTACTGCCAATGGTTCCATAAAGAGGTGACATCAGTTTACAGCTCCCTCCAGTACTGGTAGGGAGTTGTTTTCTCACATCCTTGTTAATCCCTAGACTCATCAGACTTTAATTCTTAGTCACTCTGATGTGTGTGAAAAGAGATGTTCTTGTTTTAATCTGTTTTTTTTGCCTCCCTGTGAGGTAAGTGTTCTTCATATATAAACTGTTCACATTTCCACTTCTCTGAGTCCCATTTCCAACCCCTTTCTCAACTTTTAAATGGATTATTTGGTCTTTTTATTTGTTAATTAAAAAAAAAACTTTCGTGGGCTCAGAGACCAAGAACACATAGAGCTCTTGCAAAGGACCTAAGGCCAGTGCTCAGCATCTATAGGTAACATAACCACCCTTAACTCCAGCATCAGGAATCTGATGCCCTCTTCTGGTCTCCATGGGAACAGCACTCATGTGCACATACACTCAGGAACACACACACACACACACACACACACACACACACACACACACACACAAATAAAATAAATCTTTCAAAATTTTTATTTAAAAGAGCTTCTATTTAAGTACCAGAATATGCTATATAAAAACATAATCATCTGACCATGTCTTTATATATTATTAGGCCTATCCTATTTTGCTAATAATAAAGGATGTTTATCTACATTTATCTCCACTTTTAACCTATATTTGGAGATTTCATTAATCTATAATATATTTTTGCATGTATTCAGTGATATAGAGGTTGGGTTGGGTTGCTGATTAAACATACAATCGTACACTGAGTAGTAGTAGATCCTCAGTAATGTTTCATGATAGCTCTGCTTAAAACCAGACATTTGGGGCTGGGAAAATGACTTGCCCCACAAGCATAAGCTACGTAACTGATGATGACCTTGAATTTTGGATCATCCTGCCCTCACCAAAAAGTGTTGGGATCATTGCTGTATACTATCCATGCCTGGTTTTAACTTTGAATAGCCTACAGATTTATAACTAAGTGATTTGTAAGTAAGTACCTCTAAGTTTCTATTTTTATTGTGAATGGATTGTTTTTTCAAAATTATTTTCTTGCAGCTATTCTTCCAATTTATGACTTACATGTTTAAAGTGTTATATGATAAGTATGATGATGCTATTTATTCTTGCATATGAATTTACACAGTCCCCTTACTGATTTATGTTGGTCCTAAAAACTATTTGCAACATCTCTCATTCCCATTAGTTGATTCTGTTTAGAACTGATAATTTAGTTTCTTTTTTCTCTATTGTGCACATGTATGCGCGTATGTGTGTGTGTGTGTGTGTGTGTGTGTGTGTGTTGTGCCTGCCAAGTGCTCTAGTTTTCTTTCTGTTGCCATAATAAAATACCCTAAAAAAGCAGCTTAAGGGAAAAGGGGGCTATCCTAGCTCATATCTCCAGGTAACAGTCATCATCATGTTGGCAGGAACTTGAAAAGCTAGCCATATCCAAGGTCAAGAGCAGAGAAAGAATGCATGCATGCAACCTTGCACTCAGCTCTATATCTCCACTCATCTACAGTCCAAGATCCCTGGCCTAGGGAATGGTACTTCCCAGAGTGAGCTGACTCTTCTCACATCAACTAACATAATCAAGATAGTTTCCTACAGACACACAGGCCAGCCCAACCTTAAAAAAATCTCTCACTGAGACCCTCTTCCAGGAGATTCTTGACTGTGTCAGGTTAGAATGAACCATGGCACTAGACAAGCACACTACCACTGAAATTCATCTCCAGTACCCCTTACTTGTTATAATTGCACCAACTAACTGATACCTTTCTATAGTGACAGCAAGAATCCTTATGCTGTTCTCAGCTTTACTGTAAAGAAGTACATAGGAAGGTTTATTTGATGTTAATATAATGGATTTCAGGAATAAGTTTGGTGGTTGGTTTATTTTTATTTTTCTGAGAGATTTAACTTGCTTATATTTTATATAGAATTTTTATGCTTATACCCCAAAATTAACATGTGTAATTATTTTTATTTGTAATTCTGGGGACAGAATCTAGGGCTTTTTGCATGTGTCAGGCAAATGCTCATTGCTGAGGTGTTCCTTCTGCACTGTGACCGTTCAGTGCTGATAATCACAGAAAAGAAAGGCCTTGAACATCTGCCTCATTTCATTATAGATGAAAATGTGATGTCTTGTTGACTACAACTAGATCACACAGTACCATACCTAGCTGCAAGAGTAACTGGGGAAGTATCGGGACATTTCAGCTCACCTTGCCATCAGCATTACACTTCCATTATTCCTAGCCCTATGAATTGATCACGTGTCCCCTTAGTTTACTCATTACTCTTTCTCTGGAGATTACACTTACATTTTGAATATTTATACTTGTCTTAAAAAAGAAAAGGAGGCTGGGGGTGGCAATTTATGTCTTTAATCTCAGCACTTGGGAAGCAGAGACAGGCAGATCTCTGTGAATTCAAAGCCAGCAGAGTCTACATAGTAAGATCCTATCTCAAAAAACCAGAGCCAGGCAGTGTTGGTGCACACCTTTAGTCCCAGCACTCAGTAAGCAGAGGCAGGTGGATCCCTGCATTTGAGGCCAGCCTGATCTACAGAGTGATTTTCAGGACAGCAGGACTACAAAGAGAAACCCTGTCTCAAAAAACAAACAAAAACTGAATGAAAACAATCAACATCTCTCTTCAATTCCTAAATTATATTAGCACCTTGGAATATTTTCTTCATTACAATAAGGACTCTTCAATTTTCTGTCATTGCTGTCTGTTGTTTTGACCGCATTTCTTACGGCATTCTGTGCTCAGTCAGCTCTGCTCAGGTGCTTGCCGGTTTCTTCTATGGGCCCTTCTCCTTTTTTGTCAGATTTAACTTTGTGGAAGCCTCTCTGTTAGTAGCTCTTTCTCTTTAAACCACTTTTGTTATTTTTGAGTGTGTGTGTTATATGTGCTTGTAGGTGCAGTTGTCCATGGAAGCAGGAGGCGGGTGTTGATTCCCTAGAGTCGAAAATACAAGTGGTAGCGAGCCAGGCAGTGGTGGCTCATGCCTTTAATCCCAGAATTTGAGAAGCAAATCTCTGAATCTCTATGAGTTTGAGGCCAGCCTGGTCTACAAAGTGAGTTCCAGGACAGGCAGAGCTACACATATAAAACCCCTGCCTTGAAAAACCAAAAGAAAAAAAAAAATCCAAAAAACAAATGGTTGTGAGTCACCTGATAGGGTACTGGGGACCAAACTATGATACACTTTTAACCCTGAGCCATTTCTTCAGTTTGAGTCTCTCAACCTTCAAACCAATCTGTATACCCAGCTCTCAGGTTCAGCTCCCCATTTGTGTAGGCCTGAGGCCACACTTCCTGTCCTCATATGGGCACAACACCTCAACCCCCAGATGTCAGGGTCTACAGTGGTCCTGACGCCCCCACCTTCCATGGCAACGCTCGCTGGCCCTTTTCCCATTCTGTTTCAGGGTCTCTTCTAACTCTAAGATCTAAGGATTTCCTTTTCTTTGTTTTAAGCTCGACTTTATATTGTTATATTTCATCCTGTGTTTGTCATAGGAAGTAGGGGAGGGTCAACACTAATCTTTCCAGTTACTATAATTGGAAGTGCACATATTCTATTTATAACACATTTCTCTCTCACTAATGTTTATGACTCCTTTAAAATAAATATCATATATTTTGATAGAGAAAACAGACATGACAGACAGCTGGAGACTCCTTCTACTTTGGCAAAAGTTGTAAAGTTTCTAGCATTTTTCTTGATTTTGGTGCACAGGGAACATCCCCAGACAATAACTTAAGCAAATGCAACTGCAGCCGAAAAATGGAATTTTCCATAGTTTCTATTTTCCTGAATGTCCTTCACTTCTCCTTACTCCTCAGAAGTGATCCCCAAGGGGCACCTGCACCAATGTGTTTGTCACCCTCTACACTGAGAAGACCTGAGCAGAATACCTAGAAATCTGTCTCTAGTCATGCTCAGTGACTTCAACAGATAAACATTTGGCTAGAGCCTGAACTCCTTCACAGAACCCACAGCTTCCAACAGATGAATGGGATTCATCTCATTTGCATGTCAGCATGACTCAAGAAGTCCCTGCCACTATATCCCCAGGCAGTTAAAAGCATATTTTTGGTTGATCAGCCCAAGGCCTTCACTGTCAAGGTATTGGATTGGAAAACTTACATGCACTCTGCTGACAAACCTATGTCTCTAATGACAGAATAGTCTTTGGGAAAGTGACATCTGTAAATATGGCCCTTGCTGAAAAGAAGATGACCACATCTAAGGCACTGAGGTTAGAGCATCATTCACAGAGAGGGAGTTGTTCAGCTAGTGTGTCAGAAATGCTTTTCAACAGTTACAAATGAGCCAGAAGATGGCCTGTGCGTGTGTGTGTGTGTGTGTGTGTGTGTGTGTGTGTGTGTGTGTATGTGTATTTGTGTGTGTGAATATACAGTGGGAAGGTTAACACAAAGCTTATGTGCTGAGCAGTTAATTTCAAAAAAACATTTTATATATGACTACAAATATTCTTTGTGTGTGTACATGGAGGCAAGAAGTCAATGTGGGGCACCTGCACCTACTTTTTTTTTTTTTTTTTTTTGAACACGGAGAATCTCTCACTGAACCTGGAGCACACAGATCTGGTTAAACTGGCTGGCCAGTGAGATCCTGGAATAATCCTGTCTTTGCCTCCTCTGCACTGGGATACAGGCACATGTCAGGGATGGAGAGCCAAACTCAGGGCCTTTATACTTTCATTGCACACACTCCCACCCTTCACTGCAAACATCCTGACTCTGAAAAGTGCTGAACAGAAAAGCAATGGCTGGTTGGGGATACAGCATGGGGAAAAGTCTGGACAAACCCCAACCACCAATTATGCCATTGTCAGTAAGAAAACAGAATATATTTAAAAATACATTTTGCAAAGCAGAAAACACAGCCTGCATCAGTGCTTGTTTGTAACTTGCCCAGAAGGAGGATAATGAACATAGGAAGGGTGGAGTCCCTGGTGAAAATGGAAGCCACCTTAGCCACCATCAATCGATGTGGTCATTTGCTTAGTTTTCTCAGAAAACTCCTGGGTAGTCATCTGACAGTATGTGGAAGACCTGTTAATCAAGACCCATAGCCACAGGAGCTGCTGGGTCCAGGACTCTACTATGTCAAGTCACAGCTATTTTTTCTCCCCAGTTAACACTGTCCTGGGGATAGATCAGATTTCCTATTATGTCATCAATGGTAGCTTCAAGAAAACCTTCACATTCTCCCGATGATTCTGGTTTTGAAGCAATCATATCGGTGGCTGGCAGGGTGGCGTAATGGCTTTCTAGTGACCTTACCTCAGAGCATCAGGAGGAGGAGACTTACCTATTGAGATAAACTCGCTTCTCAGTGAACTGCCCATTGCCATGGTGAGGGTCCTGGAAGGGCTCGTTCTGCACAACCTCCACCCCTTCTCCCCGGTCACTCTGCTCATGACTGTGTTTGCTGATCATATACAGCTGTCCAATTTTGTACTGCAAAGCAAACAGAGAAATGGAGACAGAGAGGTCAGCTCCAGCTTGCCTCTGATGAATCCCCACACTGTCCTCCAATGACAAGAGGCACAGCAAATAATCACATCTGCACCTTCTGCTGAGAAAAGTCAGCAGCCACTTGAGTCTAAGGTGACTGTCCTTGGAGCTTGGCAGAGAAGTGGCTGTGAGCAGAAAACAGAAGCAGGCATTCCGGTGAACAATGTAAGCAGCCATACCAAGGGCTCCCTGGGGCTCTGGCAGTCTTGAAGGTCCATGCTGAGAGTGCAGAAGCTGGGAACCACGATCTGCCCTGTTTTCCATTCTGACCCTACAGGGTTAAAGGGAGTTGGTTTTCTATTTGGCTTGGCCAAAGACAGCCTAGGGTGTGTTATTTCTGTCCTGGCTTTCTAGCTAATTGGCAGCATTGCTGGACACAAGGATTAACTGTCACCTGCATCTTTTCCCGCCTAGAATAGCAGTTCTCACAGGTGGTCAGCCAGGATCGTGAGAAAGGTAGATTTTTGTCACACCCACTCCAACTTGGTCTTGTTTTGTTTTTGAGACAGATCTTATGAAGCTCAAGCTGGCCTCGAACTCACCATGTAGCCAGGGATGGCATTGAACTTTTGCTCTTTCTGTCTCTGAGGACTCCCAGGTCCTGGGATTGCAGGTGAGGACCACCAAGCCTGCTTTATTTAATGCTGGGGATGGAACCTAGGCATTCATCCGGGCAAGAATGACTGTTTTTGAGACACATTCTCTCTCTCTCTCTCAAGCCCACACTAGTCTGAAACTCTTATCAATTCTGCCTGAGCCACTAGATGCTTTAAAAATTCCAAATATCTACATTCAACAACTAAGACTGGAGCCTGTGCCATACTAAGGAACATCTTTGGTAGGTCTGGATCATTTTTACCCAAATGTGTGGGGTTTTCCAGAGTCCAAAAGCCACATGTCAACCCTGTAATGATGTCGTGGAGCAGCAATCCAGGACGAAAGCATCTCCTTCATCATCTTCACCACTAGATTGCCCAACTCTCTTTCCTGCTTCCTTCAAAACATCAAGTCTTAACCTTGGAGATGGCTCAGTCCAGTAGATAAAGAATTTGTCAACAAGCCTGATGATCGAGTTCAGTCCCCAGGACCCACATGGTACAAGTAGAGAGCTGAGTGATGTAAGCCATTCTCTGTCCCCTACACATGTGCTATGGCATTTGAACCCCACACACAATAAAAAAAAAATTAGTACATTAAAAAAAGAAGCAACAATTGCAATTCAAACAAAACCAAACCAAATAAACAAACAAAAACTCACCCCAAAGCCAGCAGGTATTTTTCCCTGGTGGACTTCCCATGTGACAAAATGAATTTGATGTCACTCTGTGTGTGAGCTGTGATGGGGAGGCACAATTTTTGCATGAGAGCCATTTCTGCTTGGGTCAGGACTCTGCTGTGGTCCTTTTTTAATTATTTTATTTATTTATCAACATCTATTACTATATAAAAGACACATTTGTGTTGGAATTTCTTAAAAAAGATACAGCATTGAGGATATCTTAAATGGAAAAACTTGATAAACAACACAGCTTCAAATTTAACAATAGTTGTAGTTAGTTTGTTCTTATGTAGGCATTTTAAATAATGAAAATAACTGTTCTCTGTGTTGCTGTGGTCCTTTTTACACACTCAGTAGAGTCATCAAGGCCTGAATCTTTGGCAAGCTAATGAGGATGCCCAGTTGCACCTAAAAGGGCCCTGGATAGCAGGGATGCAGAGCTTGAATCTCAGCTAACTTTAGAGGCAACTGAAATACTCAAGTCAGCACCATGGTTGGTTCCAGCGCTGACAGATCTCTGGTTGCAAGGTCTCTCCTTCATTCAGCTCAAGGGACCAGTAACCATGACAACGAACCAGGCTGTTGGCTGGATCTTCTCCAAGGGCTATGCTTCCTATCTGGCCACAGTCCTGTCCAGAATGTGTGTTTGTGAACTTGTAGGGAGGGAAGCCGTAAGATAAGAAGAGGGAAAGGAGAAAGGAAGCTGGGAGCTAGATCCATTTTTAAATCAGAGAACCAGAGGCTTGACCTGGCTTTCCCTCTGTCCAGTACAGCTTTATTTTTGTTCCCCTAAACTAACAAGAACTTCCCGCAAGGATGAGGAAGCTATACCTGTGAGATAGATCAAAGGTCCACCTTACATGAGGTGATCTGCTGATGTCAACATCAACTGTTTGTACTTGATGTTTAAAAACTCGATGATTACAGACAGTGGAATATTACTCAGCCATAAAAAGGAATGAAATGTTGACACTAAAGCCAAGTTGCTTAATGTGTGCTATGGATGAAGTGTTTCTCCCCCCTAGAGTTCAAAGCTTGAAATTTCTTGGTGGGATCATTAGGATAGGCTTTCATCCAGTATGACTGGTGTCCTTATACAAAAGAGAAATTAGGGACAAGTCAAATAGGGATTCAGAAAGATTGTGTAAGGAGTAGATGACCTCGATAAGCCATAGATGAGGCCCAGGGCAATAAACCCACACTAAAAACTTCAGAAAAAGAACACTTTGTACATGTTCTGATTTTGATTCTGAAAATAAATGGTTGTGCTGCAACTACCCAGTACACCCTGCTTTGTCAGATAGGTCCACAGAAGCAGCGCAGGGGCTGAGGGCGGCTCCGTCATGCTCTGTCAGTACAGCACCTGCCACATAAGCATAAGACCCAAAGTGGAGACCTCCCAGCAACCCTGAAAAGGCAGAGAATGGTACCATACACCTAGGACCTGCCCTCCCTCAGTGGGGAGGTAGAGACAGGAGGATCCCTGGAGCCTGCTGGCCAGCAGTTGAAGGTGCCTGCCACACCAGCCTGGCTTCCTGGGTTCCAATCCCGGAACCAGTGCAAGAGGGAAGGAAGGTAAACAGACTCCACAAAGTGGTCCTTTTATCTCCACAGGAGTGCCACAGCGGCGCATGCATACACACAATAATAACAATAAATTTAAAAATAATCAAGGGAGATACTTGATGTTGACTTCTCATTCTGACTTTAAAACACACACACACACACACACACACACACACACACACACACACACACACACACACACACGGCGGACCTATTACAATAGGTCCAAAGTAATGAAACATTCACAGTACAAGTGATAGCTAAACCTTAGAAAAATACTAGCTGTGGCTGAACTGTTCATTCCAAAGGGATTATTTGGGAGGTGAGAATGGAACTTGAGCATGTGTCTATCCCACCCAAGGCCCTGACCTGCTCTGTAGCACTGGGGTGGGGGTGGGTTCACAAGCTCCCCCTACCCAAGCATCTACAGGTAGTTAATAGTTGCTAGGGGAAGGAAGAGATGTTTTCTACAGTGTTGTAGCACTTGTCAGTAGCTCATAGTTCTGGGAGTACATAACCCCTAACTTACGCTACTGTAAGCAGTCCAAATAAAAGTTGAATTACCAAGAGCTGTAGGGTGGTGAGGTGGTGCATGATATGAATGTAGAGGAGAACTGGGGGGGGGGCAGTAGGAGAGGGGGCAAAAGGGCCATGGGAGATAATTATGATCAAAATGCATTGCACACATGCATGAAAATGCCATGCTATATAAAATCAATATACACTTATAAAAATATGTTTACAAAGGTAATTTCATGTTCTTTGGATTTTTACCTCAAGTTTTAAAAGTAGTGCTGAGTCTGAAGTCATTGCCATTCAAAGCCCTGTCAAGGTCTCTCACTGAAAAGCTATATGAAGAGCTGTATCTCTCAGCACACTGTCTCTAGGAGATCTGACCCACTCACAGAGAAAAAAATGTAGGGTGCCAAGGTCGATGTGTGACACAGAAAAGCCATTAGCCAGACGAGAGTCAGCCTGGCTGGGCACAGCTCAAGTGCTTCCTGCTCTGAGAAGATGAATCCGGGCAAGGCAGGGGCGGCTGATTCACAGCAGCCAGTGGGACCCAGCTGCCTGGCCTCATTGATCATTCCAGAGGCTCCTCATGGGCCAGCCCAGGGCAGACAGCAGCCTTAGCTCATGATGGCTGTGTCAGTCTGGGGACTTGGGAATAACCTGCAGATGCTGGGGCTGGCAGGACACCCAAGCCCAGATTCAGAGATGGACAAGGGCTCCATGTCTGTCCCTTCCTTCCCTCCCAGGAAAAACTGAACTGATCTGCTGGCATGGCTGTCCCGGAGTAGTCTGTTATAAAACCCCACTTTTGACTCTCAGACAAGAGCAGCAAACAGTTGTCTCAGTTGTGGGGAGGGAACAAAGAGTTCTTGAACCATGTTCTTACATCCAGGGCCTGGAGAGCTGGCTCAGCAGGTAGGAGCATTCGATACTTTTCTAGAAGACTCGGGTTCAGTTCCCAGGACTCACACGTGGTGATTCACAACCACTTATAACTCCACCCCCAAGGGATCTGGGCTACATGGGGACCTGCGCAAATGTGCAGATATAATCACGTATACACCTAAATAAAAAGAAATCTTAAAAAAGAAAGCCACCGCCAGGGTCAACCCAGACCTTTGACATTTTGCTTACAGGGCAGGAGTCTGGAAGCTTACTCATGGGGGCACAGTGAAGGCTAAACTACTATGGTACAGCCTGACTAGGGCACCCAGCAGGACATTGGTGGACTAAACAGTACCAGGCTATAGGAGGTCATCCTTGGGAGACCCTCTCTTTTTCCATGTGCATGCAAAGACCTGTATCTAAGTCAGTGAAGACCATGCCCAGATCACGACTTCCAGACAAATTTGAATGTTAGATGAAGAAACTGAGCTTAAAGATACGCAGGAGGGTTCAGATGGTATCAAGGCCCGGAAACTGCTCCCAAAACTGGCATAGCAAGCCTTACTGACCACCAATCAGGGCTGCCTGGTGCTTTCCATTCATTCCTAATACAATTAGCCAACCAGATATCAGTAGATGAGGAAATGGGTTCAGAGAAGCCAAAGAATGTCAGTGCTTTCTTGATTCATGCATGTATCCATACATGTGGAGGCCAGGTCAGCCTCAGGTATCTTTCCTCAGGTACTGTTCATCCTGATTTTTGAGACAGGGTCTCTCCCTGGCCTAGAACTTGCCAAGAAGACGATGCTTGCTGGCCTTTGATCCCAATGGATCTGCCATCTCTGTCCCCTTGCCCAGCACTGGGATTTTAAGGACATGTCAAGGTTTTGGGCTCTAAATTCTTGAGCTCTTTATATACCTTAGAGATCAGTCCTCTATCACTTGTAGGGTTGGTGAAAATCTTTTCCCATTCTGTAGGCTGGCGTTTTGTCCTATTGACAGTGTCCTTGGCTTTGCAGAAGCTTCCCAGCTTCAGGAGATCCCAC
>PVIH01001014.1:0-93782 GCA_004025045.1 Sigmodon hispidus | reverse complement strand
TCATTTGTTAAATATACTATCTTTTTTCCATTGAATGTTTTGGGCCTCTTTGTCAAAGATCAGGTGCATAGGTTTAATGGAATACTACTCAGCAGTAAGAAAAAATGATATCCTAAAATTCACAGGCAAATGGATGGATTTGGAGAATATCCTCCTGAGTGAGGTATCACAAACTCAGAAAGATAAGCAGGGGATGTACTCACTCACTAGTGGTCTCTAAACAAACAAACAAGAAAAAAAGCCAAACATGCCCAAGTGGCAAACCACAACCACTGAACAGCTTGGGATCAGAAACACCCTGGACTGACCCTTCGAACCCCACTCCAACTATAGGAACACCAGACTCACTCTTGAGGGGGGGGGGACAAAACTGGATTTGGCCAGGAGTGGAGACTGATCCAAGCATTATTGGGTCAGTGGGACCATAGGGCTGTCTGCTCCCTGCCCAGGGAGGGGATGGGGAGTTGCAGAGAAGAAAAATGACCTGATGTGGCGGGAGGGGGAAGGGACCTTGAATAAGGATATACAGAGATGGAAAAAAAAAATTCAGAGGGAAAGCTGAACACAAAGAAAATATATGTGTAGCAATCTTATTTGCATTACCACCCTTGATAAGCCATGCTTATGATTCTTATCCTCTTTATAGTTATTGTTAACTTTTCCGCATTTTAAATTCATTTTACTGTTTTTTTGATAAATACAAAATAAAGAAGGAAAAAAAATAAGGACATGCCAATGAGTCTGGCTTTTGTGCATTGGTTCTGGGGATCAAACTTAAGTGCTTCACTGTCTGAGCCATTTCCCCAACCTCTGTTTCTAATAGGTTGATTGCTTTAAAAAAACAAAAAAAAAAAAAAACATAAAAAAACCCCTAGGCCTCAGTATGAATTAAAGTGAGAGGGCGGGGTTGTAGGAAACCATGCCTCTGTCCTTTGCCACTTAAGAAGGGGAAGCAGATGTCTAACTGAAAGATCAAAGTTGCCTTCCCTGTATGCATATGGCATGGTGGTGCAATTATATTCCATCTCTGGAGAATCTATTGTTGTAATTCCGGAGTTTGGGTAATCATCATTACAAGTAATCAGGAATAGAGGCAGCTCCATGCTAAAGGGCGAGTCTCTGAGTGAGCTATCATCTCAAGAGTGACCCCCAATAATTATCTCCATAGTCGGGAACATCACAGGGATCCAGATCTTTCCTATTTGTGCACAGCGCTCTATGTGTGATGGTGCCACAGAGCTGGGACCAAGACAGAGCTGCTGGATGTGTATAGAGAAATCGAGGTGTCATAGTTCATACTGTCCTAACTGTAGGACTGAGAGCCAATGTTTTACTTAATGTGACTCAACCTTATACCAAAATTAAAGAAAGAGAGAGATCCAAACCAGGCTTGGCGGTTCATGGCTGTAATTTAAGTGCACAGAAGGCTGACTGATCGAGACAGTTTAATATCAACATGACACAAGATAAAGTCACGTGAGAGGAAGGAACCTCAGTTAAGAAAATGTTCCCATAAGATCAGGCTGTGGACATTTTCTTATTTAGTGATTGACAGGGAAGGGCCCAGCCATTGTGGGTGGTGCCTACCCTGGGCTGCTGGTCCTGGGTTCTCATAAGAAAGCCGGCTGAGCAAGCCAGTAAGCAGCACCCTTCCATGGCCTCTGCATCAGCTCCTGCTTCCAGATTGCCATCCTGCTTAAATTCCTGTCCTGACTTCCTTTGATGCTGAACAGTAATACAGAAGCACAAGGCTAATAAACCCTTTCCTCTCCAACTTGTTTTGGGTCAAGGCATTTCACTGCAGCAATAGAAACCCAAACTAAGACACTGAGACAGAAAGATTAACCAGTCCAAGGCATCAGCCAGAGCTCTAAAGTGAGGGTGTGTTTTTAAAGGTAGGTGGGGTGAGGTGGGAAATAGCTCGATGGGTAAAATGCTTGCCAGCCAAATGTGAGAACCTGAAGTCAGATCCCTATTAAGTCAAAAGGCAGTGGACACCTGTTACCCCAGCTCTCCTACAGGGAAGGTGACAGGCAAAGATAAAGGATTTCCCAGAATCTGAAGGGCCAGTTAGCATGGTGTGTAAAGGTGCAAATAATTAGAAAGCCTGTCTCAAATAAGAAGAGTGAGGCCAGCACTCAGGGTTCTATTCTGACCTACCCGTATGCAGCATGGCATACACAAACAGGCACACACACATCATACACACATATACACACAGGTTTTTTTTTTTTTTAAACAAATTTAAAAAGACTCTCAATTGTACCTTTGCCTAAAGACACATTAGACCTCAGGTTCTAGGTCAAGAGAATTGCAAGCTACCTGCTAAGTTTCAGAAGCCCACAAGGACCACCCTCCAAGCCCTTTACTCCAAAGAACTGGGAGGATGTCATCAGCCAGCACCTCTGGCCTACTAGGCCAAACCCATCTCCAAGCATGACAATGGACCAGTGAGAAGCAGTAAGCATAGCCACCTCCAGGTTGCCTTATTCACTGATGACTAGATATAGGGTCATGTGAGCAGTTGGAATATAAACCTACTTTAGCCTTTATTGTCAAAATGATGGGCACCACATAACAAGCAGAGAAGCTGCTGGCCACCCAACGAACATGAAATGTTCCCTTCCACCCATGAAGTGTGCCTGAGTCCTGCTGTGGCTGCTCCTTCACCAGACATATCGCTATGTGAATAGAGGAAAAAGCACATTAATATTATTGCATACTTAGTGTTGTCCCTATAACTCTTAATGCTTTTTATGACCCCTCTCTTCCATACTCCTTTCTTAGGACATGAACCGCAAAGCACGGTGGAGCAATGGCTTAATGGAACCCACTAGAAGAGCTCTGGGAAGATTCAGTCCTGATAACCTCCCAGGACTGTCACATTACTAGCCTTGTGCCATGTGATGCCAATGCTGACATTACGCACAGAGACGAAGTGTACCGAGTATTCCGTGTCCACAACCGAGTCTCAGAAATCAGAGACTATGGCTGTCACCTGTAACTCCACTGCCAAATACCAGGTGGAATGCCTGGCTGGATTACTGGGAAATTATGTGCTGGTATTACCTTTCAATGTTTTACTGAAACACAAACATGCTCCTTCACCCTATGGCCTCTTTTAGGCTATAATGGCACCTGGAGTAGTTTTAAGAGATTTGTATGCAGGGTTCCCAAAGTTGGAGTTCACTGTCCTCTTACACAAAAAGTTGGGAGAGTCCCGTTCTATTTCCCAAGTTCAGCCTGGTCTAGCCTCAGCTCTCTACCTAGTAGCTATACCTGGTATGGGATCTACTTGCTATATATATGGGAGTACTGAACATTCAAAGCATCTTGAGTGTGTTTATTTTTTCTCCTATTTTCTTTCTTCCTCTGTTTTCATTGCACATGTGCAGAGTTGTTATTCTTGATTAAAACAGGGTCTTGCTGTGTAGCTCTGGCTGATCTGGAACTCACTATGTAGACAAGATAGGTTACAAACTTACTGACACCCTTCCTCTGCCTCCTGTGTGCCGGAATTAAAGGCATGCGCTATCATGCCTGGCTTCTGTTTTGTTTCGATTTGGATAGGATCTCATGGAGTCCACGCAGGCCTAGAATGAACTATACAGCTAGTCATATATCCAAAGATGACTCTGAATTCTTGATCCTGTTGTTACCACCTACAAAATGCTGAGAATATAGGAATTAGTGTGTGTGAGGACATGGATTCATCCCTACAAAGCTCTGTTTCAGAGAAGCGTTTGGTACCTGAGGGTGGGACGCAGGTCTGGGAGTGGGCCTGACAGCCAATAGATTCAAAAGTTAGGTTTGTGCCAGAGGTTTAGCTAAAAGCTACTGTACCCTGCATCCCTTTGCCCAATCCCAGAATGCCAAGATGTGCAGCACTTTGCTTATGTAGGTTCTTCTTCAAAACTTCTCTCCCCTCAGGACTGGGGGGTTGATAGCTTTTCACTGCGCCGGAAGGAAGCTATCGACCCAGGTTCGTTTGGAAACTGTATGTAACAATAAATCCCTCAAGCATGTTACAGTGAGTCCATCTCTGTGGTGGTCTTTGGGAATTTCTAGACACAGGCATAACAGTGTGAATCTACATTGGTTTTTTAAACCAGAAAGTTTATGAACGATAGGTGGGATTCCTCCCTTGAGAATTTAACATGTGACTTGAATTGCTGTCACTGTTAATCACATGGATTGTAAAGACCCACAGCATCAAAGTGGGAAAAAAAAGTAGTTTGTTTGTTGGGAGTGGTAGACTCTAATTTATACTAATTGGGATTTAAAATGAGCCCATATTACCATACCAAACTTTGGGGATGGGGTGCGTGGCTGGTCAGGCATCAGGGCCTGGCTAAAAGTGTGCATGCTGCCAAGCCTGGTGAAGCTCAGGTCACCAAGGAAGCTATTGGAGAACACCTCCTTCCTCCAGGAGCAGCTAGTGCCTGAGACACCAGAGAGCTGATAATTGTTTCCTTCATGGAAAGCGCCTGGTTGTCAAGATCAAAACATGGAGCAAATGTCCTCATTCTGCTTTGTAACCAACAGGATGCTTGTATCTCAGCCCTATAATAAAAGCCCCTCATAGGCCACAGTAAGAATCAAATAAGAAAAGATTAATAATAATAATAGTAATAATTCAAATGCTTTGTAAGTCACAAGCCTGGATTCAAACTGCTACAGCTACAGCCTTGTTCTGCTTGCTTCCACTGGGGATTGGGATGAGCCAGTCTGCTTCAGTCCTGACTTACATTAGTGTACTTAGGAGCACAAGAAAATGGGGCACCTGTCATGGACTAGAAATCAAACCCAGCAAAATACAATACCAACCTACTCCAGGCATGGTGCACGTGCCGATTATCCCAAGCCCTCAGAAGATGAAGGCAGAGCTGGAGGTTGACACAGGACAGTGTGGGCATGCCACTGTTCTGATAATAGAAGTGGTTAAAATGTTGTAATTCAGGTTGTGCATATTTTTAATTTTTTTTTTTTAAAAAATCACATCATTTGCGTAGGAGTGCCTGCTGTGGTGGATGTGTAGAGACCAGAGGACAACAAATGGAAATCTGTTCTTTCCTTCCATCTGGGTTCTGGGGAACCAGACCCAGGTCACCAGACTTGGCAGCAACGCTCTTACCCATTGCGTTACCTCACTAGACCGGTTATGTACTTTTTAATCACAATTTTTTTTTAAAGATTTGTTTATTATGTGTACAACATTCTGCCTCCACTATGCCTGTGTGCCAGAAGAGGGCACCAGATCTCATGATAGATGGTTGTGAGCCACCATATGGTTGCTGGGAATTGAACTCAAGACCTCTGGAAGAACAGTCAGTGCTCTTAACCTCTGAGCCATCTCTCCAGCCCCTAATCACAATTTTTTAAATAACATTTTGGAAAAAGCATAGGAAGATGTCTTTTATAGTTCATACTTAAAGATAGCCATGTGGCTATAAAATATTTTTTGTTATTTTAAAATATTAATTTAATTTAATTTATTTTTTAAGATTTATCTATTTTTATTTATGAGCATTGGTGTTTTGTCTGCATTTGTTTATGTGAGGGCGCTGAATCCCCTGGAACTGGAGTTACACACAGTTGTGAGTTGCTATGTGAGTGCTGAGAAATTGAACTTGGATCCTCTGGAAGAACAGCCACTGATCCAGCCTCTCTAGTCCCATTTTATTTTATTTTTATTCATTTATTGTGTGTGTGTATTGTGAGAGTGCATTGCAAGCATGTCTTGAGTACCCACAGAGGCCAGAAAAAGGCATCAGACCCCCTGTGGAGCTAGATATATTCAGGTCAATGGTTTATGAAGCAGTTTTGAGCTGTTCAGTGTAGGTTCTGGAAACCAAACTGGAGTCTTCTGAAAGAACAACATGCACTCTTAAATCCTGGCCCATCTCTGCAGCCATGAGTTTTAAATAAATAAATAAAGTATGATTAAGAAATAGGACTGGGGGATGTAGCTCAGTTGATAGAGAACTTGCCCAGCATGCATGAAGACCTGATTTGATTCCCAGCACCAAATACAACTGGATGTGGTGGTGTACATGTATAACTCCAGTACCAGGAAGGTAGAGATGGAAGGACCAGGAGGCTTAAGGTCATCCTTGGCTACATATTGAATTTGAAGCCAATCTGTACCACATGCCACCAAGACTCAAAAACAATAAAACCATGTTCAAGAGATAAGGATCTCCGTATTTTACTATAGTCACATCTTTGGTGACAGAACTTATCTGAAGGTTTTGAAATACCAAAGAACAGGAGAAATAGACAATGGCTTCCCACAGAGTCACTCTGGCTCCTTCCTGATTCAACAGAAGAACCATCTGTTCGTTGGGTTTTGCACCTTGAGATCACTCACAGGAGCTCTCTAGAAGAACCACATTGCAGATGCTCCAAGTGACATGCAGCTGACTGTGCCAAGGTGTGACAGTGACTCTGAAGGTGATGAATTGGGCACAGAATGCATTCTGGTCCCTCTAACCTTAATACCAGATACAGGAACATGGTCCTTGCTGACCTATGACCTTGATCCCATCCAGTAGCCCCCCTCTTCAGCTGCATCTCAGCCTGGGCTTCTTTCCAAGACAGACTTTACCCCAAGACCAGCCTCACTTCTTACTCATTAGGGAAGATGCCTTAAACCTGGTGTCTTCTGCCCAGCGTGAGGAAATGACTCACTAACCCTTTTGTCTTCCAGGTTTTGAGATTCTAAGTGTAGATTTGTCCATGCAGACAGGGAAGTTTAAGAAAAGGGGTGGTGGTGACGTTCTTTGATGCTCCTTCAGATGTCATTCTGCCAGGTCAATAAACCACAAAAACCAATATCCGATCCCAACAAAGAAAATTCAACTCTGGGCTAGATTTCGGGATATCAGCACACCATCACATTTATCTTTCTCCTGGACTTTTTATAAGCAGCCCTTTGAAGTACCTTGCTTACGTCATGCCCTTGTCATGGCCCTAACATGCTGAGGTGTCAGAGCTGGTGGAAAGATTTCTAAAGGAGCTGGTTTAGTGACATTTAACTTAAAAACCAACAACAACAACCACCTTTGTAACAAACTCATAAACAACCCTTCACAGGGATGCTTAACCCAGCCCATGACCTGGAGGGCAGAAAGGTAGGAGGGAAGAATTCAGGGTTGGTTTTCTGATGAAGCAGACTGGGTTGAGAATTCAGTACTGGGGTTACAGGCCCTCAGATCTGAGACCCTGAACTCAGACCTCATGCTTTCACAACACATCCTTCACACAGAGACATCTGCCAGTCCCTGGATCACTGAAAAGCCAAAACCAAGTGTCTGTCTCATATGTTCATGTCAGACCCCACAGACAATGGAGGCAGAGCTCTGAAGAGCAGCCCCCACGTTGGACAAAGATGAGAGTTTCTTAAGGGATTCTGCTTGCAAGACAAGCTGAGGCCACCAGCTGAAGGCCCTTGGCACATCATCAGAACTCTCTAGTGATTTGCAGCAAATGTGAAGCAGGTCACGACTCCAGTAAATGAAGAGGTCTATTGACAGGCCTGACCCTCAGCAAGCAAATGAGGTGCTTGTGTTGACTATGGAGGAAAATCGCACAGCCAATCCCGAGGCCAGAAAGAGACTGTATCAGATGGAGCATCTTCAGGACCTGTGCCATCTAGTTGTGACTGATTTGTCAGTGCTCATCTTAGTACCTTGGCCCGCTATCAACATGTTCCCAAGAGAGAGATTCTTCTGATACCAGGGTTAACGAGGCTTTCTAGAACAAAAGAAGCCTGCTTGAGAAGCTATTGACCCCAGCTGAGGATTCACGAAATCCTTTTTCTCGATGACCAATCCTGCAACAGGAGCTGTGGTATGGCTAAAAGCAGCCCGTATATTCGCAGGAATGCCAGAGGTCAGTTCTGCCCCAGGAAACCTTGGGAGAGCGGGAGGGGAAACTGAATGCAAAGAGAAACATTGCTAAGTGTCAATGACCGAGGAATGGTAGTTCTTAACATGAAAGAATGGACCCAAGAGTCTCCATGCCTATAGAGTCAAGATTTCAAGAACATCTGCAGGCCATGGGATCACTCAGTGGAGCACGTGATGTCGTTCAAGTCACTTCACAGTGATTGTGGAAGAGATGATCAGTTCTATCAGGCTAAGGCTGGGCGTTCATAAGGAAGAATAAGCCTCTGTGTGTGTGTTTATTTGGGAGCTCGGTGGTGCCCCCCCAAAAAAAGTAAAAAACAACATTAATCTCCAAAACTATTTGGTCACACTAAATAGAACCCTTATACCTGACATACAACTTCCCACTTCCCTCACATCTCTTTCTTGTCCCTGTGAATTTTGTCCATACCATGTGCTTCACGCAAGTGGAATCATGCAACATTTCTTCCTTTTTATTATTATTATTTTGCTTTCAGTTTGTGGCATGGTGTTTTCAAATGCCATAACATTTCATCATGATTGTTCCCGTAGCAGCGTGTGTCAGGATTTCCTTCCTTTCCAATGAGTAATACTTTCCCACATGGAGGGGCCATACTGATTGGCCCACCCACCTGCAGAGAGACAAGTCAGGCTACCTCATGTCTATCATGAACAATACTGTCATGATCTGAGTGAGTCTCTGTCTTCTTGTGTCTCTAATATAGATTCAACGGTGGAAAGCAGGAGCCTACAGTAACCCTTTATTTAGCACTAAATTCTTTATTACACTGTATTTAGTTTGCATTGATGTTAATGCAAGGTGGTGTGTATGTGAGTTTAGAGGACAACCCCTGGAAGCTGGTTCCCTCCTTCCACCTAGGGAAGGCTTGGTGGAAGGTGCCTTTAGCTAGCTAAATCATCTCACGGGTCACTATGCTCCTTTAAAAAATCATTCTGATATATTAACCTTACAAAGGCCTCATTATGACACCCTCACACATGTAGGAAATGCACTTGGATACCATTCAGCTTTCCCTTAGCCATCATCTGTCTCCACTCACTACTCTCTCTCATGGTAAGTATCTCTTTTCTCTCATCATGCTCTCTTAAGTCTAGATTCTGCTTCTGAGAGAAAACATGAGCCATTCCGAGCCTTTCCGTGTAACACGATGATCCTCAATGCCATCACTGCCCTGCGAACATCCTAAATTCATTATTTTGTGCCATGCTGAATCAAATCCCATTGTGTATGCACCACGCCTTTTATCTGTTGACGGACTTTTAGTCAGTTTCCTGGACTTCTAATTCAGAATCATGCAGGAACAGCCGTGGTATCTCTGTGGTGTGCTGACTTGGGATTCTTCTGGAACAGTCTCGGGAGTGGCATAGCTTCAGTGGACCTAGCTTCAGTTTTTGGAGGAACCTCCATATTGATTTCCACACTAGCTGAACGTATTTGATTCTCAACAGCAGTGAACAAGTGTTCTATCCCCAACACCCTCCCCAGCATTTATCAGTGATTTCCTAAGAACAATTGTTCCATGTGATGCATCTCAAAATCGCAATGTTGTTTTTCTTCCTTTAGAAAAAAAAATATTTTGCTAAGCAGTGGTGGTACACGCCTTTGATTGAAGTATTCCTGAAGCAGGCAGATCTCTGTGAGCTTAAGGCCAGCCTGGTTTCAATAGTGAGTTCCAGGACACAGAGAAACTCTGTCTTGGAAAACAGAAAGATAAAACATTATGTACAAGGCACACATGCATGCAGATGCCCTGGGAGGCCAGGAGACAGTGCTGGATCTGCTAAGCCATCTCTCTAGCTCCCTCAATGTAGTTTTGATCTGGGTTCTCCTAAAGGCTGAGGAAGCTGATATTTTCCCATATATTTATTGATCATTTATATGTTTTCTTTTGAGCAATGTCACCCTAGGCTTAACTTTTTAAGCCCCACCCCCACCCCGCCATGAACTGCTTCCATTGGGCTTTCATTTTATTTTCCCATTGGCAGTGCAGAACGGTCCAGGTTCCCCACACCCTCATCAGCACTCACAAGCATCATGCAGAAGCCATAGGATGTTTTAGGTCAGCTCTGGGCTCTTTCCTTATTGTTACTGTTATATAAGCTCCTCTTATTGTTGCAAAACCCATCTGAAGCAGTCATTGGAAGTCAAACCCCCTCCCAGGAATCACAGACACCCTGGGAGAGGTTTCTACCCAAGTGCTGCTGGAAGCCAGTAGACTCACATTCATGAGCTGCGGCTTTTTCTTCCTGGTGTCCCCTGCAATGCTCTGGATAAACTCCACGGGGTAGGTGGCTTTCAGGCCAAAAAGGCTCGAACACGATTGCGGCTAAGTCAGTCTCTGTAAGGGCAACTCAAGGAGGCAGCTAAAAATTATCACCATGGGAGCCCTGGGTGGTGGAGGTGGTCACGACCTGAAAAGGTACTGCTATTTCTGTTTCAGAAGCTCTGTCGGTATTCTCTCGATGGCCCAGCCAGGGTCGTAGTAAATTATAGAATCACAGCATAGAAAGCAGCAGAGTTCTGCAGAATTTATGAATTGCATGCATAGAACATACATAGAATTGGGGTTGACAAAGCCACTCTTTTTCCATGGAAATTTCCTCCTTTCCCTCCTCATTTTCCCTTCTTGCTCATATATTTTCATCCTCCTCCTCCTCCTCATCATCATCATCATGCACTAGCTGTTATAGATGCTGCTCTTACATTTTTCACAAACACAATTCAGTGCTTTTTAGTTTACTCGTGAGGTATAAAGCCAGTGCCCATAGCCCATATCTATTCAGCTTCTCTACCCATCTCTCCTCTCCCAGCACTACCCTCCCCTCCTCTCTTTTTGGACCCAGGGCCTCATGAAGGACAGGAAAAGGGCTCTACCACTGAGCTCTAGGAACATCACTGATCCTCAGCTCTCTCCGTGGTTTTCTTATGGGTTATCACTATTCTATTTCAGGCAGCTCATGCTCTTGAGAAAGTCGCCTTGGAAATGACTTTAAACTCTTAGCTAGCTGTTATAGATGCTGCTCATACATTTTGGAATACACAATCCAATGCTTTTTTTAGTTTACTCCTCAGGTGCATAGCCGGCACCCATATCTAATCTCAAAATGTCTTCATCACCCCAAATGAAAAACTCAGACTCATGAATTATCACTCTCCATGCCCTCCATCACAGGCCCTGGTAACAACTAATCTCCCTTCTGTTTCTATGAAAATGCTTGTTCCGGGTATAAATGTAACAGACAATAACTATACTTTCGTGCCTAGTTTCCTTTAATTAACATCTTTTTAATCTCTACCCATGTTGTGGCAAAAATCAGCACTTCCTTTTCATTACTGGTTATTATTACATTGCACGAACATACCACTTTTTGTTTATCCATCACCTTCTGATGGACGTTTGGTGTGATGTATCTTATATTATGAATCATGCAGCTAAGAGCAACATTTCTCAACTGTGGGCCTCAGTCCCTTTGGGTGTCAAATGACACTTTTGGGGTCACCTAAGATCATTGGAAAATGCAGATATTTACCTCACAATTCATAAAAGTAGCAAAGTCACAGTTATAAAGTAGCAACGAAAATAATTTTATGTTGGGAATCACCACAACATGAGGAGCTCTGTTGAAGGCTTGCGGCATTAGGAAGGTTGAAAACCACTGTGCTAAGAGCATTTGTGCATAAGTATCTGTAGGGACACCTGTTAACGGTTCACTCTCTGGGACAGAACTGCTGTATCATGTGGCAACATGTTTAACCTGTTAAAGAACTGACAGACTGACAAACTTCCCTCTGGAGCTACACCATTCTACCTCCCCACACCCCTTAATGTCTCTCATTCAATTTAGGTAGCTTGAAATTACCTAAAAAAACAAGAATGTCAGCTGGAGCAATGGCTCAGCCAGTCAAATGCTTGCTTTGCAAGCGTGTGGACCCATATCCAGCACCTACCTAAAAAGCAAGCTGTGGCAGTATGTGCCTGCAATCTCAAAGCCAGGAATCCAAGGAGAGAATCCCAAGGCTTCTAACCAGTTTGTGAGTTCTGGATTTGGTGAACAGCCCTATCTCAAAAAACCAAGAGGCCAAGCAGCAGAGCAAGACACTCAATGTTGACTTGTACCCGCCACGCCTGTATGCAAGCACACACACAAACAAGAGGCTTCCAGAGCCAAGAGTAAACCAATGGTTGGAGGCTCTCAACATCTCTCTGCCTTACACTTGGGCAAATATGTTTTACTGAACAAACACATCTGAGGAACTATGCAGTCATGGGGAATCTTTACATTGCACAGAATTGAAATTTACGCTTGTGGCAATTAGTGTGATTCGCTGAAATAGCAGATACAAATAGATGCAGACCTTGAGTATGCAGGAGTGGGAATGGAGAAGTATGGCCCCATTTCACCCCCTCACCTCCGCCCCTAGCACAGCCTTGGGAGAGGGGCATCCAGAGAGGCTAGAGATGTATTCACTTAGGTAGACTGCTTGCCAAGGCTGAGTTCCATCCCCAGGATGGTGCATCCCTATTATCCCGGCAGGAGTATTAGAGTTCTCTGTTACACAGCAAGTTTAAAGCCAACTTAGGCTACAAGACTCTCCACCACCAAAAAAAAAAAAAAAGGGGGAAAAGGAAGGAGGAAGAGGAAGAGGAGGAGGAGACAGTGTGCAATCCAATCCTGGAAATGCACTCACTTAACAGTGAACTTCCTGCCAAGGCAGGAAAAAAATCTTTATAAAAACCTGCTACATGGTGTGGGCTTCACTCTACCCAGTGTGAGGCTGCAGGATTTAGACCAAACTTGCTGAATATGCACAGTAACTCTCTCACATTGTCTGACTACTGAAGGCTTATGAAGAAACTGATGCTCAGAGAGAAAAGGTAACTTATCTATGGTCACCAAGCTACTTAGGTAGTAAGCTGTCTAGTTCCAGGATCCACATATCATTCCTTGTCCTGTATGCTTGGGATCCAGAGAGAAGGCCTGTTCTAAGTCTGGACATGAGGATCCTGGGAAATGAAGCGACTTTTCCCACACCTGCCTGTTGCTGATGGTTTTCAGCATTGCTAGAAAGAATGTTTGTAATGTCGTGTGAGAGGACACAGCTAAGGAGAATGAGAAAAAGAGATCATAGAGGGGGTAGGAGAAGCCACCGCTGGTGTCCAAAATTAGAAGCTAAGAGCCTGAGGTCTCCTACCTGCTTTTAAGTACCCCTCCCACCCGAACCCACCACAACTATTAAATAGAACCTGCCTACCCATGGACGTCCTTGAGGTTTGAAGTATAAATTAAAATTAATGAGTCTACTCCAATTGGACTCAGCAAATGTGTGGGTGGCAGGGATTCCTGCAGCTGACAGCTGATGTGTCAGTAATTACATGAAAAGAAACAGGGGGGCATCCCCGGCTTCAGGGTTGAATGTATCTATCTGAAGGTGACTCTCTGATTTGAACTGATAGCGTAAAACACTGAACAGAACAAGAGCCAGATGCAGGCACTCCCTGGAGAAAATCCCTTCAAGTTGACAGCAGGAGGAGGGAGGGGGGAATGTCAGATAGACTGGCCTGTCTCTGGGGTGGAGCCCACACCAGTGAGAGCTGTACCTCCCAGTGGAACCACATAACCCAAGTCTTCAGTAAGTGGAGTTCTTGAGATGGTCCAGCAGGCAGAGGTTCATGATGTCAACCTGAGTTCAGTCCCCAGAACCCACATGGCAGAAAGAGAGAATAGACACCTGAAGGTTACAGGTTGTTCTCTGATTGCCACTGTGTGCTATGGTATGTACGTATACACACACACACACACACACACACACACACACACACACACAAATGCAACAAAGTCTTTACTCTGCCATCCCAATGACTCAATTGTTTTGTGAAACAATGAAGTGACTAGCCCACCTTTGAAGAAATGAAGAAAGAATCTAAGCCCACGGGTGCACACCTGTGACACATGGAAGACCATCAGACCATCGTTTTCACTCCAGGGCAAAGTTAAGTAAGGGCGGTGGAGGGGGACACAGAGCTCTGGCCATGCTCCGTGGTGGTCCCCTCCCTGATTTCTTTCTGTTCCAGGACCCTCCTCCCACTCCTGAGGGAACTGTTTCCAAGATCCCGCTGACAGCCCCAGGAGCAAGGCCTTTCTTGCCTTCTCCTCCTGGGCAGATGGGATTTGCATACTGACATATTGTGAATCCAGTCACCCAGGTAACGGGGCTCCAGTTAGCAACAGCAGAATGAAGGTCAGCCCAGTTCCTTCTAAAATTAGAAGTCAGGCAGATCTGCTTTTTAACTGTTCAAGGTAGGATGCCCAGCTAGATGCGCAGATGGGATTCTTAGAATGAATTTTCAGACAGGAGACTGAGAACGATTAGGGACCTTACAATGGGAACAGACTGTGGTGGAGTTGAGACCATGGGGTTTTCCTGCTTATGTTACCCTACCATGGCTCCTGACATTAGAGATATCTTGGACTCTGGTCTCCCTCAACTCTCCCAGTCATGAAGAATCTGTTTGGTTCACACCAAGTAGTTTAGGGCACAACTTAATTGACTTTGAAAATTCTGCCATGGTCCCCTCTCTTCATAAATCTCTCATCACACTGGGCAGACCCACCCCAGCCAGCAACACTGTCTCAGCCCACATGGGACTTTTCCCCTTCTCTTCCTTCTCTATGAAGTAAAAGAGGTGATGGGCTTCAGGGACCCCCGAAGTGTACACCATACTCTTCAATCCATTTTTTTCGAAGGTTCAAAGAGCCACCAAACTCTATGGATGGTATCTGCATTGGTTTTCCTGGAATGACCACAAGGAATGAGTTTCCACAGGATGCCACTGAGTGGGGAGAAGAAGGTTTTTTAAAAGGTGTGGAGAGCATCGGGTCACACAGGGCTAAGTGTAACCACAGATGTTCTCTAATAGAGCCCGAGCCCCTGCTGGTCACTTAATGATGACGTCATTCCTAGGGCACTCCTCGTGCTGTCCACAAACACATTACAGACAAGCTGAGCTGAGCTTGTACAGGTCGAGCGTCTCCAGACTCACACTGCTTTGGGACAGCTCTTCCGTCCTATACTATTTTGCCTCGTGTTTAGTAATTCTTAGGTTTTGTCATTGCACTTGTCACAGAGGGCCACGTTCATGGCTCCCTTACTACCCTGAAAGTTGCTTCAGGAATGACTTACACTGGGCTCCTCTCTTCTGTCCCAGAGTTAACCTGACCAAAGCTTATATATACTATGCTGGGTAACAGAATGAACAAATGAATGAGCTAACGATGCACAATCTGGATAAGCTCTTCCAGGGTAAGGACTGATATTGGGAACTTTGTACTCTCGTAGCATCTAGAAAGCAGCTGCTTTTCTTCTTTCCTTGTCCTTCTCTTCCCTTTCCCCACACCCTCTTTTCTTTCTTTGAGACAGATGTCACTCACTCCGTAGCCCAGGCTGGCTTTGAGCTGGATCCCTGCCAGCCACATCCTCCTGAGTGCTGGGATTACAAGTATGTGCCACACTCCTCAAACCCACCTTATTTTTTAATAGTCAAAGACTCACTATGCTTTTTAAAAGTTAATGCACAAGAAAATATTTATCAAACATGAATAATAACCCAGGCACCAGGGATGTCAGAACGGATAAAGTATAGTTCTTGGGATCAGAGAGCTCTGACTGTAGCCAGGCAAAGAACCTGGAATAGAAAGGGTGGTGTTGGGGTGCGGTGGGGCTGTTGAGATGGAGGACCGGAGTTCTATTTCTAGGATCTACACTGTGGAAGGAGAGAACCAGTTCCTTCAGGCAATCTCTGCCCTCCCCTCTCATGCCATGACATACACATTCACAAACACTACAAATAAAACAGAGTCGTTCTATTCCCCTTTCTTGTTCTTTTTTTAAGAAAGGGGGACTAAGATCTCAGGTTAGGAGAGAACAGGAGCCATCGGTTCAATTTCCTGCCTCTTTCCAGAAAAGTTGGAAACCTGAATGTTTGCATCAGTTCAATTAAAAAATACAACACAATAGGCTGGAGAGATGGTTCAGCATTTGGGAGTGGGTGCTGCTCTTGCTGAGACGTGAGTTCAGCTCCCAGCACCCTGGTCAGGTGGCTCGGAAGCACATGCAATTCCAGCTCCGGAGGATCCAACACCCTCTCCTACAGTCCACAGCCACCTGAGCTCACACCTGCTCATACCTCACACACGTTAAAGTAAAATAAATCTTAAAAAAAGACAACCCACAGAATACAATATTCTGTGGTGACATGAGACATCTGTGAGGTGTGCCTGGTCTCCAGTTTGTAGCCAGCTGACACGGGAAGCTGGTTACAGTGAAGGAGTCACCGGAGGTATTCAGTGAGAACAATGCTTCCCAGTGTTGGTCACAGCCGAGCCAAGCTGTCTCAGTAATGAAGAAGACAGAAGAATGTACCAGGCAGCTGAGGTGGCTCATGCCTATCATCTCAGCAGCTGGGAAACTGAAGCTGGGGGATTGCCATGACTTTGAGGCTAGTCTGGACAACATATAGAGGTCTTGTCATAGGGTAGCTACATTCCAGAAGCTTCTCAGCACCCTTCACCATCTTAGGGCTGATGCTGGTCTAAGATGGGAAAAGATGGGGCACCCCTGTGACCTCACACATGGGAAGCAGAAGTAGGGAGATGAGTTCAAAGTCATCTTTTGCTATCTAAGAAGTTAAGACAAGCCTGGGCCACAAGAAACTCTGATATATATATATATATATATATATATATGTCTGTGTGTGTATATATAAGTATATATATATATACACACACACATATATATGATCAAGAAAATAGGCAAGGTATGGCATGAGGCTAGTCGATACAGTGCTTGCCTCCCATTCACAAAGGCCTGATTCAATTCCCATACCACATAAACCATGTGTGGTAGTCCATGCCTGTAATCCCAGAATTTGGAACATGAAGGCAAGAAACAGAGCTCAAAGCCGGCCTGGGCTACAGGAGGCTCTATTAAGATGAAATGGGGGGGCAGCAGGGAGGGGAGAGCTGTGTCAGATCAGTGAGGTGAAGGAGAGAGACCCTTGTCTACACTCTAGAATAACAAAGGCGCATGCGTGTGTGTGTGTGTGTGTGTGTGTGTGTGTGTGTGTGTGTGTGTGTGTGTGACATGTGGGGTGTCCCAGTGCCCGCATTTGAGCATGAGTGTGTGTGCGCATGTACGGTCCAAAGCTACTATCAGGAATCATCTCGGTTGCTCTCTACCTTGGGAGTCTAGGTGGGTGCCACCATGCTCAGCTACAAAGATGAAACTGTCAATGAGGCTTAAAGTCAGGGATAAAGAGGTGAAGGTGAGTCAGACGTAGCTGAGCACACACTGTGGAAGAAAAATTTAAAAAAAGAAAAAAGGAAATCCAGGCTACAACTCTGGCCTGGAAGAAGGCACTGTAGGGTCAGAGGGTAAGACTGGGCTCCGATGGTAATGACAGGCAGGACCCAGCCACACCAACAACCAAGGGATGGAGCCAAAGACAAATCCAGCAGGCAGCAAGGTGGGTGCGGCAGCATGCCAGAGAAGCCACTCCCCACCCGCACATCCTGCCTCCCAGCCTTCAGCTTAGCCAGCTCAACTCCCTTCCAGGGTTTTCTGTTGAAACGTAGATATACCCAAGATACACTCCTCAACATAAAACCTGCAATGACCTGTGACAGCACACTGCAAACCCTCTCTCTTCTAGAACTCACATTTGTCCCTGGTCTTCTGAATGCTGCTCCTTCCAGCTCTGCTGCATGGGCTCCATGACGCAGAGAGGCATGTCTGGAAAGGAGGAGAACTGCCTCCCTTAGACTGGACTGTGGAGGTGTGGGAGGGCATTTTCTTGTTTGCTGGTTGACTGTAGAAGAGCTGAGCTGACTGTGGCCAACGTTGGCATTTGGTCCTGGGCTGGACAGGAAAGGTCACTGAGCAGCGTTAACCAGAGACCTCTGTTTCTGCTTCTGCCTTCAGGTTCCTGCCTTGAATGTCTGACTTCTATTGATGATGGACTACACCATAGAGCCAAATAAAGCCTTCACAGGGACAGAAAGTGAACTAACAGGCTCCCAATATGGTTTCCCATTCCACTCTCCCTTTAAAGACCAGCTTTGATCTTTCCCAAGAGATCAAAATAGATCCTTGAAATGGGATGAAAGCACCCATTGCAGAGAATCCTAAAAAGCAGAGCTCTGTCCTTAAAATACTACCATGGTGCTGCTGCACCATCTGATCATAAAATTCATTTGTTTTCATTACAGAAAAATTAGAATATGGGAAAAAGTTTTGCTGATCCAGAAATAAACAATATTGACATTTAGAAACATATTCTTTCTAGTTTTCAGGGGTTTTATTTTAAAAAGATGAAATGGAAATTATGCTGAATATATACCACTTGGTAATGTGCTTTTTCTAACTGAATATATTATCAGCACTTTCTATATCCTGAAGTAGTCTTCAAAAATTATCAATGGTGAGTGAGGGAGAGGCAACTCACAGTAGCAGTCCCAACACTGGAGGGTGGAGCTGTGAGGATTTTAAAGTTAAGGTATGAGATCCTGTCTCAAAACCCCAAAAATAACTGGCTTTAGTATGATCAAAGTACATTAACATATTAATGAAATTGTGAAAGAATATTTTAAAAATAAAAGAACAACTATCAGTGATAGCTGGGCATAACTATACTCCTAGTTACTGACTGAAAAACTTTAGTTTAAAAAATTTTTGTTATTGTTAATTTTTTTTAAAAAAACACTTTTATTTATTTAATTAATTATTTGCCTTGGTGTTTGCCTGGAACTGAAACTACAGACAGTTGTGAGCTGCCATGTGGGTGCTGGGAATCGAACCCGGGGTCCTCTGGAAGAGCAGACGGTGCTCTTAACCGCTGAGCCATCTCTCCAGCCCCTTGTTGTTAATTTTTACTTAGCCCTCCACACTGTATACAGGATAGGTAAGTATGCAGACGTTTGCTAAATTGAGTTTCAATCACTATCAGACAATAACAGAACTGAAGATGCAACTCAAGAGATAGTTTGCATAACATACAGCAGCACACATACACACACAGGCACATGCATGCACATACCCCACAAAGTCCTGTTCTGGATTTATTTTATCATAAAAAAAATCACTTAAAAGGAAGAGTATAATTTCTTTCCAGTTTATGAAATATATACTTGGAGAATTTCTAAACTTTTATCAACTCAAAGTTAATTTATTCTGACTGAAACTTGGCCTGGGTAATCATGGCATGGGTGTGAGCATGGTGGTGTGCTCCTATAATCCCCAGAGCAGTATGAGCATGGCGGTGTGCTCCTATAATCCCCAGTGCAGTATGAGCATGGCGGTGTGCTCCTATAATCCCTAGTGCTCTGGGAGAGTGGAAGAATTCCAGGCTGGCTGGGGAGATGACTCGGTGGGTAAGGACCCTTTCGGCAACAAGCATGAGGATCTGAATTTGGATCTTTAACTCCCATGTAAAATGTTGGATGCTGCCACATGTGCCCCTCTAATTCCAGTGTCAGAGGAGGGGAGACAGGGGAATATTGGAGACTTTCTGGCCAGCTGGTCTAGTCAAAATGGAAAGCTCCAGGATTAATGAAAGAGGGTTAACAGGGAAGAATGTCTGATGTGCAGAGAGGCCAGAGGAAGATATCTGGCCTACCCACACAGAACACATAATAGACAGAGAGACAGACAGACAGACAGACAGAAGGATGATAGATGAATGAATGGATAGATGGATAGATGGACAGACGGATGGATAGATAGATAGATAGATAGATGTAGATAGAGCGTAGATAGGTAAATAAATAAAATATTTTAAGGTATTTTTAAAGAATGGAAAACAGTGCAGAATTCTAAAGACTAAATATTTTGACAGTGATAATCAGAAATGACAAAGGTCAAGAGGGTTCCAGCCTTACCTAAAAGCCACTACTAGACCAAATAAAAACATAGCATGGACTTTCAAATCACTTGAAAAGCAAGGCCTAAAGAATAGCTCAGTGATTCAAGGAAAAGCCAAATCTAAAATAGTAATAATAATAATAAAGCAAAGTGGAGACAGGTATGATGGCACACACCTATAACCACAATACTAGGGGCCAAGGCAGGAGGATCATAAGTTCAAGACCAATCTGAACAATATAGTGAGCCCTTGCCTCAATAAATAATAAGACATGGTGGAAAAGTTAGTGGCTAAGAGTACTTGCTCTTGCAGAGGATGTGGGTTCCCAACACTCACAGGACAGCTCACAGCCATCTGCAACTCCAGCTCTAACAGATCTACAGCTTTCTAACCTCTGGGGACACCAGGCATGCCTATTGTACACAGACACACATAAGCAAAACACCCAGACACATAAAATGACATAGATATCTTTAAATTTTTTAAGAATAAACCAGACAGTAGTGTGCAAGCCTCTAATCCCAGCACTCAGGAGGCAGAGGCAGGCAGATGTCTGTGAGGTTGAGGGTAGCCTGTTCTACATAGTGAGCTACACCACAGAGAAACTGTCTCAACTTCACTCCTCCAAATTAAAGAAATAATAAGATACTAAAATTTCTAAGCAATTGTTATCTCTGGGTCCTGGAAATTCTGCTTTCTTTTGAAATTTCTAAGTAGTCTCAAAGCACATGTAGCACTTTTATAATCAGCATAGGATTAAACAAAGCATAACAAAACATAATTTACAGTCATCGGAGGTTAGGAAAAACAAAACAAAACAAAACAAAATACCATCTCTGCCAAGATGAGAGAGGCGATTAAAATTCTTTCCTTTGCTTTGATTGGAAGGCTGGCTGCAGCCTGGGATGAGCTGGTACCAGCCTGTAATCATTGTGCCCCCCAGCACTCTGCCCACTGGTCTTGTGCCTACAGATCAGGCATGGTGTGCCCTGGCTGACAACACATAGCCATCCTTGTCTCTGAGATTTTACTGTTTTTTATTGGGGGGGGGGTGTCAAGCTGCTGGTCTGTTGGTACTGCAGCATTTTAAGCTTAATACTAGCTCCCTAGCCATAGACTGCAACAGTGTTGGTGGTATAGAACTCAGGGGGAAATCATAGTCTGGAGAGAATTTCCTTCTTTGTTGTATACTGTTCAGTTTTTTTTTTTCTTTGTTTTGTTTTTTGAGGAGACAGGGTTTATCAGTGTTACAGTCGTGACTGTCCTGGAACTCACTTCATAGACCAGGCTGGCCTTGAATTCACAGAGATCTGCCTGCCTCTGTCTCCCATGTGCTGTGATCAAAGGTGTTCATCCCTAAGTCTGGCTTGTTCTATTGAAAACAAATGAGCATTTCAATATGGAGGTAG
The DNA here is from genome assembly GCA_004025045.1 of Sigmodon hispidus. Lineage (NCBI taxonomy): Eukaryota > Metazoa > Chordata > Mammalia > Rodentia > Cricetidae > Sigmodon > Sigmodon hispidus. The sequence continues at coordinate 72,524 of PVIH01001014.1, read as the reverse complement.
CCTCAGACACTCAGAGAAGAGGAGGCTAGCCTGGTCTACAGAGTGAGTTCCAGGGCAGCCAGGACTACACTGAGAAGTCCTGAGAGGGAGCAAAGAAAAGAAAAGAAAGTCAGGAGCCATGCCTGTAAAAAGTAAAATATCCGGGGGCTGGAGAGATGGCTCAGCAGTTAAGAGCACCGTCTGCTCTTCCAGAGGACCTGGGTTCGATTCCCAGCACCCACATTGCAGCTAACAACTGTCTGTAGTTCCAGTTCCAGGCAAACACCAAGGCAAATAAATAAATAAATAATAAATAAATAAAGTTAAAAAAAAGTAAAATATCCGACCGTACAATCATAAAATTAACTTTAATAAAATTAGTTCTGGAGCAAGATAAATGGCTCAGTGATACTGTGCAGACATCTCACCTGCCACAGTGCTTCTGGGGCCCTGGGTTGCTGTGGGCAAGAGATAGGAAGAGCCACAGCACACTCTTGTAAATGGTGAGCTCCAGAATAGGTGATAGACCCTGACCCAAAAACTACATCGGAGAGTGGCCCAGAAAGCCATCTGACATTGACTTCTGGCTTCCCCATCCACGAGTACATATATGCATGCACACATGTATACATAAGAACAGGCAAACATGTGAACACACACAGACCTCAAAGCAACCTCTCTACCTAAAGATACTGTTAAAAAAAAAGAAAAGAACTACAACAAAGGATTATAACTACAGTCAAAGGAAATAACTAGAGTGCAAACTAATAATCTAGAAAATAGAAAAATCAGTAAGACTAAAGGTTGGTTCTTCAAAAAGATTGACAAAAAATTGATAAAACCCTAGCAAGGCTGTTGAAGCAACAACAACAACAAAAACCTTAAATTACAAATAACGTATAAACTGTTTTTACTAAGGTCTTTCTCAGAGGCTGGGGAGATGACATGACTGAAATGTTTACCATGAAAGAATGAGGACCTGAATTCACAGCAACACCCATATCAAAAGGTGGAGGCATCACTAAATACCTTGTTCTCAGAATTGGGGGACTGAGTCAGAAGGGTCCCTAGACCTCATTGGCTAGACAGTCTACCAATCAGTAACCTCAAAGGTTTAAAGAGATCTGTTCTTTACTGTTGGAGGGGATTGTGGAGACAGGGCCTTGCTCTGGAGCACTAAGTGGGTTGGAAGTTGCTGTAGGGTGGCCTCTCCCTCCCTAGAAACGGGTTTACAGGCAGCCACTTCAAGCTAAGCTTTTAAGACAAGAAAACAGGAAGCCAGAGTACCTTTTCTGCCTTTTTGTTTACGTGTGTTGCCCTATTTTTGTTAGCTCTAGACTCAAAGACAGATGCTAAACAAAATGAAAACAGCTTAACACTTAGTAGTATAGCCAGGTGCACGATTCTACCAGGAAAGGATGCTTCCTAAACTCTTGGAAGGATTAGAGAAAATACCAGGGCAGCAAAGATGTTACCCAGCATGTGGGATGGCACCCCAACAATGCATTTCCCTTCAAGACAGGACAAGAGACCACCTGGATTCCACTGCAACTCTGGGCTTTGCAGTGCTTTTTTACCCTTGCTGGGCTTTGAGCAATAGAACAGGTTATATAAGGGATAAATTTTCCTTAGCACACACCTGTACACTAGCAGTTGCTTCCTGGAGCCTCCTGATCTCACCAGCGTATCTGTGAGATATTTCCCAGCAGCTCTCATCTCTACAGGCTCATCCACCTGGGTTGATCATAGCACTCCTTCCCTGGATCCTGCAAGGGTTTCCAAAGCAAGCAGCCATTCTTGTCCCTCTCTGTGCCCATCTCCTCACTGAATCTCATCTTAATGCAGCTTCCAGACACAAATCCCTCTCACTGCCCAATGAAGCCTTGTCTTCAGGGTAGGGGCCGCCCTGGCCCTCACCTTCAGCTCAGGGATGTGAGATTGTTTTGTTGTATTTGTAATTCATCCCAGGATTTGTCGTTCATATCGAGTAAATGTTCAAACCTGGTCCCACAGATCCTTACATTTGGGTACCATTGCCCCTCTGACTTCCTTCGGCCTCTTCATTTTTCCCTTCCAGGTTTTCCCTTACGGATCTCTCAATCTGACTTGCTTATCTCCTCCATCCTCACCTCTCTCAGCCTTCCCAAACAAGCCACAAGCTCTCAGGCCTGCACCCAGGTCTTCCTCCCACCTCCTCTCATTTGTGCCTTCTTGAAAACAAGATCTGGGGCTGAGAGATGGCTCAGAGGTTAAGAGCACTGACTGTTCTTCCAGAGGACCTGAGTTCAATTCCCAGCAACCACATGGTGGCTTACAACCATCTATGATGACATCTGGTGCCCTCTTCTGTATAATGTATAATAAATAAATAAATCTTCAAAAAAAAAAAAAAGAAAAGAAAAGAAAAAAAGGTCAAAGAGCCTGCAAGATGGACAACCCCTCACCCCTGCACATGTCACTTCTTGATGACAACCCCAATGCAAGCCAAGATCCTCATACCAGTGTTCCAGGCATCCACTGTCCACTCAAGGCTCTGCCATTTGATACTTCTCCACTTCTGAACTTGGGTCAACTGATTCCCTAAATCTCCCATCTCCTAAGCTTTGCAGCCACCTTCCAAAGCCTACACACTTACTCCCCCATAACCACCTTCCTCTCTCTAACCTGAACTTCAGCTGCAGTTTAAATCCATTTCCTGGAAAGGATTACACTTTCTGAAACACCTGGAGAACCAGGCCAGCCTAGTGACCTAAAAAAGAAATTTAAAAAGCAATACATCTTTCCAAGTGTTGATTATAATTTTAAGGAAGCAGAGAAGAAGCCTGCTAAGGAATAATTCATGAGCCTAGGGTCAGCAGGATTGTTTAATTAGGCACACAAGTCAGCATCCTTCCGCCCAGGTGAGGGTTACAGAATGCAGAAGGCCAAGACACAGTGAATGCACTTTCACCTCAATGACAACACTTCCCAAACAATTCTAGAATGTGCCAGAAGCTGCTGAAGACCCTTTCCGGCAATAACGCCTTTAACTCTTCCTAATAGGTCTAATAAATGGGTGGAATTCAGATCACAGCACAGATGAGGAAACCGAGACAATGACAAAGAAGGCCTAAGAAAAGAGGCTTCCAAGCAGGCCAGACTTTCTCTTCTGAATTTCTATAAGAAGTGACACCTATTCATAAGGGTACAAAGTAAAACCAAATAGAAGAAAGAAAGTTAACAATGTGGAAATGAGGCCCTGGACGGAGAGAGAAGACTAGCAATGGCTTGGGTCGAGATGGCCACAGCTCTGGGTGGTTTGCTTGTTTGCTTTCTTCCCTGTGAAAAAGTAGGAATTCCAGGAAAACTAAAAGCAATTATAGGTAAGAAAAGAAATTCTCAGGAGCTGTGGAGTGGGCTGTGGCTACTACGCTGATCCTACATGGAATGCAGCTTAACCCCGGGTGGCCAGCCTTACAGTGATAGCATTGGCACAGTGACAGTCACAGATGTGTGGTTTGTGAATTCTGAGAAATGATATGTGCCTACAGTCAGTCAGGTGTGGAGGCTCCTGCTGAGCTTCTGGAGAGGTTGGGAGAAGAGGACCGCTCTGAGTTTTAGGCCAGCCTCAGCTACAGACTTCAGAGTGAAATGTCATTATTACATTTCTTTTTGTTTTTGTGAGACAGGTTGGTGGCACTTGTCTGTAATTTGAGCACTTAAGAGGCTGAGGCAGCAGGATTACTACAACTCTGAGGTCATTCTGGGCTATAGAAAGAGAACCTGTTTAGAAAAGGAACTTTAGGGGCTGGAGAGATGGCTCAGCAGTTAAGAGCACCATCTGCTCTTCCAGAGGACCCGGGTTTGATTCCCAGCACCCACATGGCAGCTAACAACTGTCCGTAGTTCCAGTTCCAGGCAAACACCAAGGCAAATAAATAAATAAAGTTTAAAAAGAAAAGGAACTTTATGAATCATAGTTTTGAAATATAACTCATACACTATAAAGTCTCTATTTTATTCATAAAATGTACTGGCTGGCTCCTGTGTCAAGTTGACTCAGGTTAGATTCATCCAGAAGGAAGGCACTTCACTTGAGGAAATGCCTTGATGAGATCCAGCTGTAAGGCATTTTCTCGGTTAGTGATCAAGGCAGAAGGGCCCAGCCCATGGCCTCTGCATCTGCTCCTGCTTCCCGTTTCCTGTCCTGTTTGAGTTCCTGTCCTGACCTCCTTCAGTGATAGACGGCAATGCTGAAGCATAAGCCCAATAAACCCTTGTCATCTCCAACTTGCCTTTGGGCCATGGTGTTTTGTTGCAGCAATAGAAACCCTAAGACAATACAGTTAAGGTGTTGCGGGTTTTGGTAAGGTCACTTGGTTGTACAGCTACACTATAGTGGTGGTTGATTAAGAATGACTCCCATATGCTCAAATGTTTGAATGCTTAGTCACCAGTAAGCATTGACTGTTCTTCTAGAGGACTTGAGTTCGATTTCCAGAATCCACATGGCAGCCAACAACTGTCTGTAATTCCAAGAGCTGACACCCTTATACAGTTATCCATGCAGGCAAAACATCAATTCACATAAAATAAAAATAAATATTTAAAAAAAAAAGAAAAATGAGGTTAAACAAATATTTCTCAAAAAAATGTACAAATAAACAAGTATATGAAAAGATATCCAACCTGCCTTCTCTTCAAGGTGAATGCAAATCACAACCCACAATACATTACCTCACACTTGCTGTGTTAGGTAGTTTTCTTATCTCTATCTAAACAACATAATAAAGATATTAGTGGACATTTATTGACTTTGTAAAGATTACTATTTAAGAAGACCCAGAGCATCACAGGGACTTTCTTCACCCTCATTGTGGACAGGAAACAGAGAAGAATCAGAGAGAATCCTGGGATGAGGTACTCAAGGATCTGCCCTAGTGAAGTTTCCAGAACCTTCAAAAATAAAACCATCCTGGGATGATAAAATGAAGCACTTCTGTATTTTCTCACGCAGTCACTTTCGAATCTGATTCTATGTGAGATAAAATTTCCAAGTTTCCCCATTATCTTAGATATTTTCTGTACCTTTTTTTTTTCCTATTTTATTATTTTTGAGGCAGGGTCTCATGTAGCCCAGGCTGGCCTCAAACTTGCTATGTAGCTGAGGATGACCTTGAACTCTTGATCCGCCTGCATCCACTTCCCCAGTGATGGGATCATAGGCATGCTCCACACATCTGGCTTATGCAGTGGGTCCAGAGTCTCATGCATACTAGGTGAGCTCACTACCACCTAAACAACACCTGCATCCCACATCCTTATTTTTAACACACTTTGAAAGAATTTTTTCTCTTCATTCTCATGTATGGCTAGCAGAACTGGGAAGGCAAGGGAACTTCTCAGTCTAAATATACTAGGAGTATTTACATATTTCGTTGGAATTTTCCATCTTTGGATTTATCACACACACCCCTCTCTGCTTCTATATCGTCTCCTGACCTCTCTCATCACATCTCTATTACTATCTACATCTGTCTCCTCCTTCCTCTTTCCCCCCCCCACATCTATCTCTATTTCTACCATCTCTAGCTCTCTTCACTATTCTCCCAGGGGATGGAACCAGGACCTCACACACACTAGCAAGTGCCCACCACTGAAATAGACCCACGACTCCCCGTTAACCTTCTCTATTCTAAATGAAAATAATTGTGTGACCTCATGTCATCTCTACAAAGATTTTCCATCACATGACTTTTTTTGCCATTAAATTTCTGAGACACTGTGACGGTGAATCTATCTTTTCTAGAACGAAGTGTGCCCGTGTCACCCAGGAGGGCGCCACCAGAGCACAAAAGGAGAGGCCTCCACTTCTGAGAGGAATGTAAAGTTGCTAACTCAGTTATTCCATAGCAACCACAGGGAGAATGGGACTTGGGGTTGGGGTGACACACGTCACAGATGACCCCAACGCAATGCAGTTTTCACCAAGGCTGGCAATAAAGTTTATATGACTCAACTCAAAGACAGTCACACATGGGACTTAAATGCCTCTTGGAGCCAGTAAAATGCTTCATATTTGGTAAGGGAGCTAAAGGACTGAAAATATTTTCCATATAATAAATTTTATTGAAAGCATGGCCCAAAAGACCTGTAGTTAAAGACATGGTAGGGAGAAGGAGCAAGATAAGGAGAGAAGGAACAGTTCCCTCAGCATCCTGGTTCTCAGAGAGTGCTATTTTAAAGTTTGGGTCTTTTTTCCTGACTCAGAAGTCAGATTTAAACCCCTGTCCTCTGACAGCAGGACCATGCAGGGTGCCCTTCTAAAACTCACTGTACAGTTCCAGTGATGCCTGCTCTTCAAGTTCGGTTCCCAGCAGCACTCACAAACAAAATTCATCTATATTTTAAATTTCCAAAATTGCAGATGTCAGGAGTGGGAAACAAGGATGTTCTTCCAGGTGACCGGAGTTCAGTTCCCGCACTCATCCATGTCTGATGGCTCAGGTTTTAGGGGGTCCTCCGGCCTTCTCAGACACATACGTTCACATGTCCAATCATTCATATACTTAAAAATAAATCTTTAGCTGGGCTTGATGGTACATGTCATTAGCCGCAGCGCTTCAGAGGCAGTGTCTAGAAGATCTTTATGAGTTCAAAGCCAGCCAGGCTTACACAGTGAGACCTTGTCTCAAAAGTCATAAATAACTGGGGGCTAGAGAGATGGCTGAGAGCTTAAGAACACAGGTTGCTTTCTTTCCAGAGAACTACATGGTGGCTCACAACTATCTGTAACTCTAATTCCAGGAGGTCCAATGCCCACTTCTGACCTCTTGGGCACCTGCCACACACACGGTACATCAACAGAAATGCAGGCAAAACGTTTGTATACATAAATAAAATTTTTAAAATGACATGATAGTGTCTGAAGCAAAACAGTTTTAAAAATAAACATAGTAATAAAATAAATCCTGTTTTTAAAGAGGCGATATATGGATAAACTGTCTCACATTGAGACATCTCTGATCATCTCTAGTCCACAGCTTGAACTGTCTGGCTTTTCTACTAGGATGGATCTTCTCCCTTTAATGCTTATAGACAAGCCCTTTACCCTCATAGCCATGCAGTGGCTGTTTTATATGCTGACTATCCCTCCAGCTTAAACAAACAAATCTATTAATCAATGTTACTGCCACAAAGATCCTCACTATCTTCTTCTCCTGGGGTGCTATGTGTGACACTTGTGACTGTCATTTGGAGCTGGCCAGTTACACTCAACACCAATGTTCCCCCACTTCTACCATGGTTTAGATGTGGTTTGTCCCTAGAGGGCCCTTGTGTTGAAGGATGGAGTCTCAGTGTGGTGATGTTGCAAAGTGAGACTCTTTAAGAAATAGGAGCTTCCACTGTTTGGGGTGTCTCATGAACCCCCCCAGAGTGAACTGTAGTAAAATCCCGCAGCTGACCCCTAGTCTCTCCTGCTTCCTGTATCAAGATAAGAAACATAATCCAGGGGCCAAGAAGAGAACCAGAGAGAAGCAACTTCCCAAGGTGGTCCTCTGACTTCCACATGTCCACATGACATGTATGCATATGAACACACAACCAGTAAGGTTCAAAAGATTTTTAATGTGTGTTCCCAGCATCGCTTCCATTGCTGTGATTTGATTATGCTCACCCGAGCTAAACAGACAACATCCAAAGCTGTGTGCTAACTAAATCCCTTTTGCTATAACATTTTCCACCTATGGTGTTTTGTTACAGCCACAAACTTGATAATAGAATCTTCGGGCTCAGTGAAGTCATGGCTTCCTTCTTGCTTATGTAAGTCAGCAAGTCAACAGGGCCCTTCTGATCCTCAGGGACACAGGCTGACAGAGCAGTCACGATCACAGACATTGCTTATCACCAGCTTCAGATTAGTTATGATTATAGTCCCTGATAAGTTCATGAGTTAGTTTGGAATGTGTTGCTGAGTGGAAAACCAGTTAATGCTAAACATGTGTTCTACACCTTATGCAATACTATATATTTTTGTTTGGTTGCTTGTTATTTTTAAAAAATTTGGTTCAGTTTTTGTTTTGTTTTTGTTTCTGTTTCTTTGAGCCAGGGCTTCACTATGCAGCCCAGATTGATCTCAGACTTGCTATGTATTAGAGGCTGGCCTTGAACTTCCAATCTTCTGACCTGTACTCCCCAAGAGCTAGGATTACAGTCACGTGGTACCACTCCAGGCCCATGCTTATTTTATCTCTGTTTTCCCTTGGATCATCAGCTCCGAGAGGACAAGGGCTGCTTTATTCATGCTCTATTCCCAGGGTCTCACACTTGGCATATTCACTGATTGCAGAAATAAATGTTTTTATAGGAAGGTGGTCTGTATATGCAGTTGCATATGCAAATATATTCAACAGTGGTTAAATGGCCGTATGGGATTGTAGGTACTTCCTGCTGGACCTGGATTTTTTTTCCATTCTGAAAGAAAGACACACTACTTTTGTACTAGAAAAATAAAGACTTCTCTTTTGCCACGATGACTGAGTTTTTCACCACACATCTGTTCTCCACTAAAGGCTCTCTAGGAAAACAGCCTCTGGGGTGTGGTTGCCACACCTGTTCCCCACCTTTCATTTTGGTATTCTGGGTTCAGACTCAGCCTCCCCCACCTCCATAAGGACGTGGGGGCACATCAGGTAACCAAGCCAGCTCATCTCTTGACAGCTGGGGCCCTGGATTTTAATCTTGTCTTCTGTGAGATTCCTGGCGCTATTTGCAAGGCTCATCAAAGCAGAATATTCAGGAATCCTGCTTGTGCATGGTGTGGATGTGGCCTCCGCTCACACAAAGCTGGCTGAGATGGAGAGGACGATTGGGGCTGGAGCTCCTAAAACATGCAAATTTATTTCTGAGACTTGAGATTGAGGGAGCGACAGCTGTTCCAGACATCTTCCCAGTGATGGGTTAAGAACATTTAAAATTCACAGGCAGCAGCCAAGCTGAGTCTCAGAAAATTGGTGTGCTCTGCTGTCTACTAGGCCCTAGAGCCATATCTTTCAAGATATGGGGTTCGGCGGTGCTGAATGTGGGGGACACATTCCAAGCCCCCAGTAGATGCTGGAAACTATGCTTAGTTCCTGTATACTGTTTTGTCTCTTCTCTATGACACACTCTGTAGACCAAGCTGGCCTCGAACTCACAGAGACCTGCCTACCTATGCCTCTAGAGCGATAGGATTAAAGGCCACCACCCAGCTAGTGTTTCTTTATAAAGCTTCCACTAGTGGGTTTACTTCATTTAATCCTTCTTTTGCCATATCGGCTCCTCTTTCATTTAAAGATTTGTTTTCTGGTTGTGTTAAACTGAGTTTCCAGAAGACGTACTTTCATAGGCATGTGGCTACAGATGTGAGAAAGTCCATTTTCTCTAAGTTTCTTGGAACTTGCCTTCCTCCATAATAAGATTTTGTTTTTAGATACACAGCGACAAAGCTACCAAAAGACCTTTGAGTCACTTTGAGGCTGTCCTTTCCTTTTCTTGCAAGATAATGCACGCCCGTGTTCAAAGCCAGCCAATGCTATGGTTCTATCCTGGATAATTCTGGAAGTGCAGTGGCCTTCCTATTTTCTATCTTATTTTCCGTGTTCCCCTTATTCAAACTGGCAGGCCTCTACTCCCCCTACCCTTAGAGATTTATTTATTTTCCCATGTATATGGGTGTTTTATTAGCATAGGCATCTATGCCCTCCCTCTTCTATACATGTGCCCAACACCCATAACAGCCTGAAAAGGGTGTCAGGTCCCCTGAGACTGGAGTTAAGGACAGTTGTGAGCAAACATGTAGATGCTAGAAATCAAACCTGGGTCCTCTGGAAGAGCAGCCAGACCTCTTAACCACTGAGCCATCTCTCCAGCTCCCTCTTCCATCCCATCTATTTTAAGGACACTTGGGAGACAATCCAGGATGGTCACACCTCCACAGCCCTGATTAAACTGTCTTCTTAGGGGCCACTGTAAACATCCAGGTAGAAGCAAGAATACTCAAAATTGAAAATACAAGAAATTGAAATTCCCCCAAGAGTCTCATGTTGGGGAGAAAGGCTGAAAACTGGCCATGCAGGGGAGGAGCCTGTCTCCCAGAGGAGTGATCACGTGGTTCTGACAACTTGTCAGACCACCTTGTAGGACACACTAATGATGAGAAGATGTTAGTCAGTGATGGGCAGGTTAACACAAACCTACTTCCTGAGCTCTGTTTAAACACATCCATTCACATTCTGAAGGGGAGCTTAGAATTCAGCGGCCTCTACTTGCACCTCTTCCCAGTGTGGCCAGATTTAAAGAGCGCCCTCCCTCTGCTTTTGACTCTTTAATTGGCCTATGGAGGAGAGGTGGCCGGAGCCTCACTTGTTAAGACCTTGACCCTAACAGCTCTGACAACATCATCCTTTACTGTTAGGTGAGTATGAAATTCAGTCAGCCGTGCACTCACTCTCCTAACTGGAGAGTGATATCACACGTCGCTAAGAAAGTTTTTAAAGGTCAGTTTACAACTTGTCAGAAAAACACTCATTAATCACCATGAGGCACCCTATACCCATCCAACAAAAAACTAAAAAGATCACAGATCCAGGCCTCTCAGGCACAGTGCCAACAGAAAGTGCTTTCTCTCACCTTTCAATCCTGGTCCTGTCTTACAGGGATGTGTGAAAACATCCTCATAACTTAGCCCATGTTTTAGGGGTGATGGGGTTGCACTGTTGAGTGGCCAATCTTTACATTTTTATTCACTGATTTTCCACCATCATCTAAAAGGACAAATCTTTTAGCAAATGACAAGCTAAACACCATGGGTCTATGGCGGTCCGATGCTGTGGAAGCTCAGACTGTAATTTTTGACAGATGTTAGTGAACTTGAGGATTCCTGGGGTGTGGACTTGGTGCCTATAACCACAGGTAGCAGGGAAGGTGGCCTGCATCCGTGCCCAGATGACCTAGAAGGCATTTCTTAATGAATCACCCAGCATGACTCACAACAGTTCCCACATCTGGCAGATATGGGTTACATCACAGTCCTTAGTGTCCAGTATGTTCCTGGGAACGCTCTGCCCAGAGTCAAGTGCACCAGCTGTAGTGGCTGGCTGCATTCACAGACATCCCTATGTCATGCGTCATACTGATGGCCACACACTATGGGGGCTGGCCCCGCTTCCCAGTCCCAGAAGCCTGAGTTGGCTGAGTGAAGGCCATTTTCCTGTCCTTTTCTCATGGGCCTAACAAATCACCAGAGAGGCAAATTTTGTGCCCGGAGCAATACAGAATTCTCTGGCAACCACTAATAACTCCTAGAATCACTGTGTGATGTTAATAGAGGAATGAAGGGCTGACAAAATCCAAAACCTGGAGCCTTTCAACATTCTTCAAATAAAAGGGGGGGAAAATCTGAAAAAGGCCCCAGGGAAAAGCTGATTTGGCCTGTGGTAGATCATGGCCTGGAAGTAACAGTTTTTATGGTTTGTACCACTGTAATCAGATTGCTGCTAGCTGGCCATGTCACTTATAGGGTCCTCAACTCTGTAACCAGTCTCTTTGGCAATATGACTCTGTGTTATTAGCTACAGATTCTTCTAGCTCTTTCTTTCCTACCCATTTTGCTGATCAGAATTTCCCTGAAGGCTGCTTCTGGAGCTCCAGACATTGCTCTGTGCCGGTGGGAAGCCTCATTCTCATCCTGATCAGTTCTGCTGGGACATGAAAATGCAAATCTCCAGCTAATCCCTCCTCCTCTCCATCCTTCAGCTCCACCTGATCATTCTGAGAGTCAGAGGGAATGCTTTAAAAATATCATTAATTTTGGGCTGGAGAGATGGCTCAGTGGTTAAGAGCACTGACTGTTCTTCCAGAGGACCTAAGTTCGATTCCCAGCATCCACATGGCAGCTAACAATTGTCTGTAATTCCAAGACCTGGCACCCTTACACAGTTATACATGCAGGCAAAACACCAAGTCACATAAAATAAAAATAAATATTTAAAAACATATATATCATCAATTTCATTCTTCCAACCAGCTTGCTAATCAGCATCCTAATTGTAAAGCCAAGATTTTTTTGAAAAATGCTGACAAATAGGATAATTTGTCATTTCTGGTTAGATAATGACACATACAAAAGAATGTAGTCCAAAGCTCACTTTTTGTTTCAAAATATATCTTGTGGATTTATTAATTCAAAAACAAAATTAGACTGGTATGTAGTTCAGTCGGTAACTCTTGCCTTAGCATTCACAAAGCCCTGGGGTTGATAACCAGCACTGGAGTGGTGGAGGCAGGAAGATGGGGGATTCAAGCTCAACTTCAGCCAAATGGGGAAGTTTAAGGTCAGTCTAGGCCAGAAACAAAGTCGAAAGTGTAGTTTGATAGTCAGATGCTAAGCCATTATGGGGGAGACTCTGGGTCTAGCTCCAACACTGAAAAAAAAAAAAAAAACCTCATTAAAAATTCAAAACTAATAAAAATAAAAGACAGCCAGGTAAGCTTATTTCCAAGTCTTTGAGATACCAGCTGAGGTTGTTTCGGTTTTTTGTATTTTTTAATTTATAGATATATTCTTCAAGAAGAAGATAGACAGATGGAAAGAAAAATATGCTGACCCAGTCATGGATGGGATACTAGAGAGCCCAAAGAGACTGGCAGAAATCCCCAGACATCAAACCTGCTCCATTAGCATCTCTGGAGGCCAGCAGCCCGCATAAGGCCTTATGCCATGGGGGTGGGGATAGTGGGATTCCCCTGGGCAGCCCACAGGAAGTACTGATTCCCATACAAGCAATAGGAGCTGCATGTCTACACTAAAACTTCAAAAGAAGAAAAAGGACAGAGAAGGAGGAGGAAAGGAAGAGTCTATTACAAGAGAGGGTCAAGTTGAAACAAGGCTACCCTTCCCCAGCAAACATGTGACACCGGAAGCTGACGCAAGGGGAAGGAAAAGGAAGCAGAACCAGCAATCAGGTCCTGTGTACTGCGGGGTCGGGTGGGGGTGCCCTAGGTCTTCAGGGTACTTTCCTTTCTTAAAAATAATAAATATAGAGGCTGCAGCAATGCTAAGAACACACTGGCTGTTCTTCCAGAGGACCCAGGTTCAATTCCCTGCATCTACATAGCAGCTCACAACTGCCTGTAACTCCAGTTCTAGAGAATCTGAAAGCCTCACACAGATATTCTTACAGGCAAAACATCAATGCAACATAAAATAAAAACAAATAAAATAAATATATAAAGTGAGGAGAGGAGTGCATTGGTTACCATGTGATCGAGCAATCCCTGAGCATATGGCTCAGACAGGGACTCACAAAGATGTTTGCACACCCACATTCACTGCAGCCCAAAGGAAGCAAGCCAAGTGGATGGAGCAAATGGAGTAAAGAGGGGAAAATACAGGAGGGCTGGAGAGATGGCTTGGTAAATAAAAGTGCTTGTCCTGTACGCCCAATGACCTGAGTCTGATCTCTAAAAACAATAGAAGGAAAGAACAAACTCCTAACAGTTGACCTCTGACCTCCACGTGTGTATGCTTATCCTCTTACTTACACTCCCCATACACCCAACACACATAGAGAAATAATTAGGAGCTGGAGCCATGGTTTGCCAGTTAAGGGCTTTTACTGACCTTGAAGAGGACCCAAGTTCAGCTCCCAACACACTTGCCAGGCAGCTTACAAACGCCTATGAACTGCAGGTTCAGGGGATCTGACTCCCTCTTCTGGCCTCTGAGAGTACCTGCATTCATGTGCACATACCCATACACAAGCACACACACATTGTTTATAGCTCACTGCAGTTTCAAAAACAAACAAACAAACATGGAGACAGACTCTTGTTTAGCTATGTTCAGGTGATGGTGAAGGTTACTGAGGAGACTGTTTTGATCTGTAAAATCACCAGGGCTGAAATCTGTACCCAGTATGTACTCCAGGCCAGAGGATAGTCTATTGGGCTAGCTTTAAGAAAGACTCAAGAGAAGCTGGCATTTCCCCAGGACCTACTGAGGGCCGGCTGGCAGGCCTCAGGGTCCACGTTACATAACCACCATGCTGCCAGCTTCCAAAGAGTCTTACAACACAGGCAAACTACAATGGGATCCAGGCCCTAAATAGTCAAGTGATACTAAGAGTGCCTTCTAGTCCCTAGTGCCACTATTTACGAGCCCAGTAACTTTGCTCTTCTCACAGATAAGTTGATTCAAACATTATTTTGAAAGAGGAGTTTATCTTTTCCTTCCTTTTTTTTTTTTTTTCCTTCTGAGTATTCTAGGTGCAAAGAAAAATTGCAGCAAGGAGAAAAATGTAGCTCTTTTGAGCTCTTCAGTAGTCTAGGGCTTCTGAGTGAGAAAGCTTTCTCCTGCATGCCCAGTAACAGAAGTTTCTCTCTGATCTGTGATTCTGAGTGTGTGGTGAGCCTGTAAGGGGATGGGGACAGGAAGGCATTTCCTAGGGGAAATCACTTGGGCTCTTGAAGGATCCTGAGTCCATGGATCCGAACTCTGGCCAAGCATCTGAATAAAATGGTCACGCTCCTCCACCCTCACACTTGACCTAGAAAGCCATTCCTGAGGGTTCACCGTGAAGTCCAAAAGTTCATCAGCTGGGAAAAGTTAAACTTTGTCCTTTCTAGATTTTGCAAATTAATAGTTCCACCAAAAGTCCACCACTGCACAGGAGTCCAGAGAAGAACCTCCTGTACGGGCCTCCTGGGGAGCTCAAATGTGCCCAGAGAAAACACACTTGTTTCACTGGCATCATTTTGCAAAGCAGAAATGTCTCTAGATCAGAGCAATACGGGCTGGGGAAATGGGTCTTTTGTCCACAGTGGTCAGGAGTAGTTTAACTTAATGGTGTGGTTTTTAAATGTGTATGCAATAAAGTTATCAGAAGCACTCTTATGTTACAGTGCTTCCCCACTCCCAAATATACCCATTCAATGAGTTGTACAGGCTAGCCATGCAGCTCAGTGGTAGGGTGTTGGCCTAGCATCCTCAAGGTACTTGATTAGAGCTCTAGCATTGCAAATAAATAAATTTATGATAATCTACCTCAGAGTATGGCATTTCTGGAATACTGAAGGAGAGGTGATAGAGGTTCCCTGATGTCCCTTCCTGCCCATATTCAGCACTCTAACTACTTTGCTGATCAGTCAACTCTCTTCCTCATTGTGTATTTGGACTGAAAACATAACACTCCCTAACTCCTCCCTGGAGCATCTGCTTGTCCTTGGGTAGGAAAGCGGAGATATGAGCTGATGGTGATCCTGTTCAGGGGCAGAGCATTAGCCAATGTGTACATGGTCCTGGATTTGATCTTAGCAATGTAAAAAATAAAAGGAAAATATGACGGAAGAGGAGGAGGAGGGAAAGGAAGGGCAGGGAGACAGAAGAAAAGAAAAGCCAGTACCCACAAACCCTAGTACTCAGGGATGATGGCAAGGGATTCTAAGTTCAAGGCCAGCCTGAGAAGCATGAGATCAGAAAAGAAAGCATCCCTTTTGCTAATGATTACAGAGTCCCAGGAGATCCGGACACATGACATAAAACAGAATGTATGGCCAGCCAGACTTGGCATCTCAGACCAGCCCTGTCTTCCTTAGGACTATGTAGGAGATGAAAGCCCAGTGAAACTACACGCAGACCAGACCGAGGAGGCGGCACCAGGTCTTCCTCTATGCCTGTTATTACAAGCACACAGAGCATCACATGTTGTCTATCAACCTATCCTTTCTTCCCACACAAGAGCAAATCCAGCTCATGAAGTAAACACCACCATCAATATATATTGAGTGTTCATATATATATATACATATAGTATATATATATATAGTCCAGAACTCAGATAATATACTATACTCTAAAAACACTGCCAAGACTCTGAGAACATTTTTGGCACATTTAAACAGCAGTATGGCCACAAATTATGTAAACGGAGAATTTTCTTAGTATATTTCACGAAAACTACGCTAAAACTGGCTAGCAGCAGAATTCAGTACCTCCTACCCATATGGTAAAGCTTCGGTTTAATCAATGGCGACTTCTGATGTTTTACTTCACACACCTCAGAAACATCACCAAAAGAATAGTTTTAACATTGCTTCTAAATTCATTAGAGCAGTTGCATTTTTATGACAGGGGAACACTTGCAGGGCCATTCTTTACAGCAGAAGTTATTAAACCCTACAGCCCTTTAATCTCCATTGCACACTAAGCTAACACATTTAAGTTGCCCTGGAGAAGCAATCCTCAGGCTGGAGTGCATACACTAGAGATTTTGCTTCTGTTTTCTTTTTTAGCCTAAGAAGACATTTGTTTTCTCTTGACATCTTAAGAGTCATCTTTAATAATTTCCCCCCATCTCTCCACTGTCCCCTCTCGTCCTGATACTTCCTCAGCAAGCCATTTCTTCTCCCTCTGACACACTCATTAGCTGTGGCTTCAGAGGGACTCCCAGGCACCCAAATCTAGCTCGCTGCCTGCAGGACACGAAGAAGCAACCCCACAAACTCAGAAGAACGGAAGCGTCGGTGTGTTCCAGCCTGCTCCATGCAGTTCCCACTGCGCTCACAAGGACAGCTCCTGCTTTATTTTAGTTTGAAGCGGTGGTGGTGTGCTATGACACGGGCATGTATGTATCTTAACACACAATGAGCAATTGTAGCCAAGTGGTTAGGTGAAGGACCGTGTGGCTAACACAGCCTAAGTTCAAATCCTATCTTCGTCTCTCCTCACCAGAACTCATCTGGTCTGGGTTTTCTATCTCCCTTTTCCTAGAATAAGAATAGTAGACATAACCATCTTTTTTGACACAATGTCCAAGAGTTAAAATAAAATTAATGCCTGTAGTCTTGAGGTCAAGGCTGTGGCTCAGTAGATAGACCAGTAGACTACTTGCCTAGAATTCGCAAAGCCCTAGGTTTGATCTCTAGCACCACACACAACTGTATGATATGCCTCTAATTACAGCAAGCAGAAACAGTTCCGGGTCATCCTCAGCTCCCATCCTGGACTACGTAAGACCCTGTTTTCTCTTATTTTGTGTATCCCCCTCCCCTGACATACATACCGTTCTTAAGTTTTTTGGCCTCATATTTTCACAAGTCCAGACTAATTGGTAAAGTAAAAGCCAAGGTATCCTAAATTAGCTCCACAGCCTTAAATATTCTTTGAAACAAGGTCAGATGTAAATTAACAATGATAGCAGCCCCAAAAGAATTACAGCCACTTATGTGGTGACTGAAGAAAGAATGAATGATTGCATGTCAAGACAGGATGGTCCCAATTTAGAACAACAAAACATTTCAACAGAGGCTCATGTTTTTAATGTGGAAAAAAAAAATGCCTATAAATGACCTCAAGCTTCACAGAAATCTAATTAGGCAAAGTTGAGCAGAAACCAGCACAACTCTCCAAGGTATACTCATCTCATGGAAAAGAAAATAGAATAGGAAATCTTATTTAAGGGGCTAGGACATGGCTCAGCCAGTAAAGCGCTTGTCCTATAACCTGAGCTTGACCCCAGCACCCATCAAAAAAAGGTGGCTATGAAGATGGGTACATGAGATCCTTGTGCTAGGGAGGCAGAGGCAGGCAGATCCCCAGAGTTAGCCAGCCAGTATAACTGGATTGGTGAGTTCCGTGTTCAGGGAGGGAAAAGGTGAAGAACTGAGGAAGACACACCTCTGGCCTCCACACCTAAGGGGACACAAGAGTATTCTATATGCATCACACACACACAGTTCAAATAGTTAATAAAGGCAATACTAATTGAGTTCAGGTTGTATATATGTACATATATGGAACAATAATAGTTATAGAAGAATAGATATGAATATGAGAGGGGTGGGGAGGACACCAGAGGAGTTGGAGGTGGAGAGAGAAGAGTGGAAATGATATAAATACAGTTTTCTCATGTAGAAATTCTAAAAGCAAATTTAAAATTATAAAAAAAATGAGAAAAATAGCTATTGAGATCCCATATCACTTACATCAGAAGATTTCACTCTCACCAGTGACAAATTGGAGCTGTTCTTTGATCTATTTTTCAAATAAATATTTTCGGACCTCCATGATCCAGGCATGCATGTGATGTACATACACACATGAAGGTAAAACACTTATACATATGAAACAAAATAAATCAATCTTAAAAACAAACACCAGAAAAGAGCCCCAGTGTGAAATTGCAAGGAGCAGCCTAGATATAAAGCCTACCATGTGTAGGCTATTAGCTTCACTGTGAGAACTCCCAGCTCCCAGGATGCTACCAGGTAGGTGAGTAGATGATGGATAGACAGATGGATATTTATAATTTGGGAAGCAATAAGCCTATAGGTCATGAACATTTCTCTAAAATAATATAAGAATTACATTGGCACTATGTCTCCATTTGGCAACTCATCCTCATTCAAACATGAAAGAAACTGATTCTAAAAGGCAATACTTCAACTCTTTGGCCCTGTCATCATGAGAAAGAACTGGTTTTGTTGTTGTCTCTGTGAGATGCTGACTGTCTCCATCCTGAAGGGGATAGGCAGGAAGGAGTTCTCTATCTAGAGAGGCTTTGACTGTGAGACATCCTTACAAAACTGGCTGGGAGTCTGAGTTCTGTCCCAAATGGGTCTTTTATTCATACAGATCAAAACAGATCCCTCATCCTCCCTGAGACACCCTGAAATCAATAGACAGCAGTAGGCTGCCTCGCTCCCACCCTTACCCAGTTCAATGCCATTCCCACTACAAACCAAAGACTATATAGTCTAAAATAGGGAAATAAAAACAATAAAATTCTATCTGGGATTCCTATCACTGGTGACTACCAGGATGATCGTAGTAGAGGTCCAGGTATCTTAGGGCCAGAAGAATACAGAACAGACAGACTTGCAACAGGACTTGACTTTTTACATGTCTCTGATTCTCATATACGAAACCAGGTATTTAGATTATTCAATTTTTAAAAATAATTTTTTAACTTTATTTTATATATATTGGTGTACAGGTGTCAGATCCCCTGGAACTGGAGTTACACAGTTGTGAGCTGCCATGTGGGGGCTGGGAATTGAACCCAGGTCCTCTGGAAGAGTAGCCAGTGTGCTCTTTTTTTTTTTTTTTTTTTTTTTTTTTTTTAAACTTTATTTATTTACTTATTTATTTGCCTTGGTGTTTGCCTGGAACTGGAACTACAGACAGTTGTCAGCTGCCATGTGGGTGCTGGGAATCGAACCCGGGTCCTCTGGAAGAGCAGACGGTGCTCTTAACCGCTGAGCCATCTCTCCAGCCCCGCCAGTGTGCTCTTAAATGCTGAGCCATCTTTCCAGCCCCATCATTCAATTTTTAAAGTTCTTCCCAGAAGTAGAAATCTTTGAGAATAACGCCCACCCTGCCCCTCAAAATGTCATACAGTAGTTTTCAAGTCTAGGCCTCATTTTCAATTAGTCTTTTTTAGGATTTGTTTTATTATTTTTTTTAATTATATGTATTTGTCTGTGTAGGTACATACACATTTGTGGATGCCTAGGGAAATGGGAGATATCTGATCTCTCTGGAACCCAAATTACAGATGTTGTGACACAACTGCTATATAAAAAGCCCCAGTTACTTTTAGAGGCCCCCCCTTTTTTTTTCCTAAAATAACCACTGTGGCACTGGGTGATTTTTGTTTTTCTTTTACTGCATGGAATATCAGGAACCCTCAAATCAGAAACAGGTATGTTCACTGTTTTTAAGAGATGACAGCTGGGAGAGAATAAAACAAAAAGTAAACAAACAACTCTTTTGACTTTGGATAGTTCTGTGCATAAAAAAAAGATTTTTTTTAATGTGTATACTTGCATGAATGTATATGCACTGCATGGGTGCAGTGCTTGTATAGGCCAGAAGAGGGTGCCAGATCATCCTAGAACTAGAGTAATAGGTGGTAGTGAGCTGCTATGCCAGAGCTAGGAATGACTCTCGAATCCCCTGCAAGAGCAGCCAGAGCATCTCTCTAGCACCTTTAAAAACAAAAATAAAAACAAGAAAACAACCCTCATTTGCTTAAATTCCACAGAGATATAAAATCTGATGTATTGCAAAAGACACAAAATTTTACCATTTTGATAAAATTGCTTAGTATAACTAAAAATCTATTGAGGGGCTGGAGATGTGGTTCAACTACAGTTTTAAACATTCAATAATCTCTCAGAGGACCTGAGTCACTTCCTTAAGGAGTAAATGCTTTTGGGTGTGTCTTCTGACAATCTCTTTTATTAACCTCATGCTTAAGTCTATTTATTAAAAAATATTATAACTTCAAACCTACTAGAGACAGGAAAAAAAACTCTATCTAAAAAAGTGAAAGAAAGAAACCCTTCTGTTTAATACAGTTTGCTCTGTCATCCAGATATATTTCAGAAATAATCTATGTGAGATAAACATATCAAAACTTCAAAGCCCTAAATAAAAGCTTATATATTTTTCATTTAAAAGATGGTTTTCCAGGTATAAAGAGATGGTTCAGAGGTTAAGAACACTTAATGATTTTAGCACCATGCTGGATGATTCACACTGTCTATGACTGCAGCTTCAGAGGAACCAGATATCCCCTTCTGGCCTAGGCAGGCACTGCACCCATGTGGCATACACTCAAACACACATACACAAATTTTGTTTGCTTTTCAAGATAGGATCTCTCTGTGCAGCACTGGCTGTCCTGGAACTTGCTCTGTCTACCTTGCAGGCTGGCCTTGAACTCAGAGATCTGCTTGCTTCTGCTTCCTCCAGAGTGCTGGAATTAAACTGTGTGCTCCTTCTACCACTATAAGAATCGGTTGTTTAAAAGATAGTTTTCACATTATAGCTCTTCTTCTAAGACATTTTATGTGGAAAACTCACTACATATTTAACAAAGAATTATAGCTAAGTAAAGTTTACTTAGAGCCTTACAGTGACTTTTTTAGTCAATAGACAAATATAATTTGGTTCCCCTGTGGTGCACAAGGTCATGCTAGCCTTGAAATGTCACAAAACAAATAGATTTATTTCTTATGTAAGTGCAAGCAATCCTGGCAGTTTACTGAAGCAAAAATGCAAGCTTTTCAATTCCTCTAAACCCACCTCATGACCCAGGCTGACGTTCTGCTCTAGACTTCTTAAGACATTCTTTTGGTATTCTGTATAGGCAGTTTTGAATTCTCTTGCCAGGCTCATTTCTCAACCAGACTGTCACTGCCAGAATACCAAACTGTGTCCCCTTTCTGCCCATTTAATTCCCAAAGGATGTGCCCTCTGAAGACACCTAATCTATAACTTACTTCCTTTAATTTCTTCCCCTCGCTTCTTATTACACAGGTAATATATTTAGCAGGGACTGCAGGCTGTTCAGAAGAATTCATTTCCTCCTCCTTCCACAGTACAGCACTGGAGCTGGTCACAGAGAGATCATTGACTACTTTGCACAAGGCCGTGGGGTACAACCAAGGAACTAGATATGGAGAGATACGGGCCACTTTAGAAACAGAGCTGTGATGTGGGAAACAAGCCTCCCCAAACCCACTCCTCCTACTGACAGATTTGGGCCATTTAACTCAGCACTGGTTATTTAGGTGACAAGGCCCTGGGGAATGGAGAGGTCACAAGCCTATCTATAAAGGCAGAGACACCTACCCTTCTAGAATATTCTAGCTGTTTCAGTGTAGGAGTTCCCTTTAAACGACATAGTTCGATATCTTGTTTTAGCACCTCGACCTTTTACAATGACTGATCATGTGTGTATTTTCATCAGAGATACTGAGAATATATGTAAAGCAGAATCATCCTGGCCTTCCTCATCCTGCACAGCCCTTATTAATATTTT
Organism: Sigmodon hispidus; assembly: GCA_004025045.1. Taxonomy (NCBI): domain Eukaryota; kingdom Metazoa; phylum Chordata; class Mammalia; order Rodentia; family Cricetidae; genus Sigmodon; species Sigmodon hispidus. Next base: position 50,697 of record PVIH01001014.1, on the reverse strand, counting down.
ATAGCAATCTTTTCTAGACTTGTTGCTATGTAAAAACAAAAACAACCCCCAAACATATTTTCTATAGAAATGATATCATGCTGTCCAAATATTTATTCTCACTTAATATTATCTTGTAAATAAATACATCAGGCCTATATCATTCAATAACTAATATTTCATTGTTTAGGTATATCAGAATTGGTATAAATCATCTTTCATTGTTACATTTTGAGGTTGATTTTTATTGATTGTTGCTTTCTTCATAAGGTCAAGAAGATGGCTCAGTGGGCCTATCACTGAGTGTGATTACCTGAATTCAACTCATGGGTCTCACATGAGAAAAGAAGAGAACTGACTTCTACAAGTTTTCCTATGGCTGGCACACACACACACACACACACACATACACATGCACACACACACAATTTTAAAATGTATAACCCCATCTTAATGACAGTGCAGAGAGTATTCTTATATGTGAGTTTCTAGACATCTCACATATTGTGCAATTTCTTCTATATCTCTATTCTCCCTTTGAAGACTCTTTGCTAATTTTTCGGTTTTTTTAATTTGTTTTGTTGAACAGGGCTCATATAGTTCAAGCTGTCCTTAAACTCAATATATAGTTGAGGCCATCCTGGGTCTCCTGGTCCTCCTGCTTCAATATTTTGTATCCCTACTTAGCCCTGACTGATGTAGAACTCAATATGTGGACCAGACTAGCCTCGAACTCCTGTTCCCCTGCCTCTGCATCCCTGAGGAGATTAAAGGAACACCCCCATCTTGTAAGTGCAAGGATTAGGAGCACGCAGCATCACACCTGGCAAGCATCTCTACTTTTAATATATCCCTGCAAACAAAGATGTCGCTGGTTTCTGTGGGGACATGAGGTCGTCGTTGCGTCTGAGAACCACCTGCAGACGCATTCATTAGCTGTCTTTACATGAATTCTCAGTTTTGTTCCAACAGCCACAGACTAACCTGGAAAGCAAACCAGGCCCCAGTTTGTCAGCGATGGGACAAGTAATTGTCTCCCTGAGCTGAAGCATCAAACTGGCTGGCCACCTACCGTGTTACCCTGGCTATGAACATGCACCAAAGGGCGTGGGAGACCTCACCGCCTGCTGATAAACCTTCATCTACATCTGTGTTGCCAATTACTTGCTCAACAAACCTGTTACTTTTTTGGAAATAATAAATAATTCAGAAAAAATCATTTTGAATCCTCTGACATCTGTTGCTTGTACAACTCTGAATTATTCATCAGTGAGCATAACCAGTATTAATTAAAGAAAAGTACTGAGGCAAGCCACTGAAAGAGAGATGAACAGAGCGAGAGAAAAATGCCTTCACTCAAAGCAAGCCTCACATCATGAAAAAATACCACCAGGACAGGACAGGCATCGGTATCTAAAGGAACAAAACTTATAAGACAGGAAAGAATGAAGAATGTGATAGTTTCAAATTGAATTTTTTCTTTATCCTCTTTAGAAAAAATTAATTACCATCTTTGATTGAGTCTCTTCCCATACTCAGCTAGCTAGCATTTCATTCAGAAAAGTGTCGATGTATCCAAAGAGAAAGAAAGTCTCTGACAGAGACAAAAAATAAACAAACAAAAGAACCCACTAGAAGGCTGGCATGATAGCTCAGTCAGGTGCTTGCCCGTAAGAAAAAGGACCCAAGTTTGATCCCCAGAATCCAACATAAAAGCAGGTGCGGTAGTGTGCAGGTGCAGACTCAGGCACAATCAATCCCAGAGTTGGGGAGGCAGAGATTGGACTGTGTCATCTCTGGGGCTCTCTGGGCAGTCAGTCTAAACTAAGTCTAATTTCAGCTTCGGTGGGTGAGTGTCTCCAAACAGACAAGACGGGCCTCGGGGATGGCTCAGTGTGCAAAAGTTTTTGTACATTCAAGCCTGACAAATGGAGCTTAATCCGCAGGACCCATGGTGAAAGACAAGAACTGACTGCCCTAAAGTTGTCTAACCTACAACACAATGTGTAACATGCCTGTCTGCACACACACAAAACCATACACATAATCACAATATACAAAATAACATTAAAAAAAAAAAAAAAACAAGTGTGGCTCTTTAGAAAGAATACCTGGGGGCTGGAGAGATGGCTCAGCGGTTAGGAGCACAGTCTGCTCTTCCAGAGGACCCGGGTTCGATTCCCAGCACCCACATGGCAGCTAACAACTGTCTGTGGTTCCAGTTCCAGGCAAACACCAAGGCAAATAAATAAATAATAAATAAAGTTTAAAAAAAAAAAAAAAAAAAAAGAAAGAAAGAATACCTGAAGTTGACCATTGGCCCCATGTGTGCCCATGCATGAATAAACATGCACACGCGTGCACACATACACACATGAAGGAATGGATATAAGGAGTGAAATCATCAGACATTCATTTGCAAACTGGATAAGACATATTAATGAAGGAGAAACCCCTCCCTACTGAGGAAAGCTGATGGCTTATTTCCATGACAACTTTGCCATTTCCATTTGACAAAGCATATTCTTATGACAAAGAGCAAAAAATAAAAATCCTGCAGCCTGGCTACCCAGTCTGTGTAGATGGCTGGTGGGGTGGTGAATCAGTGCACCTTGCCTTCGGCTGTCTACTGGCTTCACAGGAGTGCATAGTGCCAAGCTGACACCCTTCCTGGAGAAAGCTTGCGGGTGTGTGAGCAGGGATGGAAAGTGTGAATAGAAGGAAATGTGTGAGAGAGTTTACAAAGCATTGTTGGTAAACAGACACCTCCAAAGGTGCTCCCCACCCCCAAACAGAATCTCTGCTTGAGAGGAACAGCAAGATGGGCTAATGCTGATGATGCTGGTTGGTATCCAGAATTAATGGGAAAGACCTGATTCTTGGTGTGGCTCTGGTGATCTGTTCAGCATCCCTCAATACCGGGTACCCTGGCAGGTTTCCTCCATACTGAGATACCAACCAGCCACTAGGGTTGCTGTGGGCAACAGAGGAGGAGTGCTGGGGATGAGAAAGGCTGGAAAAAAGGAGGCTGGGGGGAAAAGACATTTCCTTTTCTTCTCTTTCTTCTTTCTTGTTTTTTTTTTTTTTTCCTAGATTCAAGTATTAAGCCCAATTTGGATTTTTTTCAAAACCCCTGAATTCAAAGGAATTCAGCAGGAACGACGTCTTTAGACCAGTGGCAATTAATGAATGGCTTCTGTGAGAATAATTAGAGCTGGGTCTCTCCAGGGTGCAGCCACACAGACCTCCCAACATTTTCAGGCGGCAACAGATTTGCTCAGAGCCATCCTTTCAAGGGACAGACCTCCCTTGTTTCTCAAAGTTTGGGTTGGAGTTACTGCCTCTGAAAGGAAGTCTGGAAACTGTATAGGAGCTGCAGAAAAGGAGACAACACCCCATCTCTCCATCCCCCCATCCCCCACCAAAAGGCAGGGAAAGAGACCAAGGCCTTGGGTGTCCCCAAAAGACCCCGTGTAGGGGCCCCTATGTCTCATCTAATAGCTATCGGATTGAAATTACAGATTTAGAAAAACCTCACTGGCACTGGAAAATTGGAAATATGCTAAAAAGAGCCCAGTACATTTGGTCTATGGCTGTAATCCCAGCACCTGGACATCGGGGCAGGAGAATCAGAAGATCAAGGTCATCCTCAGATGATAACAGAGTTTGAGGTATGTCTGAAAAAGACCTACAACCCCAGCACCCAGGAGGCAGAAGTAGGAAGATCAAGGGTTCCAAGTCTACTGGAGAGATGGCTCCAAGACAAAGCCCGAATACTACTCTTTCAGGGAGCAAGGTCAGGTTCTAGCACCTACCTACACTGGGCTGTTCACAGCCTCCTCTAACTCTAGCTCCTGGGGACCCAAGACCTCTGACCTTCATAGACAACTACACTCAGGTCTACAGGGACGCATGCACTCATGCACATGCATGCACGCACGCACGCGCACCTACGTACCCACTCACACACAATTAAAAATAATAAAAACAAATCTTTAAACAAGGAAGGGGTGGGGGCAAGAAGGAGCAGGGAGGGGGAAAGGGGAAGCCAGTAAAAGGGCCTCTTAGGATAGCAGACAGGTTTGGCTGAGGCAGCGAGCCTCCTGGCCTAGAGGCCCCATGACTGAAGCCAACACCCCACAGGCAACCACTTGAATTTCCCTCTAGCGCTCAGAAGCAAGGACCTACAAGAGAGCTTCTGTGGAGAAGTGAAAAAGGTCTCTGTCTCCAGGATTCTGGTACAAGCTGACTCTGATCCTAAGGTAAAGTCACCTCTCATGTGTTAATTCATCATCAGGAGCCACCTCTCTGTCTCTCCACTAGAACTTGGAAGTCACTCTGGCTTGGTGACTAGCTTATGGTACACCCAGGAATCCGAGGCTAGTGTGAGCCAGACTTTAGGGGTGGGACAAGAAGTTCCCACATCTCCTGCTTTCAATAGATGCCTTGAAGACTTGCAGGTCCATGGGGAGCCTAGGCCCTCGATGGAGGTCACAGGTCACACAAACTGGGCTTTGACTCAGCAGCTCTGTAAGTCAGGCCCCTGAAGAGAGATATCAATGGGGCATTGCTTCATTGAGTGGGATGATCATCCGTGGGTCTCCTCACAGTGAGGACTTTGATCCATATAGCCCAGAGTGGGGTCAGAGACTCCAAGACTCTACCAGGTATCCAATGCTTCTGGGTTCTCTAGCAATACTTTGTGTAACAACACTTAGCCCAGGAGGCAGAGTCACAAGCGTTTAAATAGGACACTCATGACCTAGCCCAGGCTCAAGAAAATCAGTCTATCTGGCAGTGAGGGGATCTACTCTGCGTGTGTGTAAATGTGAGTGTGTGTGTACAGTTGTCTATGGAGGTCAAAGTCAACTTTAACTATTACTCCTCAGCTACCACCCATTCTTCAGGTCTCTCACGGGAAAGCTCACAAAACAGGCAAGGCTGACTGGCCACCAGGGATCTCTCTAGTGCTGTGAGCTACCACCCAACTCTGCCTGGGTACTGGGGATTGAACCCAAGTTCTCAAGGCAAACACTTCACCAGCCACACCATCACTCCACACCACCTCCGGGACTTTCCACTTCTCTAAGGATTCTTAGATGAGGCTGGAATGGAAGACCTACAGGCTGGGCTGGTTCTCTTATTTTTAGTGTGTGGTTGTTAGTTGTGCTATGGCATGTGTTTTGAGGTCAGAGGACAGTTCTTTCCTTATCTGTGGGGGCTCTGGGGATTGGGCTCAGGTCACCAGCTTTGCTGGCAAGCGCCTTTATCTGCTAAACCAGCTTGGCTGGCCTCATTAACCAGCTAGCTGCTGATACCGTGGGATTTAGTCACTGGGTATTTCAAAGGGACCTTTATGTGTTGTGCTGTTTTTATGTTTGTGTTTTTGAGATAGGGTCTTTCTGTTGTAATGCAGTCTGAAATCCAATTCTCTAAGTAGCCCAGGTTAGCCTGGACTATAAGTAAGTACCTCCATGGCCCTCTTGGAGACCTGTCTGGGTTTCCACTATATGGTGCTAGAGAATTAAACCTAACTCCCAACCACTAGACATACACTCCACACTGAATCTGTCTATTTGATTTTTTTGAGACAGAGTCTTATGTATATCAGGCTGCCTTTGAACATATCACGCAGCCAAGATGACTTCAAATTTCTGGCCTTCTTGCCTCTACCTCCCCAGCGCTGGGATTACAGGTATGCATCACCACAACTGGTTTACACATCACTAAGGATCAAACTCATTACTTCATGTGTACCAGGCAAGCACTCTATCAGCTGTGCTAAAATCTCAGCCCCAGAACTTCAGTTTTATCATCAGAAGTATAAATCCTTGTCTTAACTGGATTGGTGCAGAAACTAATGCATAACAGTTAAAGGCCTTTGGAAGAAAGGAGAAGCGAATCCCGTACATGCTGCTGTCTTCATTGCTCTCATTAGTGTGGAGCTGCGTTCCTCGATAATCAGATTCCACAAACTGTAATTGTGTACTAACTCCGGGGCAGACACTGTACTTGTGTGGCGGACGCTGTGTAGAGAGCTCTCCCTGGCTCTGCTAATTCCCCACGCTCTGATTTCTTAGCTGACAATTGACTCCTAAATAGATTTCAGGTCCACATAGTATCCCTGTCAGGACCTTGAAAAAAAAATTCCCTTAAACTTTCCCAGCATCACCTGACTTCTACAGTTGACCTATGAAGTCTCCCCTCCCCTATGACTCCTTCTTGATCCTACTGGTCGGCTGCCAATGACAGGAAGGCTCTTTCTGCCAACCTTCAACTCTGGGCAATCAACAGAGCTCCGCCATGGCCAAGGGCATCAGTTCTGTCAGCCACCAACAGATGGCATCAGTGGCTGTGCAAGGTCATTCAGGCCTCGGCCGTGGCTTCTCCCTTGACCTCTGTCACCTTTGCTAGGTTCTAAATGGCAAAGTCATAAATATTGAGCAATGGGAAAAGAAAAGAAAAAAAAAAAAACAAGCTAAAATGTGTCTTGGATAAATGAGAGTTGTAAAGAGAGTAGAGAATAAAAGTCCCTACATCCTCCAGCTGTCTTAGGAAATGACTTTACCAGCAACCAACGTGCACCCAACTTGGTAGGCGTTGTGTTGGATTTAAACCAAACAGGCTTTTAGCAACTAACGGGTGAGAAATGCTGCTGTGTCCCCAACTGTCATAACAACCAGAGTCGATTTTTGAGGCCCACACAGAAACCACAGAAAAAAGAAAACAACCCCCACCATGGAGCAGGGAGGCTACACACACAGAGATGCTTTTTGGAGTCATTTCAGACCTCTGTCAGTTAGGACATGTCCTCATTGGCTGTGAGCTATGAAGACTATCTACTGTCCCCAAGGAAACAAGGTCTTTATAGGGGAGAAGACAGCTCAGTTAGTACACTGTGTGGCTATGGAGTATGAGGACCTGAGTTTGGTTCAGCTGAATCCATGTGAAAAAGCTGGGCACACTGGAGACAGGCTTCCTAGCTAGCCAACCTAGACTATTGGTGTTCTCCAGGTCCTACTACCTCAAAACACAGCCGAGGGGCTGGTGAGATGGCCCAGTGGGTAAAGACACTTACCACCAACCTGAATTCAATCCCAGGATCCCACATAGGAGAAAGAGAAGATTTCTGTCAGTTGTCTCCTGGATATATATGTGTATGCAGGCAAACATACACACGCGCACATACACTAAATGAATAAATATATTACAACAAAAAACAATGTGCATGGCTCCCGAAGAGTGATGTCTAAGGTTGAGCACTGACTGGTGAGGGTGTGAATACACAAAGCAAAATGAAAAAGAAGTAGAGCTGTCCCTCTCCCATTGCTGCATCGTGTGCACTGAAAACACCATATTCTTCTTTCCATAGCAAAGCAATGGGCGGAAGCCACAGACTTTGCTTTTCAAGAGTGATGGTCAGGAGCTTGTGGGCTGGCAGGATGGTGTGTACCATTTTACATCAGTGCTTTTTAGTATGCGTGGCCTGGTTCCCAGGGAGCTTTGGACACTGGAGACATTCTGATGGGCACCTGGAGACATGAGAAAATGTAATCTTTTGCATCTGACAAAGGGGTCAGGAATGTTGTTGATCGACTCCCGGTGTGCAAGACAACACAATCAATAATTCTGCCCAGTGTCATAATACTGAGGCTGAGGGACACCACCCCAAGGGCCAGGAATTTCAGCCAAGCTTCATAATCACAAAAGTCAATTTCCTACTGTTGTTCCAGTAAACATCATGACTGAGAAGACAAAGGTAAATTAACTAGAGGTCCTTCCAAGTTCTCCCTCTTGATATGAACTTTCCAAGCCTTCTTCCTGCTGGCTTTTCAGGGCCTGAGTTCCTCCATTTGTCAAGGCCTTCCCTTCTGGATTCAACCCTTGCTGGCCTTGGGAATTTTGCTCCCCACACCACTGATGCTTTTTCCAGGACTCACTGCCTTTCTCATCATCTTGCATGATGTGATTCAGGGAGGCTGTTTGCCTGGTTTTTGAAAACATCTCTCACCCAGAAAGTAAAATAAATATTTATGAGACCATTCCAATATAAACAAACAAACAAATAAATACACTTAGTAAGTGTAAAAGGTTCAAGAAAAATAGGAACTGGCCAGACGATCACTGCTGAAATGGAGATCCACTGGGGAATATTAAAGCTGGTGGCCAGACGTCAAGACCCAAAGCCTCTCTTCAACAACCAATATGCACTGAGCTGGAGAGCTGGCCAAGGGTTAAGAACACTTGATGTTTTTGCAGAAGACCAGAGTTCTGTTCCCAACATTTCATTAAAAATAATAAAAATAAGTATTTTAATGTATTTATTACTAGGATAGTTTTGGCTATGTCTACAAATGCTTTTTTAATTTTTTGATTACATTTTTATCTCATGTGTATGACAGGGGGAAGGCTTGCACTAGCCTTGCTGCGTAAGTAGAGGACAGAGCATAACTTCTGAGAGTCGGTCCTTTTCTCCTGCCTGTGGATTCCTGTTGTAGAAGATTTCCGGCCCTGTTTGGACCAGAGGTTTGGACCTTGCCCGCGGCGGCTTTTTCCCCCAAAGAAATGAATCCGACAGTTATATTAACTTCATACTGTTTGGCCCATGTCTCAAGCACATTACTAGCTAACTCTTTCATCTTAATTCAACCCATTTCTAGTAATCTATCTGCCACGTGGCCCGGCTCGTGGCTCACCTGGATTCCTTACATGGTTCTTCTTTGGGGGTAGGATAAAGACTGACTAACTCTGCCCTCCTTCTACCTGTCTGTCCTCTGATTCTCCACCCACTTCTACGGTGCACCACATAGGCCAAACCAGTTCCTTTATTTACAGCATACAGAGAACATTTCCACCACAGATTCCAATGAGTGAGCAAGCATTTTTACCCACTGGGCCCCAAGCTGCCCCCCAAACCAGCATTTCTAAATGTTCAATACTGAACCTGAAATAGACCAGGTCCAGCTGAGCACATGGCTGTCTTTATTTCATTTTTTTAACTGAATGAATCAAATGTCCTTTAAAACTTATTTATTTGTGTGTTCATGGCTATACACATGCATATACACTCATACATGTGCACAGTGACCAGAGGAGACCATGGACTATCCTGCTCTAACATTCTGCCTTATTCTTTAAAATGGAGTCTCTTAAAAAACCTGACGCTCCTGTCTGCTCCTCCTGCACACCTCCACAGCGCTGGGATTACAGGCCCAGGTGCAGCCACGCCCAGCGTTCTACGGTTCTATTTGAACTTGGATCCTCATGTTTATATAGCAAGGACTCTTCCTGTCTGAGGCATCAGCTCAGCTCTTAATTCACTGTTTGGAAACAGGGTCTCAGTATGTAGCCCAGGCTAGAATCAAACTTGGAATTCTCTGGTGTGGGATAGATATCTTGCTGTATGATGTGAATATGCTTTATTAGCATTTGTTAATAAAGATGCTATTTTGGCCTATGGCGAGGCAGCCTAGAGGCAGGTAGAAAATCCAAGCAGAGATGAAGATGAAGGGGGCGGAGTCAGAGATGCTGCAGGCTGCTGCTGAGAAAGCAAGATGTAACAGGACACAGGTAAAGCCATGGAGTCATGTGGCAATGCATAGATTAATAGAAATGGGTTCATTTAAGTTGTAAGAGCTAGTTGGTAATGAGCCTGAACCATAGGCCAAATCATTCGTAATTAATATAAGCCTTTGTGTGATTATTTGGAACCAAGGGACTGTGGGTCCAGACCTCAGAGCTAGGCCAGGCCAGAAACTTCTGATAATAATCCTCTTCTTGCCTGAGCCCCCAAATGCTGGGTTTACAGGAACATAAATAACACTATGTCCAGGCTTGTCCAGCTCATTTCTAAGCCCTTAGGGGTCTCTAAACATATACATTAAGGGCTATCTTGGTGTCCAACATACCTTTGTTTACTGCTTTCTAATACTGGCCTAGGGAACACCTTCCAGATGAGGTTGACCTCAGGTAGGCATTATTTTATTCCTAGAGCATGGAGGTATTTTGACATGATCTAAACACACAGCACACCCCTAACTGTATCTTGAAGGAGATTCCATGTTTTAGCTACAGAGCTTGGTGTTTGACCTGAGTCCTGACAGAGTCTCATATCAATCTACCGAGGTCACAGGTGAAACAAAGCATATTGGATTCCAGAGAGACATGTTAGGCTAACAAGAGGACAATACATCGTTCCAAGATCCAAAACTTGGTGATGGCCACTATGACAGTCTGTGACGGCATCCATTTAAGGAACACCCATCAGGCCAGGTCCAAATACAAATGAGAGGGAGGGGTCAAGGAGATGTCTCAGCAGGGAAAAATGGTCACACTAATTGTGACAGCCTAAGTACAATCTCCAGAAATTCCCAGGGCCCAGAAGCTGTCCTCTGACCTTCTTCAGCACTGAGGCATCAGCTCTTCATACACCATGCACATACGAGTTGGTAAATAAATGTGGGAGAAGGAAGGGAAGAGGGAGGGAGGGAAGGAAGCAGGGAGAGAGGGGATGGCATTCCTCTCACCAGTCCACACTGCTCTCTTCAAACCTTAAATCTAGAAAGAAATTAAAATGTCCACTTGGTTGGCTCAGGGCCTTCTCAGGTACAATGGAACAAAACAGGATCCAAAAGCAGAGTGCACCCCACCCTGTTTTTCAAGACAGGGTTTCTCTGTGTAACCCTGGCTGTCCTGGAACTCACTCTGTAGACCAGGCTGGCCTCAAACTCACAGAGATCACCTACCTGCCTCTGCCTCCCAAGTGCTGGCACTGCCCAGCCCAACCAGGCACTCAGAGAGGCTACTGATGGCTATATTTAATAAAATCAGTCTGAAATATCAGAGAGCAGATCCACCCTCAGTCAAGCCAGGTCGGTCAGAGAGTGCTAACTCACACCTTTAATCCCAGCACAGGAAAGAGAGTGGTGACCTTTGCCTTTAATCCCATAACTGCAGAGACAGATTATTCTTTGTTTCTGTGAGTTCAGGCTTAACTACCAAACAGTAATGGTTCCCACCTTTAATCCTAACTCTAGGATTATGATGTTTAGTTGATGGCTTTCTTGAATGGCCTGCCATTTCAGGGTGGACCTCATCTATATTTCAAGGAATTTCCTAACTCTAGGATTATGATGTATAGTTGAACCTGGAAGTGAAACAACTGGGTGAAGAAGATATTTAGGAAGGTGTAGGCAGACCAGATGGTGTGGTATTCTGTAGAAGTGACGAGCCAGGCTGTGGACTCTGGAAGATATAGCCTTTACCCTGAGAAGTTGACTGGGTGAAAATTGACTGAGGTCTGTTTCCTCTCTTTGATATTCCAGCTTTCCCCACAATATCTGGGCTTCAGTTTTCATTTAATAACAACTAGAATTCGTGTTTCAGGCTATCGTGACACTGGCCACCCTGACCCAGGAGCTCTGCAGCCTGTTCTCCACAGGTGGGTATGGCTCGGTGGGACAGTGCAGGATGGGTTTTGTTCCCTATCACCCAAAATGCAAGTCACACTTCAGTGCCCTACATCTAGCAATAATACATTTTACAATTTGTTTTAAAAATCGTAAAGGCCAGAGGTCATAAAAATCATGATTGAAAACAATCTGAGGGGGCTGGAGAGATGGCTCAGCAGTTAAGAGCACCGTCTGCTCTTCCAGAGGACCCGGGTTCGAGTCCCAGCACCCACATGGCAGCTAACAACTGTCTGTAGTTCCAGTTCCAGGCAAACACCAAGGCAAATAAATAAAGTTTAAAAAAAAAAAAAAAAAAGAAAGAAAACAATCTGAGAACATTATAAAACTCCCAGAACTGGGCCCCTTTTGTGGGATTTTAAATTTGCTTTACCAATGAGCTTTAATCAATCTTCACCGGCTCTACCGAGCTGCAGACACTGAATGCAATACAGCCTTCAACCCCTTCAATGGGGCAAGCTCTACGGTCTTGCTAAGGTCTAACTTTCCTTTCTGACCTCTTCTTGGAATTCACCAACTCATGAGTCCTTGAAGACTGAGGAAGGTGGGGTGGTGAATTAATCAAAGGAAAAGTGTTGTCTCTCGAGTTAAGAAATTCCTTGAAATATAGATGAGGTCCACCCTGAAATGGCAGGCCATTCCGAGAAAGCCATCAGCCCAAATGCTGTTCTGGATAAGTGTTATGTTAGACACTCAGAGAGATCTTACAGCCCGGCTAGATGAACAGCCCAGACATGCAGGAGCCCTGAGAAGCAAATACATGGGATGCAGGCCAGGCCTCCCTCTGCACACGTAAAGAATAGCTTTGGTTTAATGCCACAGACCCACTTGGAAACCTCTTCTGAGACTTGATGGTTCTTGACTTGAAGTTAAGAACTTTCTAGAATTAGTAGTTTTCAACCTTTCTAATGCTGTGACCCTTTCATACAGTTCCTTGGGTTGTGCTGACCTCCAACCATAAAATTATCTTCATAACTGTAATTTTGCTACTGTTATGAATTGTAATATAAATACCTGTGTTTCTCGATGGTCTTAGGGAACTCCTGGTGAAAGAATCGTTAGACAACCCCATGGGGTTGTGATCCACAGGCTGACAAGCACTGTTCTATAACCTGCTTCTGTAGGCTCCCAATGTACTATGAGGGAGAAAATGATAACAACATAAAAATCAACATCCTGTGAGTTTGGGCTCATGTATGCTGAGTCAATGGGGCCATAAATACATGTTGTGGAAACAAATCCTATGAATTCAAGAGATTGGGCTCGGCACCCGCTTGCAATCCCAGTGTGGAAAGGTAGAGAAAGGCGGATCCCTGGGGCTCACTGGCCAGCCAGCCTAGGCAGCTCTGTAAGCTTTAGGCAAAGAAAGATCCTGTCTCAAAAGCAAAATGAGGAATGGCACCCAAGGGTGTCCTCTGGCCTTAACACATGTGTGCGTGCACATGCATGAACATGTGCACACAGCACACATACAAAATGCTAAATGTAATCACTTTCGAGACAGAAAAAGAAAACTGATGGCTATGTCCAACTCCTTCCGTAATGAACAAAGCCCCCCTCCTGGCCACAGCACCAAGCAGATTAAATACCACAAAGACAGCCCAGGAGCCTAAGAGAACACTGGCTATGTTTTGTATTTAAAATTCAAGAGGTATGTTGTGAGAGTAAACAAAACATTAGTTACCCAAGAGAGAAACAGAATAGAAGCCTGGTGGGCGAGGTGGCACCCAGGACTGGGCAGACAAGTTACAAAGCTGGCCATGGAGCCATTATGCAGTTCTAGGACCCCGTGTAAGCTAGGTAATACCAACAGGCTTCCAAGTCAACATCTATGAAGTCAGGAGTCTGAATGAAAAGACTGAAAGCATATAGCAGTTCAAAATCTAAGCTGGTTTAGAACAATCTGTTCAACTAATGGGCATGGCTAAGGCTCAAAGACACTGATCCTTGACTCCCAAGACACTGCCTTGATTCCTGGAAACATTTCTGCTTCATCATTCTCCAACACAGAGGGATGGATGAGCTTGGAGAAAAGTATTAATGTTGCATCCTGTGTGAGACGTGAGAGGTTTCCTTGAGTGGTTCCCGGTTCACCAGATGCCACAGGCTGTTCAGAAGCCTCAAAGCCAATGCTTCTCTGCTGGGATCTACCATCCATTTCATTCTGGGAGAAGCTTCTAGAAGCATTTTCCAAAAGTCCTCACTTGAGAAATGTGCGGTTCCAGTGGGATTTGCATAGTTGAAGGTAGGAAGAGTTTTGAGCTTTCTAATGTGAATAAAGGGAACCCCCTAGAGAAGAGGAGCAAGCCAGGAGCACTCTACCACCTTCAACTCCGTAACTACCTCTGACCAACAATGGTGATCCAGAGGCTGACAGAAAGCTATGGAAAATCAATAAGCACTCACATCGACGACGGACAAGGTTTGGATGCAGCAAACCCACCACAGGTAATAAATCGCTTCATTCAAGTTTATCCTTTTAGCACAGCATAGTGGATCATGCCTATACATCACTTTAAGCTCTCTTTTCTGCCCTGTTGACAAAGGACAAATTGAGAAGGATGGTGGAAAAGCTGGGACAAGGGGAACAAAAGACCTGTCACCGGGCTTCTGAAATGACAAAAATAGTGCAGGTAGAGTCATTGTCCGTTTACATTTGTGTGTGTGCACATGCATGTGTGTGCATCATGTGGCTCACGTGTGGAGAGAGATGAGGAGAGGGCCGCTCATGGGGAGTGGATTCTTGCCTTCCACCATATGGGATCAAGAGACCTAGCACCTTTCCATCAGGACCACCTTGCCAGCTTTATAAGCTGCCATCTGTAAAATCTCACAGGCCACGTTTATTGTTGTTTGTTTATTTTTTAAATCTTAGAAAGGTTTTGAAAATAAAAGCAGCTTTTTTTTTCCCCTGTCCCCTTCAAGACATAAAATACATGTACAATCAGTCACAAGTTCTCCCACACTTTGCTTTTCTTGGTTTTCCTTGGTTGTTTTTAGTTTTTCGAGACAGAGTTTCTCTGTGTAGCCCTGGCTGTCCTGAACTCACTCTGTAGATCAGGCTGGCCCCACACTCCGAGATCCCCCTGCCTCTGCTGAGACTGAGTCCTACTATCACCCAGTTCACTCTTTGCTGTCCTAATAATGGGTGACAAGAGTTAGAAACGGGTGCCTGAGAATGCTGAAGGCCAGAGATCAGTGTAGCAGAGGGGACATCTAGTTCAATACCATGGTGGCAATAAGACATGTAAAGGGCGTGGCTGGTGAATAAAGCTCCCCCCACTATGAACACAGGATGCTTAAGATACAAGGAAAGCATAGGGAAGGTCTGAGTGCGTGTCCAGCCCACGAGGAGGGAAGAAGACAGGAAAGCATCCTCCATGCTGGTTTCAGGGCTGTGGGAGCACCTTTCAGACCTGTATTTTCAAATCGAAGTAGATAAAGGAGGTAAGACACTGTGCCACCCTGAAGAGGACAGTTGGGACCAACCCCCGAAGGATTCAGAATCCTCGAAGGGTAGCAGCCAATATGAAGGAAAGGCATCTGGAAAGACACCTACCACTCTCATGTAACAAGGACAATTTTATGAACCTGAACACCAAGTTTAAAGAACAAAGCCATTCCCTTGACAAATGGATATTGTAGTACCCAACTCTGTGCTATAAGTGGGTAATCCTGGAAGCTCCTGACTGAGGAGTTAGCAGACTCCAAGCCAGAGGCCCTCTTAGACCCTTCAGATGAAGTCAAGAAAATGGAATGAAATATAACCTAACAATCAGCTTAAGGAAGATGTGCACAAACAGCAAGCACAACAAATATTCTTGGGGCTCCAGGGAAATTGGGATAATAAAATTTGGGGGGTTAGAGTGGTGGCAGAGTACTCATCAAGTGCAAAACTCTAGGTTACAGAAGGAAAGGGGGAATTTAGAACCATGCCGGTTGAGACTCCAAGTCACTCATTAAAGGAGTCCTGGTCCTGTGGGAACAGACAGGTACCTCTCACGTCCTGCATCAGACGGGCAGTGTGCCTACTGAGAGAACTGACGTGTAGTTCTGCAACTGCCAGTCCACTGTTTTGTGTGGACCTTAGCAGCATGCAATCACAAAACAGCAGTAGCAATATTTTAAAAGATAATATTTAAGAAGCTTTCTAAATTGTGAAAGCACAAACCTTCCTTATAAAGATGCCAAGTTCTGAACAGAATTAAAAAAAATCTATATGCACAGTTGTGAGAGTGCAGAATATCAAAGGCAAAGAGAACCCCCTATAGAACAGCAAGAAAAGTGGGTTACGGTGGCCACATCTGTAATCTCAGCTCTCAAGATCACCTTCAGCTACAGAGTAAGTTCAAGGGCAGAGAGATTTAGCCCCAGAGACAAAACAAAAATGATAACCCACAAAGGAAGCAGGCGGACAAGAGGACAAATGAAATCCAACTTAGAATGTTAAGAGAAGAACTTCTACCTAGCTAAAACAGCCACTGATGATGAAGAGTATTGCTGCTTGCTGGACAATGGTGGCTCACTCCTCTAATCCCAGCACTCAGGAGACAGAGGCAGGCAGATCTCTGTGAGTTCAAGGCCAGCCTGGTCTTCAGTGTGGTCAGCCAGGGTTGTTACACAGAAAAACCCTGTATCAAGAGGGAAAAAAAAAAAAAGTACTATTGCTCTTATAGAGGACCTGAGTGCTTCTCAGCAGCCATGCAAGAAGGTTCACAATTCATACATACACACAATTCTAGAATAAAAAGAATTAATTGATTGATTAAAAAGTACAAAGATACATAACCAGGCATGGTAATGTGTGCACATAATCCCGGTGCTCAGGAGACTAAGACAGGGGGATCTCAGGTCAACCCCAGCTACCTGGTAAAAAAAGAAATAGCAACAACAAAAACTTCTTGTCTCAGAAAAACAAAATTGGAGAAATCAAAGTTTAAAAATAGAGATACGATAAAATGTGGCAAGATGATAGAAGCTGAAGTCTGAAAACACACAAGGAGAACTGTGGCTGAAGTAAGTCAGGTGGCTATTTAACACACATTAAACATTAAAGAGCAGCAAAGCCAGTGCAGGGCACAGGGGAGGAACTGATTAAATTTTAATTCAACAGGAGAAAACCAATGAAAGTTGTTTTTTGTTTTTTGTTTTTTTTAAAGGAAACATGAAAGTAACAAAAGTAATTTTTTTGATTGGAAAAAAATACAAACACAAAAAGTAACTGGATGAAAGTAGGTAGCTGGGCAGTGCTGGCCCATCCCTTTAATGCCAGTGCTCGGGAAGCAGAGGTAGACGGATCTCCATGCGTTAAGGGCCAGCCTGGTCTACAATGAAACCTGTCTCGAAAGAAAGAGAGGGAGAGAGGGAGGAAGGGGGAAGGAGCAAGGAGGGAGGGAGGGAGAGAGGGAGGGAGAAGCAATAGCAGTTTGGGCTGGTGCCGTGCCCTATAGTCCCAGGGCTGAGGAAGAGGCAGGTGGATTCCTGGAACCTACTGACCGACAAGCCTAGCCTACTAAGCAATGCCCTGGAACTGGAGTTACAGATGGTTGTGTGCCACCCTGAGGGTGTTGAGAACTGAACCCAGGTCCCCTGCAAAAGTAATGAGTGCTTTTAATCACTGAGCCATCTCTCCAGCCCCATGGAGAGAGACACCATCGAAAAAGCCAACTGTGGTAGCCCATGGCTCTAATCTCAGCTCTTGTCTGTTTGTCTGGCCAGAGGTGAGTTACAGACCAGCAAGGCTACACGATGAGACCCTGTCTCAAAACAAATCAAAAAGTAGATAGAGCTTGACCAAAGAATGACACTCAAGGCTGTCATCTGGTGTACACATACACACACACACACACACACACATACACACACACACACAATGTAGATACTCTTCATTCTTTTCAGTGCTGGGGCCCAAGCCCAGTTCCCTGTATGTGCTGTGCAAGCACTCTGTCACTGAGCTATATATCTCTAGCTCTAAAACGTAGACATCTTTAAATCAGTAATTTAATTTTGTAGTTTACCTCCAAGGAATGCATCAGAGCTGCATACAAACTTGTATGTGTTATTTGAGCATTGACTTAAGTTTAATGGGAAAAATAAATGCAAATCAAGCTTAATGCATTTTAAAATTGCATAGGTACCATTTAATGCATTTGTATAATAGACTAGTACACTATTGTTAAAGTTCAGAGCATAAAATATTAGGAATGACATATCATAACAACCCGCACACAGGTGTCAAACAAACACAGAGAAACACACACATCCATACATAAAAGTAAAATAAGCCAGGCAGTGATGGAACACACCTCTAATTCCAGGACTCAGGAGGCAGAGGCAGGCAGATCTCTGTGAGTTGAAAGCAACCTGATCTGCAAGTGAGTTCCACACAGTCAAGGTTATACAGAAAGACCCTGTCTCAAAGGGGGAAAAAAACTAACATAAAAGAGTGAATGTCTGTGATGTCCAGATAACAGGCTGACACACACACAGCAGCATGTGATGAAAAAGTGTCTCTGCGCTAGGGACAATGTAATTAATTTTTGTTTATTGTGCTTTTCTGTGTTTCCCAAGTTTCCTGAGGTGAGCATATGGCGCCTTGCAATTAACAGAGGAAGCAATGCCTGTTTCTAAGTACACTTCTGTGTGGTGTCCACAGACTGTGTCTGTAGGCCACATTAAAGAGTCCTTTTACATCTTTATATAGTTAAGAGAAAAAAAGAGGCTACATTTTTTCCATGACGACAGGACACACTGACTTTCAGCTTGTGGTGTAGTAAAATGCCTCTCTCCCAAAAGAATTCTATTCCTTTCCTTGACAAACCCATATTCCCCAAAATAGTATCCAATATGATTATGTTTTAAATTTTATCAATAAAAACATGAAAAGCTCTGGCTGCTTTTCCAGAGGACCTGAATCTTGTTCTTAGCACACTCATGATAGCTCCTCATCATCTATAATTCCAGTTCCAAGGGATCCGACATCCTCTGCTGCCCTCCATGAGCACAAGGCATGCGCAGAGTACACAAATACACATATCTACACTATAAAAAAAGAGAGAAAATACTCATTTGATTTTTCTCATTGCATACACCTACAGAATGATATTCCTACCACTGTCTTTTGGCCATGGTGCCTAAAATATTCACTACTCATCCCTTCTTTCTAGAAAATATTTGCAGAGCTTCTGTTCTAGCTGATATAGAGAGCAGAGGGAGGGGCAGGCAGGATAGAAACTCCCACACCTGGGACCATGGAGTATATAATGATCCAAATGGCTCTCGCCCAAGCTCTGATGCATTCATTAGTCACATAGAGGTTGGGTTTCCTTCCTCCTGTTCTATCTATATTTCATCCTTCTGCCTGTCACCAAGCAAACACAGAAAAGACAAAAACAAACCCAACTGGCCAAGTGTACTACTTCTTAGAAACTGGTAGATTGATGGGGAAATAGGACCAGACTTTCACATCTTCAGGAGTTAAAGTGTTTATCTAATTATTCTTTATCAATAAAAAAATTGGGAGTGGATATCTGGATGAGACCCTAAATGACCAGAGAAGCAGCTGAGAAGCCATCAGTGACCTCCCATCTCTTCTGTTCCTCCCTCCCCCAGCCCCGCCTTACTGCTTCCTGCCTCCTATCTGGTCCTCAGTCCTCTGAAACCTCTATGGTTAATTTTGGCCACCCCATGGCTAGTTCAGTTCTCTGACTTAAAGCAAACTTTATTGTCAGAATGTGATCCAAAATATCACACAGCAATCCATTTGTCAGTGATTTCTGGTATAAAATACCTGAGGACTGGCCAGTCACTCCATTCTAAGACATTCTTCCAGTCACTGGCCAAGCCAAGTATCAGACAAGAAGTGGTGTAAAGAAAGGAGAATTTCTTTGGGTTCACTGAATAGATACAACACTATTAGGGTGGATGGGCAAGTCAGTCCAGCAGTTCCAGCTGTGGCAGCAGGAGTGTGGAACCACTTGCTCACATCATGGTGTACCAGAACAGAAGAACAGGAATGTACACACTCAGCCAGCATTTTCCTGTTCAACTCAGCCCAGGACCCCAGCCCATGGGTACCATTCACATTCAAAGTGTCTTTTCTCAGTCAGTCCTACTTGAAAATATAACCACAGACAGTACAAAACTGTGTGCACCA
Source organism: Sigmodon hispidus (assembly GCA_004025045.1). Taxonomy (NCBI): domain Eukaryota; kingdom Metazoa; phylum Chordata; class Mammalia; order Rodentia; family Cricetidae; genus Sigmodon; species Sigmodon hispidus. Next base: position 31,095 of record PVIH01001014.1, on the reverse strand, counting down.
CTGTAACACATACACAAATGTTTCTTAATCTAATCAGGTTGACAGCTAGGACTGAGGATCATAGGAAGTAAAGGTCTGAGCCTCATTCAAACCCTGAGGGTAAACGGTAAATTCTGGTACCACACAGCCTGCCCAACGATAGTGCTGGATCAGCAGTCAAGCCTCACACCAGCTCACAGGATCAGTAGAGTTTCAAAAATAACAGAACAGAACACATTCTATAATTGTAAGTGGTCTTAGCACAGGAAATGCAAACTAAAACCACGATGATGCTACCACACACCCATTATATAGCTGTCATCAAAACAACAGGAAACACCACGTATACACTGCCCCCCCATAAAAAGACGGAAAAAGCCCAAACCGTCACATGTTGTCCATCATAATATAAAATATAACATTAATGTGGGAAATTGTTTATTTCTTTTTTTAACAATTACATTTATTTGTTTATTGGGGAGAGGCAAGGGAGGTCAGAGGACAGCCTTCTCCTACCATGGGGAGCCCCAGGATGGAACCTCAAGACTTCAGGCTTGGAGGCAAGTGTCTTTACCTACTACTGCATCATCTTGTCAACCCCCTGGCAGTTCTAGTAGAAAAATACGCATTTAATATATGACTCAGAAGTTTTACTTCTACATATCTACACAAAAGGACAGAAAATATTTCCACAAGAAGACAGACGTACAAGCAATCATAAAGCAAGACTCACAATAACTCCTAGTTGAAAAAATAGTAGGTACCCACCAGCAAGTGATAAATTCAGATGATGAAATCCTACTCACTAATATAAAACAACTATGACACATTCAACAAGGATTATCTGTGTTTTGTTTCAGACAGGGTTGCATATAGCCCAGACTGGCTTTGAATTTGCTAGGTAGATCACAGTGACTTTGAATTTCTTTTTGTTTGGTTGGCTATTTGTTTTGTTTTTCAAGACAGGGTTTCTCTGTGTAGCCCTGGTTGTCCTGGAACTCACTCTATAAACCAGGTTGGCCTTGAACTCAAGAGATCTGCCTGCCTCTGCCTCCCAAGTGCTGGGATCAAAGTCCTGGGGGGAGGGGGAGCCAGATGTCCCACAACTATAATCTCAGCACTCCTATAATGAAGATAGTACAGCCAGGAAGCTCTTAGGTCAGCTAGTTAGGGGGATGTACCCGAGTGAGGGAACGTGAACACACGCGCAACATATACATACACACATACACATATACACACACATATACATACACACATGCACACACACACACACACACACACACACACACACAAAGGAAGGAAGGGAAAGAAAGAAGATATAAAGACAGGAAGAGGGAAAGGAGGGAGGGAATAAAGGATGGAGAAAGGGCCCACCTAGCTACAAAGGAAGTTAAAGGTCAGCCTGAGAAAATTAGGCAAGGTTTTGTCTTAAAATTAAAAGAAAAAAAAGGGGGGTTTCCATCTCCAGTACAAAAGGAAACAACCCCAAAACTTCCCAAACTGAAGCCGAGCTCAGTAAAACACACTAGTCTGGCATGCACAGGGTCCTAAAGTCCCTTCTCTGCCAACAGAAAAGAAGAAAAGAGAGAACACCATCTGACCTGGGAGGGGCTGGCACTGCCCTTGCCTCCTCTCTAGTGTGCTTTCTTTCTTTCTTAGCAGAGTCTGTGTGTGAGTGTGTGTATGTGTTAGAAAGTGTGTGTTAGAGGGCATGGTAGCCATGTGTGAGTGTGAAACTGTGGGTTTGCATGTGAGAGAGTGTGTGTTAGTGAGAGAAAGAATATGAGTGAGAGTGTACATGTGTGTATGAGTGTGTGAGAGGGTATGTGTATGTATGAGAGACTGAGAATGTGTGTGAGTGTGTGAAACAGTGTGTGTATGAGAGTGTGTATATGTGAGAGTTTGTGTGAGTATGAGTCTGAGTCTGTCCATACAAATGCTTGCACATATAGAGGTCAAAAGATGTCTTTCAGGAGCCAGCTCTTTCGTTCAGCCATATAGACTTCAGGGAACAAACTCAGGTCGCCTCAAATCAGGTGGCAGGCACTGCCACTCACTAAACCAACATGCCTGCTAAAAACAAACAAACAAAACCACAATTTTTTTTTTGGGCCAGGTGTGGTGGCACACTCTAATCCCAGCATGTGGGAGGCAGAAACAGTAGAATCTCTGTGAGTTCAAGGCCAGCCTGGTCTTCAGAGCTAGTTCTAGGACAGCCATAGCTAAATAGAGAAACCTTGTCTTGGTGGGGAAGAAGGGGGAGGAGGGGGGAGAGGATCAACCAAAAAAACTAAATTTTAAAATACTTTAAGAATCAGAAAACAGATTAATTTTCTTCCCGGTCATGAAAGCAAAGGTGAAGTATGGTTTTAATTCCAAATAGTAGGAATAGAGGTGCAGCTGTGTGCTACTAGTTAACCACCATTTAATTCTTGGTAGTCACTGGCTACCTACTAACCCACCACTAGAAAGACTAAAACCCACAGCCTGAAAGTGTTTTCAACATGACTGGAGAGCACTCTGAGGGTAGAATCCTTGTCTCGTATGTGAAGAGGACTTGGGTTCCAAGCCCAGTGTCAAAACAAAACAAAAAGACTCAGTTTAACACGTTCTCTTTAGCGTCATGATACAAAAAGATCACCCTTTCAAATGAGGTACATGATAGCTGGCCAGAGTGAAGAGATTGCTGCACTCAGTCCTAAGTGGGATGTATTCATTAATACTCACCCACCCAAGGCTCAGGGATCATGGTGGGGGCAGAGAGAATTTAAGAATGGGGAGATGAGGAAGGGTTCTGTAGGATGCTGTGTTCTGGACCTGACAGGGCCGCATCACTCCTGAACTGGATGTAGCTATGGTGACTTGTACAAGGCCAACATTTCCACATACAGCATTAACTGGACCCAGTGAGTTACCAAAAAGAAAAAAGAGGACATGAAAATGTGAAGAGGATGGGCTGGGTGGCATCTGGAGGAAGTGGAAAGGACCTGGGTTGATACCATCAAGAAACAAACTGTCAAAGAATACATAAAAGATGCTTTAAGTCTTTTTAAATTAAATAATTAACACAACAAATGTCACTCTGTAGAGAAAATAAGAGTGAAATCTATTAGCTGGGCATGTTGGCTGACATCTGTAATCCTAGTACTTGGAGGACTGAGGCAGGGGCATGACCATGAGTTCCAAATTAGCCAGGGGATACAAAATCTTCATCTCAAATTCCCAAAAATAAAAAAGGCATGTATAAGTTTTTGTGTGTGACCATTTTAATACTACATAGCCAGTTTTCTGTCTTTCTCCCCACCCTTAGGAAAAAAAGTCACCGGGTTTCAGTTCTCTGAGCTGTCCAGAAGGTCATGCTGAAGAGTGCATGTATATCAAACCAAACCTCCCTGCAAGGATAGATATCTTGTCAAGGGAAAGCTTTTCTTTTCATGTTATCTGTCAAGAAAATATAAAGGTGTGCTTATTAGGTTTTTTTTTTTTCTATTCGCTTACAAAAAGAATTGTGCTCTTGAAATGGCAGCTTAATAAATAACTGCAGAGCCTCAAAATGAACAGACAGCAGGCAGCAGACTGACAGACAGAATTAGCAGGCAGGACAGAGTCTAAGGCTTCAAAGGGTGGGTGTGCATTGAATCATCAGAAGCAAGTCTCTGGGTGACTCTGCTTATTAGCATTATTGGGCATGTATGTGAATGCATGGTGTGTGTGTGTGTGTGTGTGTGTGTGTGTGTGTGTGTGTGTGTGTGTGTGTGTGACTATAGGTGACACATGTATGTGTGCCACAGAACATGTGTGAAGGTCAGAGGATAACTCAGCAGATCGTCTCCTACCATTTTGTGGGTTTCAGGGATCAAACTGCCTCTTTCCATCACTAATTAGGGCATGGTAAGATATGCTCCAGCACTGCTAGCTGGGCATGCTCTTTATCATTATAATAAAATTATAATAAATCTAAGGTCATCTGGAGGGCCAACCTGGCATTTGAACCAGGCAGACACAAACGATCTGGTGGTCACCTCCTTCAGGTGGGTGGTGACAGCTAGGTGGCCTCTAATTGGTTAGCAGTGTGTCTTAAAGTCTGTTAAGTCTAAATACAACCAGAGCAGCTGGGACAGCACAACAGAATACCTGTAATTTGGGATTTCAAGCTGGTGACACAGGTCCGGTGTAGTGGCATCTTTGACTTTGGGTGTCAACAAAAGACTTTACCAGTGTGTTGCAGCCGAGAGTGTAGAACCATGAAGCACAGATCCACGAAGGAATGAAGGAGGCACAGAGGTCCAGGGAAAGTATGCTGACTGAGGATGGACACAGGAGTTCCAGGGAGCACTTTTTAAAATTTACTGGCAATGTTAAACTACTTCCGGGCTGGAGAGATGGCTCATAGGCTAAACTACTTTCCTTGTTCTAAAATACTCTTTTTTTTTTTTTTTTTTTTTTTTAAGATTTATTTATTATGTGTACAGTGTTCTGCCTGCATGTCTGTCTGTGTGCCAGAAGAGGGCACCAGATCTCATTACAGATGGCTATGAGCCACTATGTGGATGCTGGGAATTAAACTCAAGAACTCTGGAAGAGCAGCCAGTGCTCTTAACCTCTGAGCCATCTCTCCAGCCCTAAAATATTCTTGAACACAAAGAACAAACCAATTTACTCCATACTGTTCTTCTATCTCTCTTATCTTTAATTTAATAAAAAAAAAAATAATAGTAAATGGCAAGTGGTTAAAAGCGCTTGTTGCCTAGCCTAAGTTTGATTTTTGGGACCAATATAGTAAAAAGAGAAAACTCACTCCTGAAAGTTGTCCTCTAAAGATCTCTATAGGTGCACCATGGCACATGCTCATGCAGGCATGTGCACACACATATGGACTTACAAGATATTTTTTTTTCTGAGACAAGGTCTCATAATGTAAAAATTTTTAATGTAATAAAATAATTAGCCAAACTTGATGATAGATGCCTGTAATTCTAGCATCTTGGGAGGCTGAGGCAGGAGAACACAAATTCAAGGACTAGCCTGGACTACATTGCAAGACCCTGGCTCAATGTGATAAATAAGCAAACAAAAACCTGGGAATACCCACAGAGTGGTGGGATACTTGCTTTACACATGCAAGACACTGGGTTTGAACCCCAGTGCTGCCAAAAAGCAAAATCTGGGGTCTGCAGTCTGGGGATATGATTCAAAAGGAGGGCACTGGTCTAGCATGGGCAAGGAGTTAGGTTTAATCCCTAAAAAATAAATAAAAATAATAATAAAAAAATCAGAAACATAATTTTCTCCTTGCTCTACTGATCCCAGCTCTATTTCTGAGGTCTACCTAGGCTAAGCTCACACACATTTTCATTGACAATCATTTAGACAGAAAAAAAATCTTTTTTTTTTTTTCTCCTTTCTAGGCAGAAAAGGCTCCAGAAAAGGGTGAGCTGTGTTTGTCTGGAAAATGCTAAAGATGCAGGAACTGAAACAGTCTAAAGAAAGGGACCACCTGTGGCCTAGGGGAGGAGAGAAAAGAAAAGAAAAGCAGCCATCCGGGGTTACCTGGAGTCAGCCAGGAATTTAGCAAGCAACAGAAGCCGTCAGCCTAAACAATGGCCCCCATTTATGCTCCGTTCCCAAGGCTCCTAGCATCAGAAGGTACCTCCAATGAAATGGCAGCTAATTCTCCCAGCAGCAGAAATCCACTCTCACGGGCAACAAAGCTCCTCTGTTATTCCTAAGAAGGATTAAACCCAGTGGGATAAAGGGAACAGTTCGTTGCCAGGTCACCTCAGCAGGGCTGAGAGTGGAAAACCAGAGTACACACACACACACACACACACACACACACACACCCCTGTGCTTTACAATGCCCCAGTGTGGTACAAGAGCCAATGGGAACCAGTTCCTTTAAAAACACAACAACACAAACACCCTTGTCACAGTGCTCTGGGAGGACATCACCCAAGAAGCATAAGGTGCAAGCCCCACATTCCAGTCCTTCAAAGTGACCAGAGGGTTCCCCAGCCTCTTCTCCTTGCCTAAGAAGCAGCTTAGGTCCCAGGCCTCTCTCCCCGCCCTAACCCTTCCCAGGAAAACAACCTGCTGACCACGTGCCCTGGAACAGCTTCCCAGGCTCAAACCTTCTCCGCCAAAAAAACCTATTTCCCCAGAATGACTTGCTTCTTGCTTCAAAGGGCTTGCCTGTGCATGATCCATGTTCCTTGTGAACTCAACTTGGAGTTCATGGTGAATTTAAAATCAACTGAAATGCTTATCTTTTGCAGAAAGGAAAGGAAAGAGAGGGAGGGAGGGAGGGAGGCAGGGAGGGAGGGAGGGAACAGATGTAAGGGGCAAGACACCACACTGGCTGTGGGTTAATCAGTGTGATAGGATGGTGGCTGTGATACAGGTTATAATGTAAGTCATCACGTTTTATGTTTTTTGTTTACATTTGCATGTTAACACAGTCATTATGATCATCACCTAAAAGCTGCAGAGATGGTTTAGTTGGTAAAATGTTTGCCATTCCAGTTTGATCCCCAGTGAGAGGCACAGGTGTGGACCTGTAATCCTTGGGCTGAAGAGAAGAAAACAGAAGGGTCTCTAGAGGTCACTGCTCAGTCTGTCAGCCCAGCAAAACCATTTAGCTTCAGGCTTAGTGAGAAAGCCTGTCTCAAAAAGTAAGGGGGCCGGGGCTGAAGATAGGGCCCCTCAGTTAAGATAATGGGATTCTCTTCCAGGGGGACCAGGGTTCAGTTCCCATCACCCACATAGGTGGTCCACAACAATTCATAATTCTAGTTCCAGGGGGTTTGAGCCTTCTTTTGAATTCTGTAGGAGCTGTATACATGTAGCACACATTCATGCAGGCAAAACACCCATACACAAAAATAGACACAAAAAAGTAAGAACAAATAAAATCTTGGTTTTTTAATGTGATGAGTGATTGAGGAAGACCTCTGGCCCCCACGTGAATCCACACACACATGCACACACATAGAAACACATACATACACCAAATAAATAAATCTGAAAATGATCACAGTGCCACAAAGATACCTTACAATCAGGATCTCAACTCAAGACAGAGTCCCCTTTACCAAGGTATTGTCTATCTCAGGGCATCTGTAATTGCTAGCTGCTTTTTACCCTATGAATTTAATTGTATTCATTTATTCATTTGACATGAAAAGCCCTGGCCAGTCTCCTCAAGAAACTAGCAATGGATCTGAGGACACAGGTAAACAGTCTAAATGGAATGGAGACACACAGCACCCCATAGGAGAACAGGGCAATTAACCCTGGCCAGCTAGGAGCAGGTAAGTGGAATCGAAGAGCTAGGCAGGGTTGTTTTGAGGGACAGGGGTACAATGCATGGGCCTTCCCAAGTGTAGAGGCTAAAAGGTGGCTAGTGAGAAAGAAAATAAGCCAGCAGGGTGGGTGCCCCTGTGAGTGAAATAAGAAAGTTTGAATACTGAGCCCAAGGAGCTAGATTTTAGTTCTGCAATCAGGAGCCAATAAAAGCCATGATCCCTATGGATGCGTGAGGAAGGCAGCCATGTAAAGAGCCTGGGAGTGGATTTTCATAACAGACAAGAGCCTGGATTAGGGTGAGAGAGGGAGGTATCCACCTCAGGTACAAAATTTAAGGGGATCAAATATGCAGATAAATATTACTTTAACTTTTTTTTTTCCTTTTCTTTCTTTTTAATTTTTGAAGACAGGGCTTCTCTGTGTAGTCTTAGCTGTTCTGGAACTCACTCTGTAGACCAGGCTGGCCTGGAAATCAGATATTCCCCTGCCTCTGACTCCTGAGTGCTAGGATTAAAGGGGTGTGTCACCACCACCAGACAATGCAATATTTTTTAAATATTGAAATAAATGGGGGAAATATGGGCTGGGAAGACAGCTCGGCCAGTAGCAAATGCTTTGTAAGCATTGGGGACTGAATTCAGTCCCTAGAGCTCAAGTGCAAATGCCTGGTGGAGCAACGCTGGCTGCAGACTCCAGTGCTAAGAAAGGGGTATCCTGGGCTTACAGCCAGCCTAGGCTCATTGGTGAGCTTCAGGACAATGAGGAATCCTGCCTTAAAGGAGGTGGATGATGATCCACAGAATGAAACCAAGATGGCCTCTGTATCCACCCTCGTACACGTGTGCCCTCACACACATACTCAAGCATGTACACACGAATTCAAAATTATAAATAACAAAATGAAAGGTAAATCCACCGTGAAGATAATCCATCTCACAAAGATACACTTATGCTACTTATTTAATCCAGCACCAAGAGAAGCCTTTCTTTTTTATTATAGACTGCTATCAGCTTCCCCATTTGATTCAGGATATAGTAGTCAATTCTGACGAATGCCTCCCTATAGAAAAGTTCATAGTTTTTCTTTGCCTGAGACCCCAGTGTCACCTGCCAGGTCAGGGAAACAGATAAATCAATAAATGAGGAAGGAGAATCAAAAGTAACAGCAAGAGGTCAGAGGATCTTGACCCAGGAGAAACCAGAAACACATCTATAGCTGAAATGAGAAAGGGCAGAAATGGCCCAGAAGGAAAACTACAGTCCAGGGCAGCGAAAACAGAATGCTTCCTACCCAACAGAGTGGCCAAAGGCTCCGGGGACAAAAAGCCTTCCCCTAATCTTTAGTATCTTTCTATTCCCTATTCATAAGCTCTTGTTTACTAATTAAGTGGAAAGGCAGAGCGTGGGCAGGCACACACACACACACACACACACACACACACACTCACACACTCACGCCCAGTGCGGGTCCCTCCATACACACAGCAGAACTCTCCAAACAGCAGAGTGCACTGATGAATATTCAAAAGCTCCACCATTAGCGATGACTAAAAGTCTAATAAGTTATTTTAGTGACATACTTCTGTCATTTTCCCTCATCTCATTTCACATTCTTAGGATGAAGAAGAAGAAGAATAGAAGCCTAGCTGAGCTTTCTGGTCTCAGCTGCTACGATCGGATTAGAACAGAGGCAGTCAAAATTGCTACTTCCATCTGCCTGCCGGGAGCAACAGAACAAAGGCACTGTCTTCCAGGTTGCTGGGTCTAATAGTCATTGGCTCCCCATTTCCCTTGCCCATGGGTTCCACTCTGTGGGAACTTCAGTCTTCCAGGATATGAATCCAACCCCATCTCCACCGAGCATGGTGTGAATGACAGAAAGTAAGGCGACACAGTGATGAATCATCAGGTGTGGGAAATGCATTCCAGAGACTAAAAGGCTTTAGTGAGTAAAAGCCTGCAGGCAGACATCTTCAGAAAGCCATGCTGCTCTTTGTGGGGCGGGGTGCAGCAATGGTTAACTGTGGCCCTAGCCAAGCCCAGGAAAGGAGCTATGACTAAACAGGAAACCAGTTACTTCGAAGGCTAAAGGAAGGAGTGAGTGTTCACAGCACAGAGAGAGGAGCTAGCCTCGGAGACGACCTATGAAGCCTCAATACTGCTTATCTTGACTGTTGAGGTTTTGGGCACACAGCTAAAAGCCTTCTTTGGGTTCCCCTTAAAGGCGCAGGCGCCCTGTGAGCACCTGTATGAAGCCAACAAAGTTCATTTCAGAAAGATTTTCTATTTTCTTTCCACCTGCCTCAGAAGTGCTATGTTCAAACTTATTACCGACTTGGGGTAGTTAAGATGGCTCGGTAGTTAAGAGCACATCCTGCTACTGCAGACACCAAATTTAGTTCTCAGCATCCTCCTTGGGGGACTGACAACCACCCCTAACGCCAGATCCAGGGAATCTAATGTCCTCTTTCTGGCTTCCGTGGGCATTTATAGTGACACGCACATATCCACACACATACACATAATTCAGCTGTTGTGTAGCTGCTGGAAATCCTAACTCAGGTCTTTGTGCTTGCACAGAAAGCAATTTACCAACTGAGCCATCCCCTTAGCCCTTACTATTTTTTTGAGACAAGGTTTGGCTATGAAACCCAGGCTGGCTTTGAACTCATGGTCCCCCTGACTTGGCCTCCTGGAATCAAGATAACAAGTGTAAATGCCATGCCTGGCTTTGTTTGTTCTTTTGCTGGTTATTCATTTCATTTTTTGCCGTTATCTCTTTCTTTATTCATCACTGATGATTTACACACAAGGAAGAGATCCTAGGATCAACACCCGAGGTTGTCCTCTGACATTTACACACATACTGCACACACACACACACACAATCAACCAGTCAGTCAGTCAGCTGACAAATATTCTAGGGACAGAACACATGCCTGGAATCCCAGCAGTCTGGAGGGTGAGACAGAAGACTGAGCTACACACTAGCTTAAACTAGGAAGAGCCTGTCTTAAAAAAATAACACATAACGTATAAATTAATCATAGCATGTGTGTGTAAATGCACTATACATACATATACAGCTTTTCATTTGCCTATGAATGAATGAATAAACTGTGGAGTAATGTAGCACGTCCTCTGTCCAATTGGGGGAACATACTCATTTCTATGAGAAGTTAGCTTCTGTAAATTAACAGTCTTTTAAGAATCTGCCTCAGGACTGGAGAGATGGCTCAGGGGTCAAGAGCAGTGACTGTTCTTCCTAAGGTCCTGAGTTCAATTCCCAGCAACCACATGGTGGCTCACAACCATCTATGATGACATCTGGTACCCTCTTCTGTATACTGTATACATAATAAATAAATCTTAAAAAAAAAAAAAGAATCTGCCTCAGAGAATGGTCTCTAAGACTTATAGCAGATGTAAAAAGAAGCATTTCCTAGGAGGCAGGGCTGTGGCTGTCACCAGTAGCCTGGGAATGACAAGCCATCCTTTTTTTCTGCACATGTGGCCAGGGAACAGGCATGCCCACAGCACAAACACAGCTGCTTCCCATCCTATCCTGGGCTGCTTTTATTAACTAGATAGAGTGCTTGATTAAAAAAAAAAAAAAAGTCAACAATAAGAAGCGCATCAGTTACACAGGAAAAGAGCCTTGACAGATACCTTTTATGTGTTCATTCCAAATGTGAATGTAGGAGCTGGAGAGCTGGCTCAGCAGTCAAGAACACATTCTGCTCTTGCAGAAGACCCTGGTTCAGTTCCTAGAACCCACACAGTGGGACACAGCCACCTCTAACTCCAGTTCCAGGAGTCCGGTGACCTCTAACTTGAGGATTTGAAACCCAAACACTTGGGAGGCTGCTGTTGTGGGATATTTATACACTGTATGATGGCGTATTTCTGTGATTGGTGTAATAAAAAGCTGAATAGCCAATAGCAAAGCAGAATGTATAGGTGAGATTTTGTGGCTATATGTTGTATATTTACATTTAATAAGATCAATCTGGAATATCAGAGGACAGAACCATCTCTTCAGCTTTTGTGGTTTGGTTTTTGTTTTTGTTCTGTTTTATTTATACACAGATGGGTTTTCTGTGTAACAGTCCTGGCTATCCTAGGACTTGCTTTGTAGACCAGGCTGGCCTTGAACTCACAGAGATTGGAGCTGGGACTAATGCCATGTCCCACCACTGCCTGGCAGAAAGATAAGCAGGAGAAGATAATTAGGGCACAGAGGAGACACTGGCAAGACATGGAAGGAGTCGGACATACAGAATGGAAGAAAGGTAAAAAATCACATGGTAAAATGTAGATTAATAGAAGCAGGTTAATTTAAGTTATAAGAGCTAATGGGACAAGCCTAAGCTATAGGCCAAGCTTTCATAATTAATAAGAAATCTCTGTGTCATTATTTGGGAGCTGGCTGGTAGGACAGAAAAAGATTCATTACAGGCTGAGGCAGAAGGATTACCAAAGTGCAAGTCCAGCCTAGGTTACAGAATTATTATCAAAATAACAGGGCTGTGGCCGTGGCCTACCTAGTGCTTGGCTATTGTGTTCTAAGCTCTGGGACCACCTATACCAGGCCTGTTGACACCATCGGTCATCCCAGCATTCAGACATAGAGACAAAAAGATCTGAAGCTCAAGGTCATCTGGGCTACATAAGGAATTCAAGGCCAGCCTAGGCAAGAGGGAGTCTGTCAATAATAATAATAATAATAATAATAATAATAATAATAATGGCAAAAAATGTTTAGACATAGTTGGATAAATCATAACCATCATCTTGGAACAAAAAGGAAATATTATATAAAACACTGCAAGGCTCCCTATCAATAAAACAATGAGACAAAATATTAAAAACAACAAGCTGATACCATGTGGAAAACAGACCTAATAAATTCCCTAGGCATATTAGATGTGTTTTGATCGCACAGTATAAACAAACTCAGTGCCCCCTCACTTAACAGAATGCTGTGTTCTGATGATAAATAGGCCCTTGGTTCCAAGACTAACTGAAGGAGGCCATGCAATGGCATATCTTACCACACAGCTATAGCCAAAAACAAAAACAAAGCAAAACAAAAAACCCACCAAATCCAAGGACTGCTCCACTGAAAAGTCCACAGCAGAGCCTAGCAGGCTGTACACCATGTACACTGTCCTTTGGCCTTGATTTCAATTAAAAAAACACTCAGTACCTATTGCAGGCCTGGGCCCAACCAGGACCTCATGTGACCAAGACAAAAGGCCTGGCTTCCTGAGAGATGGATGCCCAACAGGGCGCTGCCATTGCACCTGAATTTTGCAGAGCAGTTCATCAGTTTAATTAGAACAAAGTGCTTGATCACAATCCTGAACGCTTTCACAGAGCAAGGCAGGGAGAAATCTATCCACAGAGGGTGGGCCTCTGCCAGGACTGCAATACAATTACATTCCTGTGGCCAGAGCCTTCTCCACCCCACTGGAGTACTCAGAAAGAATAGCAGGAGCTAACCCCTCAGCAGGATTATGAGGTCTTGCTGGCCGGGGATAAAGCTCCTTGGTCACCTGGTCTTCTAAATGGACCTAATGAACATTTCAAAAAAACATTGAAAGCAGGATGTGGTGAGACCAGGCTTTAATTCCACCTGAAACTGGAGGGTGGCATTTAAACATTGAAGGCCAGCCTGGGCTAAAGGGAAAAAAAAAAGATACAAAGTGAGAAGTGGAGTCGCACACTTGTAATCCCACAGAAGCAGCAGGAGTTCTGTGCTCTCCACCCAAGGCCACACCGCAAGACTCTGACTTAAAAAATAGCCGGGATTGGAGACAGGGCAGATGACTCAGTGGGTGAGGGCTGCTTAGATATAAGTTCTACCAGCTACCACAGTTAACATACATCCCAAAAGGTTGGGATGTTGGGGATCTCCAGCTAGGGGCCCCCATTTCTTGCTCTAGTCCCAGTCCTCCCGTTCCAAACACCACCTCTGAGAAAGCCCAAGAAAAGTCAGCTCAAGAGCAGCCCTATAGGCTATCTAAGACCTAGTAGCCATATTTGCCACGTGACTGCTTGCTTTGCTCTGTTCGTTAAACCTGGGTTTATTGATTCGGCTTGATTGGCTTACTATATCAGTGGCGGAAGATAACAATAACCAGTGATTCAAAACTTATCAAGAGCATTTCCAAGAGGACCTGAGTTCAAATCTCCAGCACCTACCTATACAAAAGCAGAGCATGGTAACCTGTCACTATAACCTCAGTGCTGGAGGAATGGGAGGCAGTCAGATTCTAAGAGCTTGCTGGCACCTGCCGATGTGAAATAGTGAGCTCTGGTTTTCATGAGACTCCATCACAAAACAAGGAGGTGAAGAGAGAGAGGAGATGCCGGATGTCCTCTAGCCTCACGGTGCACACATGTGTCATACACCCACACCAGGCAAGGAGTGAGTTTGAACCACTACTGTGTGTGTATCTAGACATCTGTGGCACAAAATAACCACACTCAAAAATAGCAAATGGACCTAACAAACCCCATGTACACCTGAAAGCAGTATTATATAGAGCCCATGGACATTTACAAGAACCTATGGAGAAATCAAAATACAGCTGGGCATGGTGTGCATGTCTGCAACCCCAGCACTTGGGAGAAAAAAACAGAAGGAACAGAGGTTCCAGGCCAGCAGGAGCTACATAGGAAGTTCAAGGTCAGCCTGGACTACATAAAACCCTATTTCAAAGCATAGGAGAGGGGAGAGAATAAAGAGAAAATGGACATAGAGAAAAAAACATCAAGAACAAAATAAGATACATTGAAATCTAGTTTTACATTACATTTTATTTATTTATGGTGTAATGGTGTATTTTTTAGTTCTAAGTGCTTTTTTCGGGGGGGGGGGAGGCGGGTAGGGCACAAGACAGGGTTTTTTTCTCTGCATTGGTCTAATTGTCCTGGACCTTGCTCTGGAACCAGGCTGGCCTGGAATCTGGAGATGTGCCTACCTCTGCCTCCCGAGTGCTGGGACTAAAAGTGTGTGCCACCACAGCCTGGCTAACACACTATTTTAGACAACTAATATATGCTGGTAGAGCCAGGAGTGGTGCTTCATATCTATAACCCCAGCATTAAATAGATGGACACAGGAAGATCAGGAGAATAACCTAGCTTTAGCTCCATTCTGAGTTGAAGGTCAGCCTGGGCTACATGAGATCCTGCGCAAATCCACTTTCACACATGAACACAAGCAACAAATGTTAGTAGTAATATTGTTTTTTTTAAAAAAAAAGAAATCGAGATGGTGGGGGAAGTTGTTTTGTTATTTAGTATCACAGGAAATAATGTTCTTTAAAGCCTGTGATGAAGTTTCTAGAACATAGCAATCTCACAAAAACATCAGTTGTACTCTAGAAAATACACCAGAGATCTTCCTTTTCAGGAACACCCTGCTGGCTTCCTGAGTGCAGCAGATAACCCAGAGTGCAGCAGATAACCAGAGGACTAATTCCTTTGGGTGGGTGTGGTGAAACATGCTAGAACCCATCCAGGCCAGAGAGCTAAGGGCAAGAGACCTCAATAAAGACACCTGAAGTAAACACGCAGCCATTGGTAAGAAAGTCCGAACCTGAGGAGAAGGGAAGATGGGTTTATCAGGGCAACGATAAGCTTCCTGGTAGATACAGATGTGGGGAACGCATTTGAATGCCTGTGATTCTTTGGGAGGCTATGCTGAGGGGCAGAAACACCTGTGTGGAGAGGGCTGGGACCCAGCTCAGCAGCAGCCGGCTGGCTGAGCATGCTCACACCCTGGTTGGACACTCATGTTTTACAAATGACCCTGTAACTAAACAGAAGCACGTGAGGTCTATTTTAAGAGTACCCTTTCCTTATCCTCGACTTGCGGCTCTATGCCCAAGTCTTCATTAGTATCTCTAGCCGAAAACCACAATGTACAACTGCAGACTCACTGCTGCAAACTCACTGGACACTGAAGGGTTCTTTTCTACAGTCAAACCTCATCCAGAAAGCTAGGACCCTGTTGTGAATAAGGGTTGGCAGAGGCTGCTGGGCTCGTACAGGATGGGGGGAAACAGAGAGGAAAGCTTGAGGTAAAACTACACAGAGCACTGGCAGAAAATGTCTATGGAACCAGGTGTGGTGGCGCAGACCTGTAAAGCACCTGAAGGAGCATAGGGGGTTCAAGTCCATCCTTGGCCACAGGAGACCTTGTCTCAAAAACATAACACAAAACAAACAAACAAAAAAACCCCCACAAAATCAACCAAACAAAAATATCATTAAAGAATAGTTTAGCATAAAGTAAGAAATACGTAATGAACTTCCAACAGTAAATCTTGCCTCACAAAGCACCAGAGTTAATGATTCAGAAAGAAAAAGTCACCACTGATAAACTTCCTGGGATACTTAAGCCTTTTCAAAGCATTATTGCTGCACCCCTGAAAGGCTGCTCTTCTTCAGATAGATAAAAGGAAACACTGAGGGCTGGAGAGATGGCTCAGAGGTTAAGAGCATTGACTGCTCTATCCAGAGGACCCGGGTTCGATTCCCAGCATCCACATGGTGCCTCACAATCATCTATAATGAGATCTGGTGTCCTCTTCTGTATACTGTACACATAACAAGTAAATAATTTTTTTTTCTTTTTTTTTTTTGTAAAGGAGACACAGAGGGCCAGTGAGATGGCTCAGTGGGTAAAGGCACTTGCGGCTAAGCCTGACAACCTGAGTTCGATCCCTGGGAGTTCACAGGCTGGAAACTAATTGACTCCTGAAAAATAGACCTCCAATCTTCACATCTTAGAACTAGTGCATGTGTGCATGTGTGAGAGAGTGAGCTAGTGAGCACACACACACACACACACTAAATAAATGTAAATAGCTTGTTGAGGGCTGAGGCTAGAGCTCATTTGGCAGAAGCATGCACAAAGCCCTGTGTTTGACTTCCCAGCACCAAATAAATCAGCTATTATAATAACAATTGGAGATAAGTCATCCTTGACTATGTAAGAAATTTGGGCTACATGCAATATTGTCACAAGACACCAAACAACTAAAAACATCAACCTTTGTACTTTTTTTCTTCAAGAATTTTTTTTTTATTCATTATATATAGCAACTACAGATCTCCCTCTCACCCTCCCTCCTGCTCCCCCTCCCCCACAGCTTTGCCCACTCATCCACCCCCATCCCCTCATCTGAAAGGGTAAGGCCTCCCATAGGGAGTCAGCAAAGTCTGGTACACTCAGATGAGGCAGGTTCAAGTCCCTCCCCCATAGTTTTTTGTTTTGTTTTGTTTAATAATGATAGCAATTAACAAACAATGAAAAATTACCAAGAAAATACTTAAAAATCAGCTATGATCCATCCCGGTACTCTGAGATAATGAATACTTTCTTGTCTAGGCACAGGGCATGTTCTCACTAGCAGCATGCACTGTGTATCTCTGACACAGACAGACACAGTCAAAACAGAATGCTGACTCTCCAAGACACTATGTCACAAGTGAGGGAAAATATCCAAAGCCTAGACGAGCACCCAAGCATCCAGCCTCTCTGATTATGAAGAGGGGAATGAATTGATTTCTGTCTATCCACCTTTCACACACGAAGGAAGGAATCAATCTTCCATCTTCAAGACAAGCCTTTGAATCCACCATTAACATTTTCCACAAAGCCTCAATCAAATCAGATTATATATTTGCCTGGAATTTTACTGCCAAGTGTGAAATATGATTTATTTTTAGCTGTGGGGGTGATGGGATTTGTGTTAGCAGGGCCCCGGTGAGAATAATCAGTTCACAGCCAAGCTTGAGGTGCAGCCCATGTTCACGTGGAAAGAACGATGGCTGGAGAATATGGCGAATGGCTCACACCCCCTGTGAGGAGTAATACTAAGAAAGTGTGTGATGTGTGGCATAGCAAAGAAATAAAGCAACCAGCCTCAAAAAGCTGGACCTGAGGATTAATATCAGCTAGCCTGGGTCAAAGGCAAGACATGGTGTCTCTTTTGAGTTAGGGGATGGAATAGCATCCCGACCCTGGAGGATTCAGAAGCCATGAGCTTCTATTTGCTATAAAGGAAATGGGAGTAACTACATAACATGTGAATCTCAGAATGCGTAAGAATTTGAACTGTGCTGTAGGGGTTATTTATAAGAGCAGGCCAGTTGGCAGAATGCTTGCCTACCATGCATGATGCCCTGGATTCCAGCCCCAGCACCTCACAGACCAATGTGACCAAATGGCACCAGTATAAGGGAGGTGAAAGCAGAAAAAACAGATGTTCAAAGTTATCTTCAGCTACATATGAGCTTGAAGGTCAACTGACATGCATGGGATTGCTACAGAATGTTTGTTCACACTGTGAAGATGCATCTTTGCCAAGGCGTCTTCTGATTGGTTTAATAAAGAGCTGAATGACCAATAGTAGGCAGTAAGTGGTGAGGCAAGAGTTCCAAGCATAGAGAGGACTCTGGGAAGAACAAACAGGATGTGCAGGCAGAGAGACAACAGCCATAAGTCATGTGGTAGAACATAGATTAATATAAATGGGTTAATTTAAGTTAGAAGAGCTAGTTAGAAACAAGCCTAAGCTACAGGCCAACCTTTCATAATTAATAAGACATCTCTGTGTGATTATTTGGGAGTTGTCAAGACAGAAAGACTTGTTAGACAAGACCCATCTCAGAAATATTTTCTTTACAAGAGAGAGCCAAAGAAATAGCTCAATAGGTAGAGACCTGCTGCCAAGCCTGATGACTTGAACCCACATGGCAGGAGGGAACTGACTCATACACATTGTCCTCTGACCTTCACATGTAAGCAGAGGCTCCAGTGTAGACGAAAGGGAAACTCAATTATTACCGATGAATTTGTCTCAACCAAAATACCACTACCTTACCCAGCATTTAGGAAGAAATAGGAACTGTTTGTGAGCAAACTAAGTAAGTCTGTTTTGGGATGGGGTCCCAAGTAGCCCAGGCTAACCCCACACTCAATACACTATAGTCTAAGGTTAGCCTTAAGTTTCTGACCCTTGTGGGTCCACTTCCCAAATGCTGAGGCTATGGGCATGCATTCCCCACACCTGAATCCAATTCAGTTTTTAAAAAGCACTGTTACGTGTAAAAACAGGGGCCTCTTTTCCCTATGCAAATAGGATATATATTCAAATGCATTTCTTACTCCCTGATGCAACTTTCACACTCAAGAAAGCAGAAGAAGTTTCTGGCCCTTTACATAGACATCAGTTCACTAGGGCATGCAACTCTGTAGCCTGGAATTCCCTATGTAGACCAGGCTGGCCTGATAGAGATTTCCCCTGCCTCTGCCTCCTGAGTGCTAGAAGCTGAACTTAAGCACAGTTAACTTAATCTTTACTGAAACAGAATCACCCTGTCTTTCAGGCTTTAGTTAGGTAGAGCTGAGTGATTCGAGCAGAGACTTGTGTATCTAAGGTCATACATAAGTAAGAGAGAAAGGGCTAGACAGATGTGATAGTCAATAGGAAGACACAGACAGGGAAATTACCACCCAAGAGATCCATCCAGGCTAACTAACCTGGACTGTGATGGTTTCTCAACTTGACACAACCCTGAGTCCCTGAGGAAGACAGATTCGATGAGGCACTGTCTGCAGTGGCTGGCTATGAGAGAATGCCTCATTGTAGACAGCACCATTTCTGGGGTGTGGGGTGGAGCTGGGGGAAGGTTCTAAATCACATAAGGATAGAAAAATGGAGCTGAAGGCATGTAAGCAAGCTAAGTCAATTCTCTGCTCTCGGCTAGGGGTGTGATCTGAGCAGCCCTTTGAAGTTCCTGTCCTGATTTCTCCACAATAATGGGGCTGTAATCTGGATTTATAAAGTGAAATATACCCTTTCTCCTCTAAATTGCTTTTTGTCTGTGTATTTTATCACAGCAACAGAAATGAAACTACAAAAGACCTTATCTGAGGGGGGATGGTGATTCTCCTTTCTTTTTCTCAAGGAGCATGTGCAGAGCTGTAGATGTATGTAGAATTATGTTAGACCAATAATCTCAGATATTGTGTCCCTCAGGGCTACAAGGAATCTACTCAAAGCTCTTCTAGGAAAGAGATCCTGGACAGGGAGGGAGTGGTGGTGTACACCTTTAATCCCAGCACTTGGGAGGCAGGTCTCTGTGAGTTCAAAGCCAGACAGGTCTACAGAGCAGATGAGGTGGTACATCTCTGATACCAGCACTCCTCTGCAAGATGGGAGAGGAAACAAGAGACACTTGGAAGCTCATGTGGGCCTGGAGGATGCAAAACTACAGAAACCAACAAGACAGACCTCTTGCTTCAACAAGGCAGGAGGAGAGAACTCCTGAAAGTTGCCTTAGACCTCCACACATGTGCACACACACACACACACACACACACACACACACACACACACACACACACAAATTAAAAAAGAAACAAATGGGGGCTGGAGAGATGGCTCAGAGGTTAAGAGCACTGAATGTTCTTCCTGAGGACCTGAGTTTGATTCAACTGTCTGTAATTCCAAGATCTGACACCCTTACACAATTATATATGCAGGCAAAACATCAATTCACATAAAATAAAAATAAATATTTTTTTTTTTAAAAAGAAACAAATGGTCTCAAGGCTACAGAAATAATTCAGCAGGAAAAGTGCTCATGGAGTAAACAGGACCAGAGTTAGGAGGAACCAAATCTACTTAACACCAGAGCAGCTGCATACAATATGTGCACAATATATTCAAACATGCAGGCACACACTCACATTCACACACACTTAAAAACAAATGTGTGTTAGTATGTTAGCCATTAGTATGACGATTTAAAGATGGATGCAGGTAAGAAAACATCCAAGGAGGCCCTGCACTTTGCTGGGCAGTACAATAAAGCCAATCCTGTTGGCAGAAGTGTGGGTGAGCCAGCCCTGAAGTTGTGAGCATGGGAGAGCTGACTCCATTAGTCATTTATCTTGTGGCTGCACAGGAGGCGGGGGTGCCCTCTCCCAACCCCCATCCGCGACCATCAACACCTGAGGCAGGTAAGAGAGTTGGCCCTGCCCCTCACCAGCCCAGCCCTATGCCAGGCCTGGGCTGTAACACAGTAAAGCTGGCCCTGAAGGTGTAGGTGTGGGACCCTGAGGACCTGAAATCAGAAGAACTGGCCCCACCCCTTGTTCATTGCTAAGAGGGGCAAACTAGCCAGGGCAAGGCTGGAGAGCTCACCCTGGTGCTGAAGACAAAGGAGAGCTAGCATGTTAACCAACCCTGCAACTACCCAGGCCCAGAACCAGAGCTGAGCTGGCCCTCCCTAACATCCACCCCATCTGATCTGCTGGAGCATGGGAAGGGACTGGTCCAGCAGACCCAGAGCTGCAGGATCTCATGACACAGGGCAAGAACAGGATATCCAAAAGGAGTTCCAGTGGGGGCCCAGCATCGATAATGTAGCAGGAATCAGAGACCTCGAACCAGACCAACGACTCTTTGCAATGAAGACTTTCAAGTAAAGATATATGAATAAGAGGATTTACTGTGTGACTCACTGCGTCACACTACAGCTTCTATAAAGAGATTGATTTCTTTTTCTTTTATTTTTCTCTTAAATCTTATTTTATTTTGGGGAAGAGATTGCAAGGGCAGAAAAAATATGAAAGAATGGGGGAAATGAATGGGAGGGAGAGGCATGCTGTGAAAGACACAAAGAATAAATTTTTAAAAAGTTAAAGAAAACATACAAGGAATTTGCGCATCCTCAGATTCTGGGGCCCTCAGAGGACCTTAGATACCAGAGGATAATTTTATTGCCACTAGTATATTATAATAATACTTGTAAGTAAAATTGGAGCAAAGATCTTATCCAATTTATATTAAATGATCTGAAAGCCAAGCTCAAATCTCAATGCCATCCTGACAATATTTCTATTAAATACAATCCTGTTTTGTTGGGGGCTTTTAAAATCAATCTGCCACAAAAGGCTTCTGAGCTAATGACAGATGGCTGACTCACTCGCCAGCTAGCTCCTCCACGAAGAATCAATGGACTTAGTTCCACATATCAAAAGAGTTAGCAGCTTTGCAGGAATACAATTAAAGCATAGCTCTTCCTTACTTAATTCTTTCTCCATTTAAATTTTAAATATTGGGGGTAAGGAAGATGTCACGGTGGCTAAAGTGGTGGCAAGCATGGGCACCTGAGCTCAGGTCCCCAGCATCCATGTTTAAAAAAATAAAAAACTTAGCCAAATGGTGGTGGCTCAGGCCTTTAATCGCAGCACTAAGGAGGCAGAGGCAAGCAGATCTCTGTGAGTTCAAGGCCAGCCTGATCTACAGAGTGAGTTCCAGGACAACCAGGGTTACACAGAGAAACTCTGTCTTAAAAAAGAAAAAAAAAAAGTAGAAACCACTGGAGGAAGACAAGAGCATAGATCTTCAGCCTACACACAGCACATGCAAACGCGCACACACTTTTTACAAATTTAACTGTAAAAATGTTTAAATTCTAAATTAAAAAAATCAAACAGTTTGTCTCCCTAGTTCCAACATAATGCACCAGCAATTAAACAATGCCAAAGTGCATGACTTGCTCTTGCTAGAACAAACTTGGGATGTGGTATCTGGTTTTCTCACTGGCGTTCCCTTTACACTTTGGTGGTGGATGTTGGCACATCCTTTCTTCAGATGACTTGGTTGAAGCCTTCCTGGTGACAGTCAGGATTGAGTCATACTTCCTGCAAGTTACACCAGCTCCCCTCGCCTGAGTTCACAGTTCCTTGGCTCATCTCTCTTCACCGTGAGTCTTAACCTGAGGTCATTTCCTGTTGGCTTCATGTATCACCTACTTGTAGAATTGAACTCTCCCTATTATTTCTGGAAGGCTTCTAATTTGTCTTGGCCCAGTCAGACTATACACCCATTAAGGAAGGTCCTGCTGGCTCACTCACCACTGTATTTCCAGAACCTGATCAATATTCATGAGGTGAATGGATACTCCATTTCAAGGCATGGTAATTTCCCTAACATTGAAAAGTGGGGCCTTATGTATTTCATATAAAGCAATTTAAGAATAGCCATAGTCTGGGCAGGGGTTCCCATCTGGTAGTATCACCTGCCTTTTCCCCAACACCATAGTGAAAAGGGGATTGGCATTCTCTGGGAGTAGTGACACATGCTTTTAGTTCGGGTACTTGAGAGGGAAAGGCAGATGGATTTTTGAGAGTTGAGGTACTGATCTACACTGATCTAAGTTGACTCCCAGGCCTGTCAAGGTTACCTAGTGAGACCCTGTCTCAAAAAGAAAAGTTAGCATCCTCTCTTCCAGAGTCCTTGGCATTGGAGTAAAGGAATCATCCTATACATAAGGGGGAAAGGACTAGAGGCCTTGCTCTACCTGTCCTATTCTCCCTGGAATCCTCAAGGAGGAAGCGCTTTCTCTCAGTGTGCCAGGCTAGGAAGAAGACAAGCACTGATATATAGAGGTGCTCTCAAGTGTCAGCTTCCCTCCTGGGCCAGCAGGACCCTCCTGAGTCCCCAGAAGAGACTGGCATCCAGTATATGCCCATTAACACCATGGATGGTGCATTATTCATGGCTAGTGAAGGCCTTAGTGGCTTCAAAATGAATTAGGCACCACATCAAGCATCTGCTTCCCCTCCTGCTGTGTATGGAAGTATAAGGAAAGGGCTATTGATCTGATCAGAGAAAACGCTAGAAAACAAATCTGAGTGCCAAGACACTAAGTGCTCTAATATGAGGCCTGCTCAAAGCTGGTAAATAAAGATATACATAAGATGGAGGGATATCTTAGTAGTTAAAAGCACTGGCTGCTCTTAAGAGAACCAGAGTTCAATTCCCAACACTCATGTGACAGCTCATAATCACCTCTAATTCCAGTTCCAAAGGATCCAAATCCCTCTACTGGCCTCCTCAAGCACCAGGCATACACATAGTACACACATAGGAGACTGGAGTATCTGTCTTCTGACCACACACACACACACACACACACACACACACACACACACACACACGGGTGGATGGATGAAAAGTTAAAATTGAAAATGGCAGTGGCTGGTTTCTATGTACCCTTGAGAATCTGGCGATGTGCAGTGAATATCTTCAGTCCTGATGATGGGCAGAAGATTCAGCCATTCCTGAGAACTTTCCATTGAAGGTCTTCAAATCATATGACTACAAAGCATGTCATAAAAAGACTTACTAATCATGATTGAGAAAACACATTCCCCTGCACGAAATGTTCCCCTTCTTTTAGCTCTGAACTGAAATTCATTGCTATTTCAGTCACTTCTAGAGGATCAAAGAGCCTAGAGGCAGGAGCAGGGTTTTCCATCCCAGCCTGTAGAACTGCCAAAACAAAAGATTTTATTTGTTTTAATGAGCTGACAACGGGTTTAATTCAGACAAGGGAAGAGGACAGCATCTTTTCTTCCTTAGGATTTTCCAGATTTGATATTTAAGACGTTAGGTATAAAGCATGTCAGGCAGGTATGAACGACTAACTGGCACACTCATGTCTACAGCACAGAAGTAACATCACTTAAGGTGAAGACAGGAGCAGCTATGTGCATCTGCCACAGCAGCTGAGTTGAGGGCTACAGAGCCAGAGCTATGCTGTAGGAAATGCACCATTGCCTGTGCTCCATCTACCTGGATAGGAACTACACCATGCTTGTGCTCCATCCACCTGGATAGGAACTACACCATGCTTGTGCTCCATCCACCTGGATAGGAGATGCACCAAGCCTGTGCTCCATCCACCTGGATAGGAGATGCACCAAGCCTGTGCTACATCCACCTGAACAGAAAATGCACCAAGCCTGTGCTCCATCCACCTGGACAGGAAATGCCTGTGCTCCATCCACCTGGATAGGAGATGCACCATGCCTGTGCTCCATCCACCTAGCTGGGAAATGCACCATGCCTGTGCTCCATCCACCTAGCCCCTGTGTCAGTGAGATGGAACCGATGATGCATTTCCACTCCATGAACCTGTTTTCCCATCAATGTCTGTTTCTCCCAACTTTCTTATTTTCATCTTTTTGGTTTTTTCCCCCTCTCCTCCCCATCCTTTTACAGTGAAGAGTTGTAGTTAATTTTTATTTATTTAAAAGGCTATTTTTTTCATTTTTCATACCAACCACAGTTCTCCCTCCCTCTTTCCCCCCATTCATCCCTCAGCTTCTTCCACCCACTCCCAACATCTATTCCTTAAAGAGGGTAAAGTCTCCCATGGGGAGTCAACCAAGTCTGGCATATCAAGTTAAAGGGGCAGGACCATGCCCCTACCCTGTGTCAAGGCTGAGGAAGGTATCCCTTAGGAAATGGGCTCCAAAAGGCCAGTTCATACACTAGGGATATATCCTAGTTCCACTGACAGAGGCCCCCCAGCTGTCCCACATTCAGAGGGCCTAGTTCAGTCCTATGCAGGTTCCTCAGCTGTCAGTCCAGAGTCAGCTCAAGTCAGCTGTCTCTGTGGGTTTCCTCATCATGATCTTGAGCTCTTTGGTCATATAATCTTTCCTCCCTCTCTTTGACTGGACTGGGACCTCGACCCAGTGCTTAGCTGTGGATCTCTACATCAGCTTCCATCAGCTGCTGGATAAAGGTTCTATGATGACAATTAGAGTGGTCATCAATTTGATTACAGGGAAGGCCAGTTCGGGAAGGCCAGTTCGAGTACTCTCTCTACTGTTGCTTGGAGTCTTGGCTGGGGTCACCCTTGTAGATTCCTGGGAGAGTTGTAGTTTCTTACTATCAGTTCCAGTCCAGTGCTAACCCAGATCATGAGGCTATTATTCTCTGTATTTGGTTTTTGTTTTTTTTTCCTTAAAGACAGAGTCTCATGTTTCCTATGCTGGCCTCAAACTCATTAACAGCTAAGGATGACCTTGAACTCCTGATCCTTCTCTGCCTTCACCTCCCCTCCCTAGTACTGAGGTTATGGGCATATATCA
Organism: Sigmodon hispidus; assembly: GCA_004025045.1. Classification (NCBI taxonomy): domain Eukaryota; kingdom Metazoa; phylum Chordata; class Mammalia; order Rodentia; family Cricetidae; genus Sigmodon; species Sigmodon hispidus. Next base: position 5,828 of record PVIH01001014.1, on the reverse strand, counting down.
ACATGTTGGTTAATTTTTGGTTTGGGTTTTTCAATTTGACACAAGCCAGGGTCATCCAGGGAAATGGAATTATAGTTGAGAAAATGTCTCCATCAAATTGATCTATGTAAGCTTGTCTGTGAGATATTTCCCTGATTAATGTTAGATGTGGAAGGGACCAACCACTACAGCCAATACCACCCCTGCCTGGACAACTGGCAAGTTGTCCTTAGTTACATAAGAAAGCAGAATGAGCTGGGCAGTGATGGTGCACACCTTTAATCCCAGCACTCAGGAGGCAGCACTCAGGAGAATCTCTGTGAGTTTAAAGCCAGCCTGGTCTACAGAGAGAATACCAGGACATCCAGGGCTCCACAGAGAAACCCTGTTCTGAAAAACTAAGAAAGAGAGTGCAAGCAAGAAGCAACCAACATGCCCGATGTAAGCAGTGCTGGGGATCAAGCCCAGGCTTTCTGCTCAAAGACAGGCATTCTACCAGCTGAGCTACATCCCCTGCCCCAATGCCTCTCCTTGGCTACCTTGCTTAATGGTTACTCTGATGCCCAACCAAAGTTAAGCAGACAAGTTCTCAGTGGCTGAGAAACCTCTGAGCACAAGGTGGGGCACCTGCATCGTCCATTCTCTGTCCAGGGCACAAGTCCCCATCAGGACTTTATCATGCAAAAATTCTTAAGTTAGTACCTTCCTTGGTTGCTCCTCTTTCCCTTGGGCAATATGACTTCTTAGACTATTAAAAAAAAAAAAAATTCTGCTTACCTACCCAAAGAATAAAAACTGTAATTCCCCTGTGATAGGAACTTTTTGCATAAAACAGTGAAATTTCATTTTTCTGCATCATAATTTTTAGGTCACCACTTACTCAGCAGACTTAGAATATTCTGCTTAGATATAAAAATGTCTTCTCCCATGACAGGCAGAGAAATGTTAGTGAAAACAGACACTAAGGGATTTATGTAGCTGAGAAGGCAATGAGCAGATCTTAATCTACTGCCTAGTCATCATTTGATAATAACAATAATGATAATAATTGCATCTGGGAGCCATGAGACCCAAATCATCTAGTAGGGAGAAGACTCAGGTCACATACTACCCCTATGCTGCCCCAGGTCACTGGCCTGGAGCAGTCAGAGGCAGTGTTTTTGCCTGCAAAGGTGTTATGTCTTGTGGTTGAGGAAATGGCTTAAGTGAGAAAGTGGTTGCCTTGCAAATATGAGGACCTGACTTTGGCTCCCATAAAAGGCTAAGCATGATGGCATGTGCTTAGAAGCCAGGGCTGGGAAAGTGGACACAAGTGGGCCCAAGGGGCATGCTGACCAGCCAGCCTAGCCTAAGTAGTGAGCTCCAGGTCTCAGTCTCAAAAATGAGGCTTCAGCTGGAGAGGAGGCTTAGCAACTAAGAGCACTTGCTGCTTTTTCAAAAGACACAGAATTGGTTCCCAGACTCGACATAGCAGCTTGAAACAGCCCCAACCCTGTAACTCCAGTTCCAGGGAGATCTGATTCCTTCTTCTGGCCTCTGTGGGCACTGCACACAGATGAGGCACAGATATACATGCAAGCAAGCAGTAATACACATAAGATAAAAATAAATCTTTTAAAAACAAGGCCTCTATATAAGCATAAATACAAGTGTGTGCGTACACAGAAACATTCACAGAAACACAAAAAGAACCATTAATTAAAAAGCAACTTTAAAAGCGTGCAAATACAGGGCAGTGGGCATTGTTAGTGTCAAAGCATATATGCGTGCATCTCTCAGTTCCAACTCTAGCATGAAGTGGGAGAAGGGGCGTAATTCAAATCCAGTACAGATCCACAGCTGAGGGAATCCAGAAATTCACAGCACTGGGAAGGTTACTCAGTGGCTCATGCATGGTCCTGGATTCCTCCCTTCAGCTCCAAGGCAGAGTAAAGGAGATATTCATCCAGGGCTTTAAATACCACGGTTGTCACCCAGTGAGTTCTAAGGGACCCAGGGAGGTTAGCAAGCAAGGAATCACACACAGGTGAGAGGTTTTTTGCCTCTGCCTTCCATATGCAATCAAGAACAAGGAAGGGCCTGGATGCTGTGACAGCCTCCTTTCTAGGGTAGAGACTGTTGCTATGCTGGTGATACAGATACCAACGTGAACACAGGACTGGTACAGCGCAAAATGAATTTCTAAGGCATGACACTTCAACATCCTTATTCCTGGAAATTATGACAGCAGGATGCAAGAGGCCTCTAGGCCCAGCCACCCAGAGCTACTTTGTTTTCCTTAGGTTTATGTATACTTAGGTACAGTTATGCATGTATGTATGTATGTATGTATGTGTGTGTATATATAAAATATATGTCCATATATACATATGTCTATAGATGTGTGTGCTTAAGACACACACACCTATATATATACGCCTATATATATATAGGTGTGTGTGTCTATACTTAGGTACAGGACCTTTATCTAATCTTAGAGAAGGAAAAATTATGCAAAACTTCATAAACTGGAATCACATGCTGAGTCATCTTTTTCTATACTAAAATACCAGAACCTGAGAAATTTATAAAGGCTAGAAGTTGATTTGGTTCCTGGTTCTGGAAGCTGGAAAGTTCCAGAGCATGGTGCCTGAAATCTGCTAATCTGCCAGGAGCCTGATGGAGACCCTCCTGCTGCATCATAATAACATGAGAGTATCCTGTCCCAGGTCTCTCATTCTCTTCCTATAACCCAATAAGCTCACTTAATCTTGATGATGTGTCTCAGAAAACACTAAGGTGGAGGAGGGCTAGAAAGATGACTCTGGGTTTAAGAGCACTTCATGATCTTGAAGAGAGCCCAGGTTCAATTCCCAGCACCTACATGGCAGCTCACAACCATCTGTAGCTACAATTCTAGGGGATCAGACTTCCTCTTCTTACATGGACACCAAGCATACACACATACATGCAAGCAAAACACATACACACAAAATAAATAAAACAGTCAAAGAGAAATTGAGAAAAACACTGGATTTCAATTTCTGCCCTTTCCCCACAAACATGCTGGCAGCTGGATGTAGTAGCGCACATCTTTAGTCCAAGCACTCTGGAGGCAGAGGTAGGCAGATCTCTGAGTTCAAGGCCAGCCTGGTCTACAGAGTGAGTTCCAGGAACAGCCAGGGCTACACAGAGAAACCCTGTCTCCAAAGACAACAGAAGAATGAATACCAACAGTGCATTTTTCAGCATGTAAAAAACACTATCTTCAAGTTCATTTTCAGTATTCTTGTTTTTGTTTAAGTCAACACTTTGATTCTGAAAGACGTAACTACTGCATATTTATCATGTCTAACTTTATCACTCTTAACCAAATCCTTCCAGAAGAAAGGAGAGTACAGCATGATCTTCAGAAGATACACTAGAGCGTCAGACAGACTGAGTCAGGAACCTCTGGGTTCAAGAAGACAGAACATTTTAGGTCTCATTTATTAAGGATGCCGTGGAGCCATTACATAAGCAGCCGTGTGACTGTAATAGCCAACATTTCATTAGCTCTGATTGTTTTTTGAGAGAAGCAAACAATAAAATAAAGAGATATTAAAAGTTAACTGCGTAGTACATTTGGGGAAACTGTAATTAGTTTGACTTGGCAGCAGCACCAAATACCGGGAAAGGCAGAGTCTGAGGCCAGCCGGAGCCTGCCCAGGACTTTAAAAGGCACACAAAGCGGGGCTGGAGAAATGGCTCAAAGGTTAAGAGCACCGACTGTTCTTTCAGAGGTCCTGAGTTCAATTCCCAGCAACTACATGGCGGCTCACAACCATCTATGGCGACATCTGGTACCCTCTTCTATATATTATAATAAATAAATCTTAAAAAAAAAAAACAAGGCACACAAAGGAACTTTTGACTTCTATTGTAAAAGACACTGTGCTGACCCAAACTGGAGGAGTGGGAAGGTCTGACCCCACAGATAAGACTATCATTAGGAAACTTACAATAAGATGGAGTGAATGAAGACAGGGGAAAGAGCTGGAAGGAAGGAGCCCCACCCACCTGCCTTCCAGGAGCCTTTCTTTACCATCTTTGTTGACCTTGGCCTGGCCTTGGCTAGTTGAGTTTTCCAGGTAAGACCCCTTCTCATCAGCAGCAATAGATTTACCCCTTCAGAGAACATCTGCTTTGTCCTAGAACCTGAGCACTCCATATCCAACCCATCATCTGCCCCACCTTCCTGGTGCTGGCACAGACAGGGCTACTCATCAATGGGATGCTTTTTAGCATCACTACCAAGGGATGCAAAATGTGAACACAAAGGAAGGGATGTCCTCAGTCCTCTGTACAGAGATGCATTCTGTTGTGTTGCATTATTCTTGCCTTGGGCTCTATAGAAGACCAAAGGTGGACTAAAATGATGTTGATTTAATTAACACATCTCTCCTAACCTCTCTATCTATAAAGCCCCAGTGGATGCCTGAAAAGGCAGTGAGTGCCCAACCCTATACTTGATCCTCTCTTTAGGTGCACTTCTATGAAAACATACTGCTTTGTTAGCAGGGTCCTATTGTGCAGTCCAGGCTGGCTTCAGTCTTGTGACTTCTTGTTTCTGCACCTTCCTGTACTGTATCAACTTCCACTGTGTCGCCCAGCCAAAAGTCTGTTTACACAAAATGCTAATATCTATAAATTTAAGGCAATATTAATTACATACTAGGTTCTCCAGCGACTGGCCTCTTGCTTATTTAACAACAACATACCAGAAGCCTAAAATGCAAATTTTACATGCAAATACCACATCCTTTCAATAATGACTTCTTTCCCCTCTACAGACTCAAAAAACAAACAGAATCCTTAAGACTAAGTTTCCCCAAATGTAATTTTCATACATTGCCCACAGCAGCATAAATATTGTAATCACTATAGGAAATATGTTCATACATTCCACTTCTAGGCATATGCCACAGAGAGTGACTCTCACACATGAGACGTAAGAGACAAACGAGTGTGTTCACGACAACAGGACTCATGACAGCAGTCCCTGTAGAGAACAAAGAAGTGTGTCAGGACAGATTCTTATAAAGGATATTACAGAACCACAGCAGAATGATTGACACTAGATAAGTGGTGAGCGACAAGCTAGGGAGCTCAGCTGGTAAAGTGCTGGCTGCATAAATATAAACCTGAGTTCACACTGCTCAAACCAATGTGAAAGAATAAGGCAGGCATAGCCGCAAGCCTCTGTTAATCCCACCAAGGGTAAGGTAAGAGACCGGAGGATCCAAAGAACTGCTTGGCTAGTCAATCTAATCTAGTGGTTCTCAACCTTCCTAACGCTGAGACCCTTTAATACAGTTCCTCATGTTGTGGGGACCCCCAACCATAAAATTATTTTGATGCTCCTTCCTAACTGTAATTTTGCTGCTATTATGAATTGCAATGTAAACACCTGATATGCAGGATATCAGATATGCGACCCCTGTGGGGGGCGGGGTCACAACCACTCTAACCAAATCAGCAAACTCCAAATTCAACAAGAGACCATGTCTTAAAAACCAAGGTAGAGAAAGAGATTGTCCAAGATACCTGTTGTCAACCTTTGGCCTCCACACATATGCAAACTTGTACACATATACATTTACACATATACATATGTACACCAAAAAAAAAATAGTAACACTGAGTTATAAGAGCAAGCTTCAGACAACATAATGAAAGGAAAAAATATTTTGAGATTCCCAGATGGTGCTGGGACAATGGAGAGATGACCCAGTGGTCAAGAGCTCTGGTTGCTCTTCTGGGGACCAAGTTCAATTCCCAGCACCCTCATGGTGACTCACAACTGACTGTGACTCCAATGTCTTCTTGCC
>PVIH01001013.1:123746-261950 GCA_004025045.1 Sigmodon hispidus | reverse complement strand
GCTATGTTGGGCATGGTGGAACACACCTTTAATCCCAACACTCAGGAGGCAGAGGGAGAGGCAGAGACAGCATGTCTCTATGAGTTTAAGGCCAGCCTGGCATATGCAGTGAGTTCTAGGACAGCCAAGGCCATTTAAAGAGATCCTGTCTCTCAAAAAAAAAAAAAAAAAAAAAAAAAAAAAAAAAAAAAAAAAAAAAAAAAAAAAAAAAAAAAAAAAAAAAAAAAAAAAAAAAAAACCAAAACCATAAAACAAACAACTCCCCCCAAACAAAAAACATCCCCTCCCCCGAAATCCTCCAAAGAATGGAAAGTCACAACTAAGTAAAGCTGGGTTTGTTTTACAAATTCCAATCACATTGTCTGACACCAAAAAGTATTTAACATTTATTTAATGGACACAGTTTCCTATATATTACCTACCAGTGAAGGTAAGTAATTGCATATATTTCTATGAGATACTATAATTTCTGGCATTATGGAGTAATTCACATCCTAAGATTTATGGTATTAACTATGGTGTTGGTCACATGGGATGCTCAATGTAAGACTATCTTAACTGGGTGGTACACCTGAGACCCCCTCACAGGACCAGCAGACACAAATAACAAGCATTAGAAGAGCACCCCACTATGCTCTGCCTTCCTAAGTTAGCGTTGCTGTTGAAAGCCTCCACTCATTGAGCTACTACTGGGATTCTTTTAACTGTGTTAAGAAGTGTTTCTAATATATTAAGGGAAAGGATGTCAGAATAGAAATTATTATTTTTATATATATTAGATATCTATTTATTATGTATACTGTTTACAGAAGAGGGCACCAGATCTCATTATAGATGGTTGTGAGCCACCATGTGGTTGCTGGGAATTGAACTCAGGACCTCTGGAAGAATAGTCAGTGCTCTTAACCTCTGAGCCATCTCTCTAGTCCTAGAATAGAAATTATCTATAAAAATTACTTTTGGACCCTCTGTGGATAATGTGTCTTTCTAGCATTACTGTGTAAGAAAAGATGGTTTTCTAACAATAGAAATGGATGATCTGTACAGACATCACTAAGGTTTTGAGGTCACTGTCCCTAGTAATAATTATTTACTTTGTAATGTAAAAAGGTCAGGTGTTCTAACATACTCATATTATTCAACTTTGGCCTATCATGAGGAAGAAAGCCCACTTACTATCTAAGTAAAAACATCAGCCTGAGGAAAAGCACCATTTAAAAATCCTGGTCTGAAGACCAGGAAAAACACTAAAAAGCAGAGAAGCAAAAATACTGAGAATTAGTCATAATGCTTGGCAAATTCCAATGCTTCATTCAATTCCTACTTAGATGACATCTATTAGCAAAACCTCAAACAGAGCATAGCTGGATGGTTCAGTTATCTGCAGCCAAGTTCTCTCTCAAGTAATACTTTCCAAATCAATAGAAAACCCATTATGACTAAGTGTCTCTGAGACAAATAGATTTAGCTTAGATGAATATTCTGAAACTTTACAATGAGGATTACCTATTCTTCAGAGGCTATATCACATAAAACACAGTAATATCTTATTAGAAGGCAACTTTAAGAACAGAGAGGTGGTCAGCTGGGGTGACAAATGCCTAGAGTCCCAGCACTTGGGAGGCAGAGGCACACAGAGTCCTGAAGGTTCCAGACCAGTCTAAACTACACAAGGAATCCTAGGCTAGACAGTTTCATAGTGAGACGCTGTCACAGAACAAAAGAAAAAACAAAACTAAACCATATCAAAGCAAAAGAGCCAAAGACAGGCAGGTCTTACGGGGAGAGTAGTGACTCATTTCACCTTTATCTACGATGACAGAATTTATAACAACAAATCAAACTTACTGTACTCTACCTTAGCATAGCCTAGAAAATTGCCCAAATGAAACTCTAAAGCCCATGTATTATTTACAATGGAGAGAAATAATATTCTTCTCTTGCAAGGATTTCTAAGAACGCAGTTAACATTTCACATTTCTCTATACCTTATATAACCTTATATATAATAAGGTATATTATATACCTTAATGTTCACAAAGCAAGCATGTAAATAGTCCAACATGTATTTTAACAAGTTAGACAATAGCAGATATGCAAGAATGGGCCTAAGAAAAATTTGAAATCCTGATGTTTTAAAACTCCCTCTTTTGGATGTTTGGAGAAGGGAAAAGTATAGGTGTCTAATCTAGAAAAACAGTATGCTTGATAAAATTCAAAATCCCTTTTGTTTTGTGTGTTTGAGACAGAGTCTCAAGTAACCTTGGCTACCCTCAAATTCTGTGTAGCCAAGGATAACTCTGAACTCCTGATCCTTGCCTTCATCTTCCTTCTTAAGTGCTGGGACACAGGCAAGAGTCACCACAACTGGTACTTTAACTATCTATAACAAAGATTACTCTTTAATTCTAGGGAGGGGTTTAAATTCATTTGTCATTATTATGCAAACCAGTCTAAGCAAGATAAGAACGGGAAATCTTACAAAAGCATGAACTTTTGAACAAGGTACCCATTTAAACACACACTTATGAGTGGGAATTTTTTTTTTTTTTTTTATAAGAGATACCTTGTTATAAACAACTACTGTTGTAAAGTGAATCTACTGACACCTTTTGGGCAAAGGCAATCATAGCCCTGCTTCTTTTGGGCTTATAACCAATTGTGATTGCTCTTTCTGGAATGAAATCAAGCAGAAGAACCAAGAGGGTTTGTGGGGATCTCGAAAAAGATGACACATTTTTCTCAAGTATCTAATGCAGATGTGACTATGACTGAAAGCCTCTATCACACTATGCTAAAGGTGAAATGTCAGTAATAATCTGGAGTTAGCCTTCTGAAAGCAGGCCAGAGATGGCAACCTTCCCTGACACCTTCCAGACACAGTATTTTTACACTGTGTTGGCCATGTACTCAACTTTATCATTACAGTACAAAGAAACCAGAAACAATAACTAAGCAAATAGGTGTTAGGGTATAATCTTCTTCATAGAAGCAGGTGGCAAATATCCATATTTGACTTAAGAGCCATGGTTTGCTGAACCCTGACCTAACTCGTAAGCCCCAGGTGTCTGCTTTGCTGAGGGCTATCCTGGAAGACAGTGACTTCCCTGACAATAGCTTGATGTTTCTTTGCAAACATAGCTGTGAAGATATTTTAGTATGGTAAGTTCTTTTCCACTGTGGCCTTATGCGGCTTCATTTCCAAAGACTCATTCAATATTCCTGGAATAAGTAAGTGTACAAATAAGAAAATAGGCATATTTGGAAGAGAAAAATAAATTACATCCGTTTAGGAATAGGATTTAAAATCTTTCTGATTAAGAGCTTTTCTACTGCATTAAACTTGCCAGGCAGTGATAGCATTTGCCTTTAGTCTGAGCAGAGGCAGGTGGATCTCTAAGTTCAAGACCAGCCTGGTTTTCAGAGTGAGTTCCAGGACAGCTAGGACTACACAGAGAAACTCTGTCTTGAAAAACAAAGAAGAAAAGAGAGAAGAGAAAAGAAAGTCTTTCCTTTTCTATTTCCCACTGGTTCTGTTTCATTTAGTTAGACCTTCTTGTTAAACAAAAAGTAGAAGAAACAACTGTGTGAGTTAGTAGTAAGACTATGCAAAGGTGATTTCTTGGACAAAGGACCACTCAGCTTTTAAAAGTGAAATTCCAGACATCACTCTTCCACCAGACAATCCCAACTGAAGTTAGATCTCCACTATGAAGAGGCAGGGACAGCTTATGTCTACTCTCAGAGCATCTGTGTGTCACTGATGTCAAGGAAACTGGAAACAAAAAATGCAAAAATACAAGAAAACTTTTAACTGCTTTCTTTCTTGTCTTTTACAAATAAATTCAGTTTTATGCAGTCAAGATTAGATTTAGTTCTTTAGTAGAATAAAATGGAATGTGGGCCAGGTGTGGTGGTACATGCCTGTAATCTCAGTACTTACAAGGTTGAGGCAGAAGAATTCCTATGAGTTCAAGTCCCTGCTGAGTTATACAGGGAGGACCAGGACAGCAAGGAGCTACATAGCAAAGACCCTGTTTCAAATACCAAAAACAAAACAAAATCCCCCAAACTATGGACTTGCTTGGAATTTACACAAAATAAAATTCAACTCGGTTTAGAGGTAATTATGGTTCTGAGTAAAAAGAGAAGAATTCATTAGGAAGAGCCTTTCTGAGTAAATACAGTGTTACTGCCATGTGAATGCCACAGTTTATATCAGTATCGGAATTCAGAGAGAAAAAAGTCTGTTTAGAGTGAAAATAGATATATGTGTGGTCAAGTCTGCTTTCAATGACAATACTGGATAGTTCCTCTGCTAAGTGCCCCTGAATGATTACAGTCCTGCAATTTCATGGCATTAAGTTACTTCCTGATTTAGCTCTCACTGCTAACGCAGTTCCTCTCACAAGGTGACGTGTGCAAGTCAAGATTTGGTAGTAAGTTTCAGCATCAACTAAAGTCCATGTAGTATACTCTAATGAGCATGCTCCTTGTACACACCGATATTCATTAATATAGATACAGCACTACTAACCTTTATGACCCTACAGTGATGCTAGCAAAGAAGTAGGACAATGTCACAGTGAATCTGGATAAGAACTTGGATATATAGAATGGTATCACTTCTAACTAAAACAGATGATAATTTTTGAAAACTTTAATTTATTTCAAAGGTAGCCTAGCTCAAAGACTCATGAATTTCATGGCTCTGGCTAGGCCAATTAGAGGAGAAACCAGCAAGAAAGATTGTGCTGATGTGGCCGTAGGACCAGAAGCACTCTATTCACAGTATTAATACAGTAAAAACCTATTAGAAATGAGTGAAAAGAGAAGAGAACCCGCCAAACCTGCCTAGCATCTCCACACGAATACAACAATCTACCCCATTCAAGATGTTGGTGGCTGACCTGGGATGTAGTGCTGATACACTCCAAAGTTTCTCTTTACAGAAATTACTGCACTTGAACTTTATAATTTGGTAATAGTTAAAAGCTCTATTTTCTCACACATAACCTAAAAAGCTAACAATGCAAAAAAACAACTTTTCAGCATACAACTTAACCTTTCAAAAGTAGGATAGAATTAAAATATTTTTGGTTGTCTTAAAAAAATCCATCTAAAGCAGCATCTTCTGTACTTCCCAGCTACCTGCCTGTTGAGTAACAACATCATCTGCCCACTGAAAGCCTTGAATACAAGCCAGGTCGATGTCTTTATGCCACAGAGCACAGTAACCCCTCCAGTGGCTCTAGAGACAGTTTTTACTCTGTCATCACAATGGTGCCCAACTAAGTAGCAAGAAGCCTATCTGTGATTATCAAAGATAAGACACTGCTCTCCAGTGCTGCTTGTAAGCGCAGGCTGTTCTATTGGAGCACTACAATATTCCTTTAAAAGACAAATTTCTATACTTTTTCAGAAGAGAAATCTTCCTCTAGTGATACAGTATATACAATTCACAGACTGCTGAAAGCTACCCTTTGCATTCCAGTTTCTTATCATCAAAAATTCATTTCCCCACCTTTCCACACCACACAGTGCTCACAGGAAGGAGTACGAACATCACATTCTTATAAATGGCTCACTAGTGCAGGCAGGACCAGCCCCTCCCTCTCCCAAATCTCTTAGAGTTATCCATATCCTTGTACCAAAACAATTACTTAAACTATTACACATTCTTTAAACATCACTCCAGAGAAGCTGGAGGCTTCTGTTTGCACTGTAGACGTCAGGCATCTTTTGGCCTGTCCTGTCCTGTTTAACATCCCTACTTCTCTCTGCAGGCAGGACAGGGCACATAAAGCTCTATGTGTTTGGTAAATTCTTCCAGAGCTGGATTAAGAATCTCAGAAAAGCTCAAAATCATTAAAAAATGTCCCTTCAAGTTTTACAAAAATCTTAGGAATGACTATGTAATCACACTTGATAAGAATTGATCCCTTGATCATTTATTGCAACATGATTGTGCAAGACATTTTCTTGTAAGTGAAGTGCCTTGTAGTGTATTATTAAAAAAAAACAAAAAACAAAAAACAAAGCTCTTGGAATCACCAGTAATTTGCTAACTGGTTATGAATTATATATAAATTTGCAAAACAAAGACATAGATTTAAGTGAGGTTCAAAATATAAGATACAAAACATGTAAAAGGAAATGAAATTGATTGACTGTAATAAGAACATCAGTGTTGAATCTCTCTTCAACTACAATATTACAGAGAAAAACTGTTTAAAAACTTCATATAAAAGTTATCAAATGTGGAGACCTGTGAATTTAAAAATACAATCCAGGCTCATTTCACTGGAAAGTGACATTTTTGATGTATAATATTGCTGTTAGATGAAACGAGGAGCTGAAAGAGGATGAAATTTTGGTTGTCAGCCTAACAGGATAATTCATAAACCAGAAACATTTTTGTAAGACCCAAGGATGTATGCAAGGGTTTACAAACATCAATCAGAAAGTTGCAGTTCAGCTCTGCTCCGTATAGTGTTTGCAAAGCATAAAAACACTCCTTGATCCTCCTCCTCCTCAAGCTCCCAGATGTAGAAGTGCTCGCTGGAAACAGCTGCTCACTTTACTTCTACCTGCCTAACGTGCTTTGGGTGATGCTGCTCGATAGATTACTGCCCCAAGGCAGCCGGCCAACCACATCAAACAACCAGGCAAAGCATTAAATGCCTTCCCAGGGCAAAGACAGTCTAATCTTTTAGAATAGTAAGAACCACTAGCATTCACTTCTTTCCTTAAAATATGGAAATGTATGCTCTGACAGGAAGAGAAGAGGAAGGAAAGACTCCCCTTTCTCACCGTTGTGATGACATTTCCCACTTCTGATAGGCTGCTGATCAGTTGAGCTCCTGTTGCAGTCTTTTTTTTTTTTTTTTTTTTTTTTAAGATCTAGGATTTCACCCACCAAGATGATATGGACCTAAGTACAGTGTTCAATCATGACTGTAGATAAATGACCATTCACTGATCAGTTTTGATAAAAACATTTTTTCTTATAAAGTTAACAAACCAAGGCTGTTGATCCCTGAATTAGAAGCTGATTTGCTTGATTCTTTTCCAAAGTGTGAGGTGGGAAGAGGAGAAAAGCCTTCAGTGCTTTCTGCATTTTGATCCTCTAATTTGGCAACACCATGGGAACATCTAGTTGAGTGATGTGGCATTTTGTGAGTCTAAGTACCAGCCCATGGTCCTGATATGGGCTGGCTACGGCCCACAGGGGAAGAGGGTCTGCCCCCTCCCCGTCAGTGTTTCAGTCTGGCCCAGTAGTAGACACCGAGCCCTGGGCAGATTCCCCAGGAGCAAGTGTTTCTTCCTGCAAAGGTGACCCTTCTTCAGCTTGCCGAGATGTGACAGTTGTCTCAGGAGAAATGCTATGAGGCCCTTCCAGAGGTATACAACCAGGGTGGTTTTTTCGAAAATGCTGGTTCAAGATGGCCTGGAAGGGGAAACTTTTGCCACAAACGTGACAGTGGAAGGGCTTGTTGCCTGTGTGCTTGCGGATATGATATTCCAGCTGATCTTTCCGAGTGTACTTCTTCCCACACATGCGGCAGACAAATGGTGTGATTCCCATATGCAGGCGCATGTGGCGGTCCAGACTTCCCTTTTGGTTGAAAGATTTGGCACAGTAGATGCAGGTCAGACGGGGGTTATACCGGAACCACCTCTCAGACACTTCTTGTTCTCGGAGGTACTCCACATAGCCGCTGACGCCCATCATTGCTGACTCTTCTACCTGTGTCACAAGAGATAAGTGATTGTTACTAAGATGCATACTTGTGTGTGTATGTGTGCTGTGAGGAATAGAATGTAGGGCCATGTGCAAGCCCTTCGTTACATTCCTACCTCATATGCACTTACATGTAATGGAGCCAGGAAAAAAGTTCATCACTACCAAGAAGTACATATATTAATATGGTAACGTGAGAGGAATTCTCAGTGTTATTCCACTGCCATAAGAAGAGTAAGTAACTCGGGCTAGAGAGATGGTTCAGTGGTTAGGAGCACTAGCTGTACCCAAATGGCACCTCTCAACTGCTTCTAACTCCAAGACTGGACGGACACCTTCACACAGACATACATGCACGCAAAACACCAATGCAAATGAGGTGAAAATAAGTAAATTTTAAGAAAAAAAAATAAAAAAAAAAAGCAACAAAAAGTTCTGGCTGATGAACTGAATGCTCCTTATTAATCCTCTGCTATACTTGAGAGGTAGAAACATCAGTGTTAGAAGTTTAAGATTATCTTTGGCTATGAGGGAGTTGAGGACCAGCACAGATTTAAGATTATCTTTGGCTATGAGGGAGTTGAGGACCAGCATAGACTATAGGAGACATGTCTCAAAAAACTAAAACCAAAAGTAAAACTGAAAACTTCTTCAGTGCTATTTCACAGTAATAGGAAAATATGAACTCACAATACCATCTCTTGCATCCGTATAACTGTATTCTTTTTTTAAAAAAAATATTTATTTTTATTTTATGTGAATTGGTGTTTTGCCTGCATGTATAACTGTGTAAAGGTATCAGATCTTGGAATTACAGACAGTTGTGAGCTGCCATGTGGATGCTGAGAATTGAACTCAGGTCCTCCAGAGGAACAGTCAGTGCTCTTAACCACTGAGCCATCTCTCCAGCCCCCACAGCTATATTCTTGATAACCAACTCCAGAGTATATAGAACTTTCTGTGATGCATGTTCTATAATTTGAACTATTCAATGTAGTAACCACATGGCTATTAGAATTTGTCATATGCCTAATGCAAATGGAGAATTTTCAATTGCTTTTAACTAATTAAACAAAATTTCAAATGTGGCTTATGTCCACTATATACGAAGTATGGAGTATATAAGGCAGATATAATAAGATTTTCTTTATGAGACTATATTACCTTGTTAACCAGCAGTTAGCTAGCTTTATAAAAAATATACAATTTGAGGCAATAATGTAATATATCAGCATATCATGCTAAAATACATTTTTATTATTTTATGTATGAGTTTTGTCTGCATATTCATTAATGTATCATGTGTGCCTGGTGCTCCTGAAGATCAGAAGTGGGTGTCAGGTCCCCTAGAACTGGAGTTACAAACAATTGTGGGTCCCCCATGGGTGCTGGGAATCGAACCTGAATCCTCTGGAAGAGTAGCCAGTGCTCTTAACCATTGAGTTATCTCTCCAGCCTCCTAAAAACTAAAAAGCTTCAGAGTAAACTGGCTGAAGACATGGCGTTTTCCCATTCAAAAGCTGGATGGATAAGAATAAATTCTTTTACAGGGCTGGAGAGATGGCTCAGAGGTTAAGTGCACTGACTGTTCTTCCAGGGGTCCTGAGTTCAATTCCCAGCAACCACATGTTGGCTCACAACCATCGTAATAAGATCTGGTGCCCTCCTCTTCTGTATACTGTATACACAATAAATAAATAAATATTTCTCTTTAAAAAGTAAAACTGTTCTGACAATGTCAAAGATATAAAGTTACAAAAAGCCTCTGCTCTCAAGGAGACTTCAATTTGACAAGAACCACAAAATCAAACAAATAGAAGAGGAATAATTTATATGAACTAGTAGAGAATCAGGAAACGGTAAGAGACTGGCGATTTTCTTCAATGTAGAGTTCCTGCCTTCCATCAGAAAAAGGGGGGACCGACAAACAATGCACAGTGTGTGAAATGCTATAATAGTGGCTTAATAAAAAATATTAAAGAACACTGGACTATTTAGAGTAAGGAGAATGTGGGAATGGGGCTTTCAGTGGACTGAGAAGAATCAGGCAGGATTACAGCATGAACTAAGAAGTCTATGTGTTGGGGGGCTGGAGAGATGGCTCAGAGGTTAACATCACTGACTATTCTTCCAGAGGACCTGAGTTCAATTCCCAGCAACCACGTGGTGGCTCACAACCATCTATAATGAAATCTAGTACTCTCTTCTGTACACTGTATACATAATAAATAAATAAATATTAAAAAAAAGAAGTCTACGAGTCAAAACAGACAGAAAATGCTGATGAGTAGTAGGACAGCTGAGTTGGAAAGACTATAACTTACACGGAAAATTAGGCCAAGTATTTTTAACTTTACAGTGGTAGAAAAAAAATGTTCTTAAGAAGTAACTTTGGGGGCTGGAGAGATGGCTCAGTGGTTAAGAGCACTGACTGTTCTTCCAGAGGACCTGAGTTCAATTCCCAGCATCCACACGGCAGCTCACAACTGTCTGTAATTCCAAGATCTGACACCCTTCCACAGTTATACATGTAGGCAGACCACCAATTCACAGAAAATAAAAATAAATATTAAAAAAAAGAAAGAAATAGACTATATATAATGATGTCTAAGGTAAGGGTATCTACTGTCAAGCCTGGCAACCTGGGACCACATGATAAAAGGACAGAACTGCTGCTATAAGCTGTCCTCTGATCTCCATATACACCACATATTCTCTCTCTCTGTCTTCCTCTCCGTGTGTGTGTGTGTGTGTGTGTGTGTGTGTGTGTGTGTGTGTGTGTGTGTGCTCGAGTTCCTGTTCCCACCTAAGAAGTCTATCAGATGTAGGTGTTGAGAACTGAACTTGGATCCCCTGGAAGAACAGCAAATACTGTTAACCACCAAGTTATCTCTCCCTGACAAATATAATACTTTTTAAAAAGTACTGTCTAGAAATGATTCAAAGGCTAAAATATATCTACATAATTTAATATATAAAAAATTTATGGTAAGTTCATTTACTAGTTATTTTTTTCTGCCACAGAAGATTTATATTTTTAGAGCATTCAGAAAACTAATACAGGCCAGGCATGGTGTTGTATTATTATAATTCCATCATTTGGGAGGTTAAGACAAAACACAAAAACATTTAAATTCTGACAGAGTAATGCATAACAGTAGTCCCAGTTACCTGGAGAGACTAACACAGGCAGATTTTAACTCTAAGAGTTTAAGAACAGCTTGGGCAACATTGTCTCCTACCTCAAAATAGAGGAGGATGGTGCTAGAGGTATGGCTCAGTAGTTAAAAGCATTTGTTGCTGAATGAAGTAGTAGCTGAGAGTTCACATCTGATCTGAACCCCAGGAAGGAGGAAAAGCACCAGATGGCCAGGTGTGAGCTTTTAAAACCTCAGAGCCCATGCTTAGTAGGTTAACACACCTCCCCCAACAAGGCCACACCTCCTAATCCTTCCATACCTGGGAACCAAGCACTCAATTATAAGGAACCACTCATTCAAACCACTATAGGCACCAAGGTCCTCTTCTGGTCTCCATAGGCACTTGTACTCAGGTACAAAACTACACATAGACACAGATAATTAAAAATAAATCTTCTTTTTTTTTAATAAGGAAGAAGAAGAAAAAGAAAGGAAGATGGAAATTGCATTTAAAAATCTGCTCACAGCTGGGGAGGATGCTCAGTCAGTAAAGTGCTTACATGCCATGCAAACATCAGGACTGAGTTCAATCCTCAGAACCCATGTAAAAAAAAGTGGGGTGTGGTGGCTGGAGTTTTTAACTCCAGCACTGGCAATGCAGAGACAAACAGGGATTCCTACCTAAACAGTCAACCTACTGGAGCCTTTGAGTCTGAGGCCAGTTAGAGACCCTTTCTCAAGAAAAATCCAGGTAAAAGGCACAACACCTGCGGTTTACTTCTAACCTCCATGTGCATGTGTGCACCACCCCTCTGCACAACAAGTACCTTCACACACACAAATGTGTTTGACTGTACTGGTATTATGTGGACACTAAGTCTAGTAAGTGCCTGCAAACACTTATATTCTTTTTGTGTATTTGTATGATTAGTCTAAAAAGCTGTTAAGATCTGCCCAAATCACTGCATCTGTTTGCATAACTAGTCACCTTTGAATGTTATACAAGACTTGAGAGACAGGGAGAAAAAGCATTCTAATTACTTTTCCTCTTAACATTTTTCTCTTCCACTTAATCACAACCAAAAAAAAAAATAGTGTAGTGTATTGGCACACATCTATAATCCGAGCTCTGGGGGGGCAAAATAAGGAGGATCATGTGTGAGGTCAGCCTGGCTATGATAGGGACCCTATCTCAAAACATCAGCAACAAAAATCCAAACTAAAAAATTTAGCATGCAATAGTATCTTATTGCTATTAGCAAAACAATATACACAACAAATATTCAGTAGTTTAGATAACAAGAAATTATAATAAGGTTAAAAAAATAAGCTATTCAATTTTTTCCTTTTTTTCAGTTTTTTGAGACCTAGTTTCTGTGCATAGCTTTAGAGCCTGTCCTGGAACTGACTCTGTTGTAGACCAGGCTGGTCTCAAACTCAGAGTTCCTGCCTCTGCCTCCTGAGTGCTGAGATTAAAGGCGTATGTTCCCACCATCCAGCTCAACTTTTTTCTTTTAAAGACTTTTTTCTTACCATGTAGCCCTGGAATTTACTATGTAGACCAGGTTGGCTTCTAAATGACAGAGATCCATCCACCTGTCTCTGCTCCTCAGTGCTGCCATTAAAGATGTGCATTACTATGTCACGTATTACTATGCTTGGCAAGTTAGGGAATCTTAACCTACTTGTATTTCCTTTTTACAGGCTAACGTACCTAATTTATTATGCTCTATGTGGTTTACAGCTTTGAAAACCAATTCTCAATAATTAAAATCTGTAAAAGACACACAAAAATGTCAAGTGGCCAGCAAAGAAAACTGGGAAGAATATAAGACATCATTTGCATGAATCTCTGTTTTTACTCTACTACTCTGACTGGCCTTGAGCTCATCAAGCAGCTCAGGCTGTCCTCATGTCTGCAGCAATTCTGCCTCTTATTTCCCAAGTTCTGGGATTAAAGATGTGCATCACCTTTAGAACCTTGTAGTATGACAGAAGATTCAGGATGCAAATAAATAAAAAGATACATTCATAAGAAGAATACTCAGAAATGTATAAGCAATTTGCTTTTATGTACATAAATATATAAACCATATACACATATATACTCCCTATCTACCCCAAATCAAATTATTTTTAATCCAAGTTCTAAATGACCCAAATGTATAATGTTAAGGAGTTAATTTTACTCTCATGTTTATACATCTCTCTATACTCAAGAAAAAGTTCCACACTGAAAAAAAAAAAAAAAAAAAGACTTATTTTGATTAGGAGTTCTTTGCTTAGTATGTGTGTGTCTGGTGTCTGCCGAGGTCTGAAGACGGCACTGCATTTCCTGGAACTGGAGTTACAGACGGCACCGTATGCTGAGAACCAAACTAGTGTTTTCAGAAAGAAGAACACTAAGGCCTTTTAACTGCTGAGCCATTATTCCATCCCCACAGTCATTATTTTTTTCTTCCTACATCTCAAATTCTAAATCTAGCATGCTCACAAGAAGATTAGGAAAAAAAGTACTATATATCAAATCCAGTACTTAACAGGCCACTGTTGTTCTTCCATCATATTGTTTATTCAGTGACCAGCTTTTCCACCATCACAGCAGCCCTAAGCCCCAAACTACATACCTGGGAGCCAAGTTGCTTAGGCTCATCCATTCTCCCAGGAGACTCACTTCGGGCTCTGTATCTTTCTGTCATGGAAACAACACTGCCGGAGGGACTAAATCTGTCGGAAAAGGAGCATAAAGGGACCAATAGACAAGTGCTGGCAAGGAACTCGACTAAATCACACAAATATTTTCAAAGTCACAAAGCAAACAGACATACGAGAAGGCGAGGCTTAGGCTACATACACGTTTTCTAACCTAGTAAGTACTGAAAAGGAAGTAAAGACATACGTGAAACCCAGTGTGTAGTTCTGTTTTGCTTTTCTATATATAGTCTTGCTGTGAGGCCTTGGGTGGCCTGGTACTCACTACACAGGCTAGGCTCCAAGGCTGCCCCTGGAACTCATAGCCATTTTTCTAGTTCAACCTCCCAAGTGCTAGGATTCCAGGCATGTTCCCTGGTGCCTGGTGATTTTGGTTCTTTTATGTTAACTATTGGAGTTTTCACTGTTTCTTCTCTTATGGTAATCTACTCATAGTTCATATAAACTAAAGCTTTTTACTTATTTATTTAAGAAGGTACTCTTCCTGATATAGTTCTAATTCAGGACTACAGTTACTAAGATGAATATATATTCTTTGCTAAAGAATATTTAGACTGGGGCTGGAGTGATGGCTCAGAGGTTAAGAGCACTGACTGCTCTTCAAGGGATACATCACTAGGTAAGGTGACACTTGAAATACATTCAAAAAGCTTTCCTAGGAATTGCTATACTATGTTTACTCTAATTTGAAAAAGAACAATTACTGATGGTACCAGACTCTCTCTAATTTGATAGGTAAGGGCAAAGAGAAATAATACACAGTGCTATAAAGAAAGTAAAACTCCCCAACGTTACCTACCTGTGTGATGCTGTATCGGGGAAAGGGCAATGTTATCAGACACCTTGTTACAATCAGTTCCTTGCCTAGAATCCAGAGAGAGCCCTGGCAATAACTGATCCTAGAGTGGTTGCAGATGCTATCTGATTCATGGAAGTGGCTGATTTTTACCATAGTTCGCATAACATCATGAATACTTCAGAGCCAGGAGCTTCCTGCTTTGAAAAAAATAATGCAAGTCTTTTGACATATTTCCAGTCTCCTAAGGTAAGTTGGAACATCAGGTAAGAAAAATGTTCTCTGTAACACACGAGGCTCATTCAATGGTTTACATAATAGCTTTAAGTGGGAAAACAAAACTTACCTGTCAACTTCACTGCTGGTTGGCCGCACTACCTTGGCTCCTGAAGACCCTAAACTGTAACTTTCCTGTCCTATAGAACCATGGCCTGTGGTGTCGATCACCATGGCTGTGACTTCCTCTGCACTGCTCCCATCTTCTCCAGATGGCTGATTCTCTGGCCCAAGCCACTCTTCCAGATTTTCAGTCTTGATGTGTACTGCTCCAAGAACCCTAACTTCATCACCACTCCGTGCTCCCTGGTCTGCTATTCCTGTTTCCACATACCACTGTCCTGCTCTGTTGATTCGAAGAATGGGCTCTCGGCTCTCTACGTCAGAACTCTGTTCGATTATCTGAGGACTGGTAGACTCCTCAGGGGGACTGAACTCTCTGATATCCAGCACAGCACTGACCTGGCCCCTCCAGTTTCCCTTTGTAGTATTATGTCGTGGGCTAAGTGAGCGGTTTAGATTTGGTGTAACCCTGTGAGACTCTGGAGGTCTCTCTGGGAGCTTTGTCCTTGTTTGACTTAATTCTGCTTCAACTTCGGCCACGTTAATTTTGAAATGAATGCCCTCTAGGATCTGTGTGCATTTGTCTATAATATGCTGCATCTGCAGAAAACTAGCGGCTGTTAGGTAGCTGATAATATCTGCTAGTTGCAGGCATATCCGTCCCGTGTAACAGAAGGAAAGGAGCTGTTCAAAGACAGTAGGGTTCTTGATGACAGAAATGGACACCGTACTCATTTCATTCAAGGACATGTGATCCCGGAAATAAGGGGAGCTGGCAGCCAGCACTACTTTGTGAGCCCGGAAAGCTTGTCCTTGCACAGTGACCACAATATCACAGAGACGGCCTTGCATTCGGAGCTGGTTGAGATGGCTCAGAACAGAGTTGCTGAAGTCAGGGATCTCCAATTGAATGTTCCCACTTTTCTCCATGGTCATGCCTGAAAATACATTTTTACATTTATAGGCAGACATTCAACCCTGCTGAAAGAGCAAACCATATTCTTATCACCGGTTTTACTCCCTTTATGCTTCCTAGTTCAAACATCCCTAAAAAAAATGTAAATCTCCTGGCCAGGAGTGCCAGGTACACATATGTAATCTTAACACTTGGGCACCGAGGAAGCAGAGTCTGGGCTATACATGTGAGAAGTTGTCTCAGAAAAAACACTGAAATCTCTATGTATGAAGTGGCACCTTCCTTATGATGCTTGGATGCAGAAATAGAATTGGCAGCAGGTGTTTTGTTAGAAAAAGAGCTCTCTCTCTAACTTGTGGCAGCCCTCCTGATCCCACCTCCTGAGTACTAGAATTAGTGTGAGCAGCTAAGCCTGGCACCAGGTGTTTTAGATTTCACAGTAAAATGCAATTAAAGCAACAACAAAAAATTGTTTGCTGAACTGCTAAAAATACTTTATTAATAAGCTACATAACATAGGAGTTCATCAAGGAGGGGTACCAAACACAAGAACTTCACACTAAGTACAAACATCCATTATCTCTTTCTAGAGGAAATACATCTTAGAATAAATGTAATTATATATAAGCTGATTATAATTAACATGTGGCACAGGTTGTTTATGACTGTAAAGTAACTAATTTCCTATGTGACTGGTCAGTATTATCACTTTTTTTCAAGACAAGGTTTCTCTCCATAGTTACCCGCCCCGCCATGTCCTGGAACTTGCTCTGTAGAGCAGGCTAGCTTGAGATCTACTCAGAGATCTACTTGTCTCTGACTTCCAAGTGCTGGGATTAAGCCACCACACCAAGCATTTGTTTGTTTGAGATAGGTTCTATGTAGCCCTGGCTATTCCTGGAAGCTCACTATGTAGATCAGGCTGGTCTCTAACTCAGAGATTTGAGTGTCTCTGCTGAAATTAAAGAATGCTGGCTTTTTCCTTCTTTCTTTCTTTTCTTCTTTTTCCACCCCCCTCCGGATATCCAAACCCCCTAAATAAACTGTGTGGCACCTGAAAAAAAAAAGAATGCTGGTGTTAGAGGTATGCCACCACCACCATGCCAGACTAGTCCAATATTTTTAAGCTTACCAGCTGGAGCTCTCACTTTTTAGATATAGGACTCTGAGATAAACTGTAGGTTAGGGAAAATTCCACAACCAAGTCAGCATTTAAATAACATGCAGAGAACCTGAAGTCTAGTTTCCGGAGTTAACAAAACTAAATAAATTTTCTCTACTCAACGAAATGACTAAACATGACTTTCTCTACCCAACAAACTCGAGGTTGGAAATTCCAAAGCGGTAATGCTACTTTGATTCAGGAAGTTGATTCCCCACAGCTGATAACAATAAAGCCTAATTTTACCCTAAAAGACTACGAATGCATCACTCTCAATTAGCTGAGGTAGCTCGGATCTATCACAATGACTTCGGATCACTGTGCATCCAACTTCTCTCTCAAGTTTGAGACTACACAGCACACCAGGAAGTGATCCTGCCAAGCTCACATTATCACCAGGCATTTATAACACACTTATTGAGTACACAGGGAAGTGCAAACACTGCTTTCAAGAAGCAACTTTAACCAATCTGACCTTTTTCCAAAGCGTTATTGTTTGTTTTGAAACTTTTAATCCATTAAGAGCCTCTCTCGATGCCATCACGAATTCAGATGTTTATTTTGGAGCCTACACCAGCGCCTTTTTGTTTGCTCTTGGCAGCAATTCCCCAGTGAGGAGGAAGCCCCTGGAGTAAAGTCTTTCTCTAGCGTCGGCACTGGAGGGGCGAGAGCTGTAAAAGGGAGAATCGGGAACGCTTGCTTGGGGTTGGCCAGGCAGGTACCGAGCGAGGTAGCTAGCTTCCGTGCGTGTCGGGGAGCATGGGGACAGGGGACCTGCCTAAGCGGGGAGTTGAGAGCATCACAGGCGCGCAGGTGAGGCTCGGAGGGGAAGGGGGCGGCGCCCCGGGACCCAGTGGGGGTGTGTCTGGGTGTGTCCCCGCCGCGGGGTCCTGAGGGAGGGGCTCGGGAGGGGGCGGGCCCGCAAGCTCTGCAGCCCCGAGCCAAAGGGTGGGGGGAGGTGGCCGAGTGCAGGGTGGGGAGGTGGGGCGGGGCGGCTGAACGCCCCAGGAGCTGGCTGCAGGGAAGACGCCGCCGCCGAGGAGGCTAATGGGGCGGGAGTGCAGGGGCCCGAGCCCAGGCAAGGAGCAGCACCTACCTCCGGGGGTGGAAATGGGCCGGAATGGGCCGGAACACCGTCCCGGAAGTGAAACCCCCCGCCCCCTCCTCCCGAGCGGGCGACGTGCCGGAAGGAAATCAGTCACCCTCACCCCGCCCCTCCCCCCAGCGCGTTCCTTTCGGGAGCCCCCTCCCCTCAGCCCGTACTCCTCGGGGGGCGGGGCCAGGCATGACGTGCCCGCGGCGACTCCGCCCTCCCTGCGTCATAGGGCGGGGCCAACGGGGAACGTGAGGGCGGGGAGAGAGGTGGAGCCTAAGGAGGAGTCTGAGGGTATGGGCGGGGGTTAAGTGGACGCAGGGGAGGAGTGTGCGTCATGACGTCACGGAGACCTTATATACGGGACCCAGCGGCCATATCGATCTTTCGGAGCGGTGTGCCAGCCTGGTTCAGGTACGTGCTTCTCTCTTGTAAGTGTTCTGTACGCTCGGGCCTTGCAGATTAGTGCATTTTGCAAATTGAGGCCATTGCAAACTGAAGGAGTTTCGGGAACGGTAGTGAACACAGGCTGGAGATTACGGGAATTGGCGTTATTTGCGAGCATGCGCCATCTCAAATGGCATTGTGTCTTGGGGAAAAGTTTCAATAGAAGACTCGGCACCTTTGTTCTCGCTATGATGAAGGCTATGTTGGTAGGGACAACTGACCATGTTGATGAATACCAACGACTCTGAAGGCGGAGCATGCTGAGTCACCTCTGAGTCCGGATGTGTTTGCTGGGCTTTTTTTCCTTTCTATGGTCGGTTAACAGACAGCGCCATTTTAGAGAGCACAATGAGGTTGAAGGCATTCCTTATCAGTGGCGTTTGTGACTACAAAGCCTCTAGCGGAATTAAGTGCTACTGTAGGGTAGATGTATTCGGTTAGGTTTTTTGAATAGTTACGGGGTTTATCTGGGATCATTGGGAGTGAAATTGGTGCAATTGAAAGGTCTAAATAGCAATTTTTTTTTTTAAGGAATGGTGCCTCGGACCTCTCAGGCCATCTTGGCATCACACAGACCGGTAAGAATTCATAAGATCGGGGATATATCTTAAATCACTATTAAAGCCTATGATGGTATGAGAGTAGTGGACAGAAGAGATTTCTGAAAAAATATTTTGTTCTGAGGCTTTAATCCAGGTAGAGGAAGGGGGAAACAATTTTAAAAGTGAGTCTTACTGTTTAACTTTTTTTTTCTAGTTCTGGATCAAAGATGGATGAAGAATGAGGTAAGTACAGAGTAGTGCTGGTACCGGGGTAGGTTGGAAAAAGTGCCAAAATGATGATTGTTTATTTGCTACTCTTGACAGAGGGATGACGATTGCCTTAAACCACCATAATTGTAACTGAGGCATATAGCATGATGACTTAAGGGGCTTGCCTGTAGACTAAACTATGTTTACAGGCGATGTTTTCTTTCTAGGACCTGTATGAGACTGGATTAACCACGAGTGTGCAGGGTAAGCATTTTTGTATGCATGTTGCATTGAAGGAATGGTAATCCAAATTCATGCAAACTCAAAATTGGGGGGTTCCTACCATCCAACCTCTGTAGGGGCAATTATATGAAGTGCTTGTAGAGATAGAACAGCTGTCAGATGTTTATCCCAGCAGGCCATTGCAGTGGTCTCAGGCGATCTGAAGAGGTTCTTAGTAACAGCTAGTTACATAGCCAGAGCTGCATTTGGTGGCCTTTGGGTCTCCATTTCAATCTCAAAGTGTTGAGTCAGCCATGGTGAATTGAGTACTGCCTTTTCCTGGGTTATAGGGAATGCAGGTAAAAGGCAGGGTCGGGATGGTGGAATCTAAATTAGCATACTAAATTACGGGGAGAGCACCAACCTAATTTTTAACTGTTTGAAATTGTAGGTTCTGTGATCAACTATAAGATAAAATGTGAGTAGAGTTGGGTAAACATTGGCTTGACACAGTAACTCTTGATGTGTTAGCTGTCTCAACTGGCCTGCATGATGACAAGCAAAATGCTGACTAACATGAAGGTCTTAATTAGCTCTATCTGATTACAGGCTTGGTTAGCTTTTCTGGTAGGGTAAATTAGTATCTTGACAGCATTAAAATTCTTGGTTTTGTTTTTAGGTGATTGAATTATCAGGACAACTATGAAGTAAGTATGAAGTAAAACACTGACTAGAGGCCTATTTAAAAGTGGCATGCCAAGATTGTCATACACGTGGCATGTCTCATGAATGTTACAATTTAGTTTACTTGGGCCTTGCTCCTAACCAGGGTTACTATAATGATGTTGATCAAATGTCTGACCTGAAAATAACTTGTAGACAATTCATAACACTGAAGAACCCTGTGACAGGCAACTAGGTACTTAAATGATGCTTAGCATATTTTTGTAAGAGGTTGTTTTCTTTCAATTCTAGCTACTGCTTGCATGCTTTCATTTGGATGGCTTGCTTGGGTAAGAAGCCAGTTACTGGGCTCTTAATTGTGCTAGTGACTAGGGTCATAAGCAGTATCAGGTAACTTGAATATGTGCTTCCTCATCAGCGCTAAATGGTACCTTTTGAATAATTGTGTTTTTTTAGCTATATACTAGAAGAGGGCATCAGATCTCAT
Source organism: Sigmodon hispidus (assembly GCA_004025045.1). Classification (NCBI taxonomy): domain Eukaryota; kingdom Metazoa; phylum Chordata; class Mammalia; order Rodentia; family Cricetidae; genus Sigmodon; species Sigmodon hispidus. The sequence goes on along the minus strand of PVIH01001013.1, from coordinate 241,456 downwards.
TACAAATGGTTGAGTCACCGTACACAGTACCTGGAAATTGAAGAGCAATGTTCTTTTCACCATTGACACGAAGGTAAGGAAACATTTTTGTAGACTCAAAATTTGGAATACAAATACTACTGTTAGTGATGAAGTATAAAGTTAAACAGATGGGAATCTCTCTGAGTAAGACTGAAGATGAATTCTTAGCTGAAACAGTAGTTAGGACTTTATGTGTAAGTCTTAATGTTATAAATACCTGTTTTAAAGTGGAACTGAATTTCTTTAGGTATACATGGCTCCTCTTCACTGACTGCACTGGACAAACATACACAAAGGTAAAAATGGTCTCACTGAGGCATGTGTGGAAGTGTTTTTAGTCCCCTATAAAAGCCGATACCATGATGATAACATAGTTCAGCAGATTTAACCTGATGAACAATCTTAAGTCTTTCGCTCCTATCTGATGTATCTGGCTGTAAGGGTCTCCATGAATTTTGGGGGCTTTGGCCACCAATCAATCTAGTTTATAAGAATTGCCCGGGCTTTTTGTGACAAGTGTTTCCTAGGTGTGGTCACAACCATAAAGCATTCTCTTAGCAAGAGAATGCTGAAAGTTCAATCAAACTCAATAGTGAAAGAATAGTAAAAATACTGGTTAAGTTAAATTTCTGGGCTGATGGTTTTTTTTTCTCTCCTGAATCAGATCCTGAACAGATCATTCTGGATTTCATGGTAAGTCACCTTACTTTATACAAACTATAAATGGCCTGTAACCAGTGATGTGATGATTCTGCCAAATGATACAAAGTGATATCACCTTTAAAACCGTTCCATTTTAATTCTGAGGTTACTGTATGAGTCATGTGATCTACAAGTAGCCTATGCAAGATAAGCAGTATGTTTTTCCTTTTGGTAGGGCTCCTGTGGCAGAAGTGACATGGAATTTCAATTTCACCTTAACTGTTAAAAGGTGAGAACTAGAAATGTTAACCATGAATCTACTCCAGAATATGTGATGATCTCATAACTTGAACTCTCTCACTGATTACTTGATGACAGTAAAAGATCTGATATTCTGTGTTTTAACAATTACCATTTAAATTAATATAGAGACGTGTCTAATAGGTACCTCTCTGTTACAGGTGGCTGGATGGAGGCTCAGAAGATAATACTTAAGGTTTTCCCAACACTTTCAATAATGAGATTTTTTTAAATAAAGAAAATATGGAATTAAATAGTGTGCATTTTGTTCTCTAATGCAGAGGACCAAGTCCACTGAATACTGGGGTACCGAAGATGGTTTAGGCATGGGTTCAAGCCAATAGAAGGTCTTGCCTGGCTAACTACTACACTTTAGTGTTCATAAACTTTCCCCAGGGTTTTGAGCATAAATATATATGCTGCTTTATATTGGCCTGGGCTCATCTAAATTGGGGTCAGAGTGACAGGTGTAGGCTTATTAAAGGATGGTCAGGAAATGGTATGGTTAAATTGCCCTTGAATGGATAAATTGAGCAGCATCACCATTTCCACCATGTAAGTGAATTTTAGGTGTAGGTCCCCCTAATATATGTAATACCAGGTCTAGTGTTCAATGGTTTTAAGAAAGTAAGGCCATCTGAGCAGACAGATAAGCACTGGATGAGTGACAGAATATTGTGAATTTGAGGTATTAATGACCCTAGCTAGCTATTTAAGGCAAGGTTGAGGCCATCCTGGCTTTGGGATTAATGTAATTCCTGGGCATAGTGGTAAGTGGAGAGTTGCTTAAGGCTTCTTTGGGTTTTATTTTAGGACATTAGTCACCTATATTACAAGGATCTTGCAAAATGTTAAGTGTAACGGTGATTCAGTGCTGGTGTGAGGGCTTAGTGCGTAATTCTTCAGAGTGCTTTAAATACCTGCAGTACTCAGCCAAATGCTTGGGTTACAGGTATGCCCAGTTTTAACAAATTTTCAATGGTACTTAATGGAATATATATGCAGGTAATTTACATAGTTGTAAGAAAGTAGGACTTTAGGATGCTAAGCACAGAAATAATGGCTTGTGTGCTGGGTTCAGTCCCAGCCACCGTTGAGCATTGAAGAGGTGCCAGTTGTAGCTGCATGAGAAGCCAAAGGTGCTCTTAATATTGTCTGGTCTGCTACTTTATCTTAAATGCCCATTTCTAGTTCGGTGGAGTGATCCTGGTCTACACAGTGAGTTACAGGACTGGTAGCTACACAGCTCTTCTGTCTTAAAAACTCCCAAATGGGTAGCTTTCCCATTTCCCTAATCTGAACAGTCTGCAGGTTAGCATGGGATGCCTACAGGTGTTCATTGTTGTCAATAGAACTTGAAATCAGTCTCAGTTTACTTTTATGTGTATATGCCACAGGTTGCGTTAAACTGCTTGCTTCTGCCTCCAAGTGTTGGAATCAAAGATTTGTGCTACTGGCAGGTCCAGCCAGTTTTGGTTAAGTACACATTTTAAAAATTTTCCTGGGGCTGGAGAGATGGCTCAACAGTTAAGAGCGCCGTCTGCTCTTCCGGAGGACCCGGGCTCGATTCCCAGCACCCACATGGCAGCTCACAACTGTCTGTAGTTCCAGTTCCAGGCAAACACCAAGGCAAATAAGTAAATAATAAATAAAGTTTAAAAAAATTTCCTGTAGTTCCTTGATTTCTTACAGAACACAGAATCTGACCTTTCCTGTGAGTATTGCTTCCTAGTATTGCTAGAGCCCATTATCTTATGCAGACCAAAAGTGAGAACTAGTTGCCAAATAGGCACTTATCTGCCTCCTTTAGTCCTACTATATCCTGAGCACTGTCACAGTTTTGTTGCATATGGATGTGATGGTGATTGAACTCCGTTGTCTATATTCTATACAAGTGACTATAGTACTGAGCTGCTGTCTGAATAATGGTCTCATAAGCTCATATTTGGCACTCTTTGAAAGGATTAGAAAGATTAGCAGGTGTCTTGGAGGCAGTGTGTGATGGGATAGGGGTGAGGCGCACTTGGGTCTCTCCTGCTGCCTGCAGATCAGGATGTGGAAATCTCAGCTGCTTCTCCACCACCACGTCTGTGCTGTTACACTGATAAAGGGCTAACCTCTGTAAGCAAGTGCCAATTAAATGCTTTCTTTTCTAAAGTTGCTCTGGTCATGGTGTCTCCTCACAGCAATAGAACAGTGACTAAGACACTGGTGTTTCCAGTCCTGCTTTACAGTATTTCAAGTCCTTTCTATTCATATTTTCCATACATTACCTACTGATTCCAGTAACAAGAATCCTGTTAAGATAGCCAGGACAAGTGCTATTCACATTTATATAAGCAGTATGAAGGGCTAAGAGATGTTTGTAACTTGCTGAAGGTGACTTTTTTTTTTCTTTCACTAAGCTACTTCTTAAAATATTACATTGATAGCTGAAAGGTCACCACAAAGCTCGATTTATATGGTTCTTGTAGTGAGGCTAGATGAATTTAAACCCTGCCCCTGAATCAGCTGGCCGCTCTACAGGAGCAAACAATTCTGGAAAACATGCTTGGAAAACACTTAAGACTCTAAATATTACTCTAATAAAAGGTTTTCTGTTTGTTTTACAATGTTTCAATCAAAAACTTGCACGACAATCCCAACCACATTAAGTCCAATGGTACATGTTACAAGTCACAATTAGATGATTGCTTCCACACACATACTTGACACTCAAGGCTGTGGCAGTTCTGGATCTTTATTTAGGTTTGACAAGACTTAAGAGTTCAAATTTTTGGAAGGTAGGGCTGATGCAATCTCTTCTGAGTCTGTTGGCCATGAGACCTGGATATGGTAGGGCTTCAGCTCTTCAGGAGGCACAGAATCTGGGGCATTGCTCATGAGATCATGTCCTCGATAGGATTTGGGGAAGGCTATGACATCTCTGATGCTTGGGGCTCCAGTGACAAGACACAGTAGTCTGTCTAACCCTGTGATATAAAACAAAATTAACAGATGAGAAATGTAAAGAATTTAACTTTGAGAATAACGTGTTTTTTCTACTACCTTTTTTGGAGACAGGATTTCACTATGCAGCCATGGCTGTCTTGGAAGTTGCTGTGCAGAGCAAGTTGGCCTCAAACTCAGGGTTTCTCTGTGTATTCCTAGAACTCACTTTGTAGATCAGGCTAGCCTTGAACTCAGAGATCTTAGCTGCCTCTGTGCTAGAATTAAAGGTGTGTGTTCATTTTCCGTCTCCCTTTCTGTCTCTATCTTTTTATTTTTTTAAATTTATTTTTATGTGCACTGGTGTTTTACCTGCATACAAATCTGTCTAAGAGAATGTGAGCTGTGAGTTATGTGGGTGCTAGGAATTGAACCTGGGTCCTCTGGAAAAGCAGCCAATATAGAGAACTTTTTTTGGGGGGGGAGGGGGGTCCTGGCTTTATGTATTCTAGAGAAGTACTCTACCACTAAGCTGTAGAAAACCTCGGGTCTGTAGAGAACTTACATTAATTTTTTGTGTTTTGTTTTTGAGGCAGGGTTATCATTCTTCATTTTTGTGTATATATATTAACCATCCTGGCTGTTCTGCAACTCACTTTGTAGACCAGGCTGGACTAAAACTCACAGAGATCTGCCTGCTTCTGGGATTAAAGGCACACATCACTACTTCCTTTTGAGACATAATTTCACATAATTTAGTCTGACACAGAGCTCTCATACTTTTGTTATTTTTTATTGTGTTGTCTGCATGAGTGCAGGTACCCACAGCAGCCAGAAGTGTCAGATCCTCCTGCTCTCCAGCTCTAGAATTATAAGGAATTGTGGCCTGCTGATATGAGTGTTGGAATTCAGATCCAGGCCATATAAGATGCACATAAGAAAGCAGATTGTAGCAGCATGCAAAGGTTCAGACTCAAGCCAGACAGGGGTCCCAACGGTGAGAGAGGGAGGTGAACATGAGCTCCCACCTCTAACCAAACCACCTCTTGCAAAGAGATACTAGTTGTATCCAATTGAATCCCACTGGGTATATTACCTATACTAAATGGCAGGCCCTATGCACAGCAGTAGGTGGTAAACACAAAAGGAACCCAATGGTATATTTGTAGGCACTTTGTCTCATTGCTTTGTTTCAGGCATTCTTTATCTTACTGGTCTTTTGCTTGTATTTTAGTTTCTGATTTTGTGTTGTGTGTGTGTGTGTGTGTGTGTGTGTGTGTGTGTGTGTTTACTGAAGGAGGAGGCCAGGCAGTGGTGGTGCACACCTTTGGTCCCATCACTTGGGAGGCAGAGGCAGGGCTAGCATGGTCTACATAGTGATTTCCAGAGCTACACAGAGAAACCGTGTGTAGACAGACCAAAGAAAGAAGAAAGGCCAGTGGATGGAGAGGTGGGGAGAATCCAGGAGGGGCTGGGAGACAGAAAGCTATGCTCAGAATATATTGTTTATGAATTTGAAAAAATGATTATATTTTATGTGCAATGGTGTTCTGCCTGCATGTATATCTGTGTGAGGGTGTCAAATCCCAGAAAGCTGGAGTTATGGACAGTTGTGAGCTGCCATGTAGGTACTTCAAACTGGGTCATCACAGTCAAAAGAATGACATATGCCTTGGGCAACTGTGAAAAAAAAAAAAAGGCAGAGGGCCTTTTTACTCAGGTGCATTTTGTTCCCTGGGTGTGATTTCATGTGTCCTGTGGCAAATATTTGCATTCAATTTATAAGACATGTTTATTCTTGTTGGATGTCAGAACATAGCTATCCAACCCAATCTGGTGAAATTATATGAGTGCTGTATCCTCAGTGTACCCTGAATCTGGATACAGCCTTTTGCCTTGCTTTCCCAGATATAATCTATAGTATATGCCAGGCAACTATTTAAATTTTAAATAGTTTAAATAGTTTAAATTTAAATTTTAAAAAGTTGGCCTGTCTGGAGAAAGTTGTGGGAAGGGCTGCTCTGTTAATAGTATGCACTTACTGACAGTAAAATAAAAATGTCCTGTGTTTGTAGATGCACAAGGGTCTAGGTTCATTCTAATCTCTCATAAATTACTGAAAGAAAGAGACTTGCATGGAACTCTTGGACTCAGTCCCTCCCAATTCCTTCCCTTTAAACCGAGAGTCTAAATTTGAGACAATATTATGAAATGAAATTTAGTGTACAAAAAGAGAAATTGTTTACCTAAGGCAATTCCTCCATGAGGGGGTGCCCCATAGTCTAAAGCCTGGAGCAGATGGGAAAGCAATTTCACATTTTCCTAAAATGCAAAACATATTTGATTTAAATATATACTGAACAGAAAGTCTTTGTCACAGACTAAAATAAGTAGTAAGAGAAATGAAGTTCAGTTTAAAAATGACTTAACTGGTGAGAATGCACTGGGAGAAGTTAAGAAGCACAAAACTTTCAGTGTTAGAGTTCAATGGACTAAAACAAGTCCCTCACCTGTGCTCCAGCACTCTGGAGAAAGCCGCAAGACAATGAGTGCCAGCCTGGCTTGAGCTACAAGCCTTAACACAAAAAACTAACACACCTACAGAAAGGCCCACCTGTCTCTTCCTCTTAATGCTATCATTCGCTGGAAATGACATTTTAGGAGCGTGGTCTCATAGCCACCCTTCAGTTCCTGTATTACTCGAGACAGGGTTTTAGTAGCCCAAGCCCGACTCATATTTGCAATTCCACCTCAGCCTTTAAAAGCTGAGATTTCAGGCTTTGTACCACTTTTGTGCTTTGCAACTTGAGCTAGTACCTGCCTCAGTTTTTCATCTTTAAAATGAGCATAATGAGGGCATACTCTCACAGAAATTATTGTGAAAGTTAACTAATACATCAGTGTATATATGGTACCTTTTGGTGGTATATCATGTAGCCCCTGGCACATGGTAAGTATGGTGCTTTGAATGAAAGTGGTCCCACTGGCTCACAGGGGCTGGTACTACTGGAAGTTGTGGTCTTGTTGGCGTAGGTGTAGCCTTGTGGAGGAAGTGTGTCACTGGGGGCCGGCTTTGAGGGCTCAGATGCTCAAACCACACCCAGAGTGAGCAGTCGCTTCCTGTTGTCTGCTAATCCAGATGAAGAACTCTCAGCCAGTTCAGTCTCCAGCACCACATCTGCCTACCTGCCACTGTGCTTCCTGCATGACAATGGATTAAACCTCTGAAACCTTAAGCCAGCCCCAATTAAATGTTTTTCTTTATAAGAGTTGTCATGGTTATGGTCTCTTCACAGCAATAGAAATTCTAAGAGAACAAGCATTAATAAGCAAATATCATTTGCTCTTTCCAGTTCCTATTTTAAACACAAAGAAAAACTGACATTTTCTACCTAGTAAACTCTCCTTTTTAAACAAATGTTTCATAAAACAAATACATGGGCAAGAGTAAGGCAATGTTAGAAGGCATTTGTTACCTTTAGTAATGTGGCCAGGATGTACCTCTGTAGCTGTGCATCATGAATTCGGATAGAACCACCTCCTATCTCACTGCCATTTAAGACCAAATCATAGTGCTGGCCACGGACCTACAAGACTCACAGAATTTTCATGTTAGAGAACATTCCTGGCTTTCAATTCTATAGGACACTGCACTTAAACACAATTTATTAACAGTAAGCTCAGTCTCCCCCTGCTTGGTTCTCCTGAGTGAATCAAAATTCTTTGTTCTTTGTATCTATTTAGATATTTCACATACATTTGGAAGAGTAAAATAAAAGATCAATACCTTTTCAGGCTCAGTATAGAGAAGGTGAAGGTCGCTAGGGTGAGGAGCAGTGAATGGGTGGTGGGCTGACTCCAGCTCTGTGGGCCTCTCTTCCTTAGGAAGGAAGAGTGGGAAGTCTACCACCCACAGAAAGGAGAACAGTGCTGGGTCACGGAGCACCAGTCCTCTCATTTCCAAAAGCTCTGCGCACTGCAGGCGTAACTTTCCCAACAAAGAGCACTGTAAACAAAAGACCCAAACACTAAGTTAGCTTCTTGTCAGGGTGGCATCAGGCAACAAACACTACCTAAATTTTGAAGGCCAGTCTCTAGTAAGACTGTCCAATTAGTAGATGAGACAAAAATCTGAGGGTTATCTGAATGCTGGATGGATAAGTACACAGGACCATCAGCCTGAGCTGACTGTGTGAGCATCTCACACTGCACTGACTAGGACAAGCTCTGAGTCTGTTTTCTAATTTCTCTACATATCATTGTAAGTAAATGAGGATGAAGCACCTACTCCAACACTGAGGTGAGTCCGTTATTTACTGGGGCGTGGCCTTGCTTTGTTTCCCAGGTTGGCCCTGAACTACTGACCTCAATCCTGGTTCAACCTCCTGGCAAGCTGGGACCACAGGTGCACAGAATAAGATTTGGAAAGTTAAGTGAGACAAGGTACACGAGATAAAGAACCCAACAAAGTATGGGGGCCAGTTTTATTCATTCTTCTTATTTTTCAGCTCCTGAAGGGCAATGGTGAAGATATAATGAATGCCTGACAGGCACTTAGTAGTCAGAAAATGTTGGCCAGAAGTAGATTAGAGATGTGAGCTAGCACGCTCAGTTTCACAGGTCTTAATATTCATGTTTCCCTTGTAATGTTTTGTATATTTTACAAGGACCTTTTCAACTATATCCACTTCTATCTATCCTCTGACAAAAAGTGATTTTGTTAGTGTATGGCTGCACTTACCACCTGTGACTGGTAAACAGTCCTGCGTTGACTATACCAGCTGAGAGGTATCAGCCCAGTAACCACCCCGCCCAGTGGGCTGATCTGCCCTCCATACTTTTAGGAATAACTTGTATACAAAAATTTCTAATTACTAATTGCCTTTACCCATGCACCTACCTTACAGCCCCAACGCTCCAGTGCTGGTTTGCTTGTTTTACTTTTGCTTTATTGAGGCAAATCTCGCTATGTAGGTCAATCTCAAACTTGAGGTCTCTTGCTTCCCATACCCCCATTTATAGATATACAGTGTATTATAAAGTACTGAAATACATTTATGTAACAACTTAATTCAGAGCAGCCCTGCTTCATGAAACTAACAGTCCATTTTAGATATGTAAAGAAACACGAGGAAGAGGCAGCCTTTTGCACACACCCATGTGCTGAGACGGTTTTACTTACTGCTTTCTCGTGTTCCCCAGCAGTCAGGAGCACCATGTCTTCCTCCTGGATCTCCATCAGTCTGGCTAATTCCAATCTTTCCTCCTCCATTATGAATTTAGCAAATGGTGAACTCCAGTTCCTCCTGGCATTCAGGAATACAGGTAGAACTTCCTTGATAAAAAAAAAAGGCTAATTAATATTTTTCTTTTTTTTTAAATATTTATTGATTTATTATGTATACAGTACAGTGTACAAAGAGGGTACCAGATGTTATCATAGATGGTTGTGAGCCACCATGTGGTTGCTGGGAATTGAACTCAGGACCTCTGGAAGAGTAGGCAGTGCTCTTAACCCCTGAGCCATCTCTCCAGCCCCCTAATTAATATTTTTTCAAAAGTGAGATGGATTTGTTTTTTTTTTTTTTTTTTTTTTTTTTTTTTTATATATAACAAAGACTTCTTGTTCCAAGTAGAAGATAACTTGTGTGATACCATCGCTTTTCCATCATGAGCCCCTTCAAAGTGATTAAAAATAAAAGATTTTAAAGTTAGGTCTGGATCTGGAAGCCCACCACTTAAGAGAGAGCAACAGGCCTACCTGTCTTTAAAGAAAGAAAAATAAAAGGATGGCAAAGGATATAACTGATCTTAGTCATAGAGCTCTTGCTACTTGAGTGAGCCCTAGAAGTTTCTGTAATTTTTTTTTTCCATTCTGTCGTGGAATAAACTCGCCACTAATTTTTATGTTTTAAATAAGATTTATTTTGTTATAATTATGAGCAAAAAAGCCAGCCACAACAATACGGAGCCGCCGCCGCGCACCTGAGCCGGAAGCCCGCCGCCGCTCTTCCGCCGCGGCCGCCGCCGCGATTGCAAGTAAATGGACCAAGAAGACTGAACAGCAGGGCCAGTGAGGTAACTCAAGTGTGTAACCTCTACAAGTATCCCATCCCCAACTGTGCGTGTGGGTGCGCACACACACAATAATAATAATAAGTAAATAAACTTTTAAAAAATGTAATAATAATCCTACCAAGTAGAGAATGGCTTGGCCTCCCATGTGTTGGGATTATAAACATATGCCACTACATTTTATTTGTCTTTGTTTGCAACAGGGTTGTGCTACTTAGTCCAGGCTGGTCTGGAACTCATAGTGGTTATGTTTTGGCTTCCTAAATTCTGGGTACAGACTTCCACCATCCCAGTCTGAAGGAATGCTTCTATAGATAAAAAGAGACAGCAAGGATGGTTCTTCAATTTAACTTATTAATAGTTTTTCACAGCCTTTTATTTTCTAAAAATTTGCTGTGATCCATGCTCTATGTTTCCTTCTTATTGAAATATTGTTATCTCGGGCTGGAGAGATGGCTCAGCAGTTAACAACACTGACTGTTCTTCTGGAGGACCTGAGTTCAATTCCCAGCATCCACATGGCAGCTAAAAACTGTCTGTAATTCCAAGATCTGACACCCTTACACAGTTATACATGCAGGCAAAACACCAATTCACATAAAATAAAAAATATTTAAAAAAATTATTTATTTGTATTTTCTGTACATTAGTGTTTTACCTGCACTTATGTCTGCGTGAGGGTGTTGGATCCCTAGAACAGGAGACATACAAGTTGTGAACTGCCATGTGGGTGCTGGGAATTGAATCCAGGTCCTCTAGTGCTTATAACTGCTGAGCCATCTCTCTAGTCCCATTTATTTAATTTTAAAAACTGGATTAAAATACTTTCATGTATGTTAAAAGAATATGGTTTAACTTTCTTTTTTTTTTCCTTCCTTCTTTATTTTGTATTTATCAAAAAAAAAAAAAACACAGTAAAAAGAATTTAAAATGTGGAAGAGTTAACAATAACTATACAGAGGATAAGATGGTTTAACTTTCAATATGATAGCGAATTCAGTTGTTGGCTGGAGAGATGGCTGAAGAACACTGGCTGCTCTTCCAGAGGACCTGGGTTTAATTCCCAGCACCCACATGGCAGCTCACAACTGTCTGTAACTTCTGTTCCAGTGGATCCAATAACCTCACAGATACAAATGCAGGCAAAACACTAATGTACAAAACATACAACTAAATTATTAAAAAATTCAATTGTTTCAATTGGAAGTCTTTCAGTAAAAAAAGATGCACAGCAAAAATATAGTCTGAAATAATGACTCTCAAATCTAAGCTCAGCAGTTGAGGGCACCAGTTGCTTTTGCAGAGTATCTGGGTTCAGTTCCCAGCACCTACGTGGTGGCTCTCAGCCATCTGTAACTCCAGTTCAAGGGGATTCAAAGGCCTCCCTAGGTCCACAGGTAGCAGGCTTTCACTTGGTGCACGTACATACGTGCAGGCAAAACACTCATGTGACAAAAATAATTGTAAAAACGCAAAACCAAACCAAAACTAGAGCCTCACATTTGTTAGTAGAACACGGATTCCCACAAAATGCTGCCTTACCTGACTGAAATGGTGAACTGCAAACTCTCTGATGAACTCAATGTCTTGCTTCCTTAAGTACTTCTGATGAAAGAGAAACAAGGTAAACTCATAATGACACTCAGCTTTATGAACAGGTTCACAATGTCAGATAAGATATAAGACACATTTGTTTGTGTCTTTCCAATACAAGAATGGGATTTAATAAAAACTTCACTTATTCTCAAAATGACAGATTTTAGGGCTTGCTGCAACTTTCACAGGATCACTGCTTCTTTCTCGACTGCACAGGTCTCACTGTGGACTGCTGTGGCTGCCACCCATAGACCGTCATGCAATATGCAGGACAAGTACAAAGGTGAGTTTCATTACTTCCAGATCTAGAGGATCCAGATTTTGATATTTTCTGGTTCCTTTAAATACATTTGTTTTCTAAATGATCTGATTTATTTTATTTTGTTTTGAGATAGGGTCTCACGTAACTCAGGCTCATCTACAACTGACTGTGTAGACAAGGGTGGCCTCAGACTAAAAGAGCTGACTGCTTTTAGCTCCTGATTAAAGGCATATGTCACCACATCCAGCAAAACTGAGTTTTTTCTTCTTTAATATTTATTTATTTTTATGTGCATTGGTGTTTTGCCTGTGTAAAGGTCATAGACAGTTGTTAGCCACCATGTGGATGCTGGGAATCGAATTCAGGACCTCTGGAAGAACAGTCAGCACTCTTAACCACTAGCCATCTCTCCAGCCCGGATGTAGACTTTCTTTGCTATAGTCTTTTTCTTTTTAATTATAAACTTTAAGTTAACAAGTATGTTTACTCAACAAAAATGATACATTTATATCATAGTAGGGAAAAAAAAGCCAATTTCTCAGTATTTTCTAATTTGTGACATTGCTTTCAAAATAGTAACTTTAGGACTAGATTGGTCTCACATAATGTGTCAGCACTTGGGAGGTTAGGTCGGGAGGACTGTAAGATTAGGGTCAGTCTAGGCTATGAGATCCTGTCTAACACAACAAATATACACTTATTCCTCTCTTTTTTTCTTTCTTTTTGTTTCTCTTTCTCCCTTTCTTTTTATTTTTCAAGATAGGGCTTCTCTATGGAGCCTTGAATGTTCTGGAACTCACTATGTAGCCCAGGCTGGCCTTGAACTCACATAGAGTCTTCTGCCTCTGCCTCCCATGAACTGGGATCAAAGGTGTATACAAACATGCCTGCTTGAAAACATGTTGTTCTATTAGTCTTTCTCAAGTGTTTATGTAGCAGTATTGAATATATTGTCTTCCACAATATACATTCTAGAGAAAACACAGAATTGTGCTTCACTTACTGCTCCTTCACGAACACATATAGCTTTGACAGTTCCTTGGGGCTTGGCCAGTGCATCTTGAAGAAATCTGATCTCTGTGTTTCTAAACACATCACTGATATCCACAATCTATAAAATAGATAACAAGAAGGAAATAACTAAACACAAAGTCATTTTCACCTCAAAATAATATAAAATATTTTACAAATAAGGGGTTTTTTTGCTTCTTTATATTTTTAATGTGTATTTGGTATGTGTGTGTATATGTATGTATGTAGTACAGTTGCACTGTTGCATATACCCAGGCACATGACTGGGTACACATACACATAATGTGCATATACATGTAGAGGCTGGAGGTTGATATCAGGAATCACCCTCCACTTCGCTTCCCTTGTATCTTTTGAGACAGGGTCTCTCAATCAAGCCCAGAGCTCCCGATACAGCTAATCTTGCTAGCCCATTTACTCTGTGTCCACTCTTAGGAGATGGAATTACAGGCAGCTCTCATGACTTCTAGCATTTACATGGGTTCTGGGGAATCTTAGTTCTATCCTTTCATTTTTACATGGCTTCTAGGGATGGAACTCAGGTCATCATAGAAGTAGGGGGGAAAGTATGTGTGCGGTGGACATATGGAGGCCAGAGGACAATGGAGGGGGTGAGTTCTCTCATTCGATCATGTGGAACCTTGGTATTAACATCAGGTCATCGGGTTTGCCCACAATCATCTTTTATCTCATCTACCATATTGCCAGCTAAGAGAGAGGGCTTTAAAAAAAACAACCAGAGCAGGAGAGATGTTCAGTGAGTAGAGGTGCTTCCTGTGCAAGCATAAGGACCTGAGTTCAGATCCCAGTGCCCACGTAAAAGCTGGGCAGGGTCATGCTGTGCTTGTAAGCCCAGCTCCGGGAGGCAGAGACAAAGGGATCCTGAGAACTTGTTTTAAGAAGAAAAAAAGAACTGCTTAGCAAGTAATTTAGCATTTAAAGAATGTATTTGTAACTGTAGGATTCCTGCAAGTTCAGCATCTGCCTAAGAAGATAGTGCTATGGTAGTCTAGGATTGACTCTGAACAGTCTGAACAAGTATTCTGTATTACAAATAAACACAGAATGGTTGTATATAAGAATGTACTTATGGTAATGATAATAATCCTTGTGCATACATTTAATTCCAGCAGAGGCAGAAGCTGAGTTTGAGGCCAGCATGATCTACAGAGTGAGTTCCAGGACAGCCAAGACTACACAGAGAAACCCTGTCTTGAAAATCAACCCAAAAGAATATACTTATGACTTTGGTTATTTGTTTTTTATAGAAACTGAGCCAGATGTGGTAGTCCATGCTAACATTCTCAGTATCTAGCAGGTGAACACAGGAGAATCGTCATGAGTTTGAGGCCCACTTGGGCTACAGAGTGAGACCCTGTTTAAAAACAAAAAACTGAATACTGACTACTCATAGACAAGGCAGATTTCAATATTTAAAGATTTTGCCCAAGAAGTGAGATTCAGAAATGGCACCAGCTTTATAAAAACCAAGAAATGTTATTCTCTAAGGACAATAATGGTAGACTTATTAATAAAACTGCTGCATAAAAATTCTCTTCTTGCTCTTTCACATACTGATAATCCGAATGTTCATTTATTTTCACACCAAGGAAAATTAAATTCAATTATTTCCCTTGTGAGACCCATAATGACAGAAAAATTAAAAATGAAAATTAGTTTTTCTTTCAAATAACTATTCATGTCCATAAAATCAGTAATAAATTTTATAATGAAAACCCTGCTCTTACATTGGTTTTACATATATTTATTTTGTGTGTGTGTGTGTGTGTGTGTGTGTGTGTGTGTGTGTGTGTGTGTGTGTGTTTATGGTCAGAGGGTAGCTTTTGGGAGTACTTTTTCTTCACCATGTGAATTTTGGGGGGCAAATTCATGTTGTTAGATTGACATGAGCAAGTGTCTTATTCTTACTCTTTTGTTGTTTTTGGATTTTCTCCCCACACCCCAAACAATGTTTCTCTGTGTATCCCTAGCTGTGTATCCCTAGGAACTCAATCTGTAGACTATGTTGACCTTGAACTCAGAGATCTGCCTGCACGTGCCTCCTGAGTGCTGGGACTGAAGGCACTCAACATGACCATTTGATACCTTAACCTTGCTCTTACTGAGTATGATGGCACACACTTGCAACTCCTTATGTGAGAGGCTGAGGCACAAGTATCTTAAGTTTGAAGATAGTAACAGCTACATAGCAAGCCTCAAGGACCCTCATCTTAGGAAACACACACACACACACACATACACACACACACACACATCTTGTTTTTGGAAAAAGAACTTGAAAGAATAAGTAGTGCAATGCTAACATGCTATTACTCCTTTTGCTGTAGTTTGGTGACAAGAGAGATAACAATGTAAAGGCACATTAAAAATATTATCCAACAATGTAACACTTATAATACTTGAAAAGATGGCTGAACAATTTGGGGGTGGTCCTGGAAACATGGCAAAAGTACCTTCATCCCAAAGCGAATATCTGGCTTATCAGTTCCATAGGTGGCCAGTGCCTCAGCGAAAGTCATGGAAGGAAAAGGAACTGCCACAGGATCTTTATCATCAGGCCAGGCATACTGCAGCAAACCCTCAATTAAACGCTGAATGCCAGTCTGGTCTACAAAAGACATCTCTATGTCAATCTGAAACCAAAAAAACATAAATAGTCACAATATATTTCTTGGCTTTAAGTTACCATATAAATAACTCTGCCCAGAAGCAATATATGGTTAAGGGTATAAATATTATCATACATAGCTTTTATGTTGATGACTGCTATTGCCTAACATATGCCAACTTGTTTACCTTCCACAGTTAGCTCATGGTTGAAGGCTCAGAGAAGCTAAGCAAATTGCTTGCATATTGCAATCAGTAAGTAGTCAGGCTACATCTTATCCTGGTCTTTATGATTCCAAACTTGTGATTTTGGAATTTAATCACACTGATTAATGCTATCTTAACAAAGTCAAATAAAGGTTTAATAAATCTGTAGATTGGACAAACATCAACATATAGAAGTATTTTCTTCAATGATACAGGATTGCCCCCCTTAATGTTTTATATGTATGAGTGTTTTGCCTGTATGTACACATACATACGTGGTGTTCATGCAGACCAGAAGTCGGTGTCTGATTCCCTGGGACTGGAGTTACAGGTGGTTATGAGCTGCCATGTGGGTGCTGGCAACTGAACCCAGGCCCTCTGGAAGATCAGTCAGTGATCCAGCCCCAATTCTGTCCTGGTTTTGATAGAATATTGATTGATTCTCTTTTAAACTTTATTTTTGTGTTTTTGTTATTGTTGTTGTGGTTTGATTTTTGAGATAGGGTTTCTCTGTGTATCCCTGGCTGTCCTGGAACATATTTTAAAGATCATGCTGCTGGCCTTAAACTCAGATATCCACTTGCTTCTGCCTCCTGAGTGCTAGGATTAAAAGTACGCAGCACAATGCCTAGTGTTAACTTTATTTTCTATTTATTGTTCTGTTCGTGAGTGTATAATGTGGGTGTAGGCACAAGGGCGCCACAGCACACATATGGAGGCCAAAAGACAACTCTGAAGTCAGTTTCTCTCCTTCGGCCTCTGTACAAGTTCTAGGGCACGAACTCAAGCACAGGTTTGGGCAGCAAGTGCATTGACCTGCTGAGCCTTCTCACCGGTCCTTGGAGTACAAGTTTTTAAGTGAATAAGATTGGTTTTAAGGCTTTGTCATATCATAAATGTTAAAACACTAGGAATATCTGGCACCTTAGTTCATGATCACACTCCTTATGAAAAGGATGCACAGAATAGATTAAAACTACTGTCAGATTCCATTTCTCTCCAGACAGAATGCCAAGAAAACAAAGGATGCAGGTGGGAGATGGTCCAGTGGTAAAGAGTACTTTCTGCTCTTGCAGAGGACCTGAGTTCAGTTTCCAGCAATTGCATGGCAGATAGACACCTATAACTCCAGTTCTAAGGTCTCCTAAGAGCACCAGGCATGCACATGCAGTCATTCACACACGTTAAAATAAAATCTTGCTGGGCATGATAGGCACCCTTTAATGTCAGTACTCAGGAGATAGAGGCAGACAGATCTCTATAAATATGAGGTCAACTGGTCTACTTAGGGAGCTCAAGGCCAGCCAAGACTACATAGAGACCTAGACCTTGTCTCACCTGCCTCATGCCTGGAAAAAAAATTCTTTAAAAAAATCCATAAAAAAAGAACACAAATGACAATAAATGCTGGGCAGAGAGCTTGGGGAAACAAGGAACCCTTATTCATTGCTAGTCAGAGTATAAACTGGTGAAGTCATCATGGAAATCACTATGTAGGTTTAAAAAAAAAACAACTATTATATGATCTGGTTTTCCCACTCCTGGTTATATACTCAAAAGCTCTAAGTCTTAGCACAGAGATACTTGCACTTATATGTTTATTACTGTACCATTCACAATGTCTAAGAAACAAAAACAGCAAAGATATCTATTAATGGATGAAATGTGTTTTATATACATACACAATCAAATTTTTTTGAGCCATAAAGAGAGATAAAATCATGGCATTTGCAGGAAAATAGAACTGGAAATTATGTTCAGTGAAGTATTCCAGGTGCAGAGAGACAAGTACCCCATGCTTTCTCTTATATGGTAGATTCTAAATTGTAATGTTTACAATATGTACATTTATGTGCACAGGCAGAGTAATGGAACTATAAAAGAAACTATACGAGGGGAAAGAAATCTTAAGGGAGAGGAATAAAAAGCAAGGTATGTGATGTACGAGGAGGAGGAGGGTGGGGAGGTAGGGGCAGGGGACTGGAGAGAAATGAGGGCACAGGGTCAACAAAATAAAATAACTGTGTATGAAAGTGAAACACAAGACTCATTACCTTTTATGTTAATTTTAAAGACTAATAAACTTACTGTCCCAGTATTGAAAGTTCTTAGTTGTAGCAAACATGAATTTTTAAGAGCATGTACATGTGACCAAGTACCTGAGTAAACTCCGGCTGTCTGTCTGGCCTTGAACCTTCATCTCGATAACACCGGGCAACCTGAAAATATCTGCAATTAAAAACTAGAGTTAAGGGCTGGAGAGACACTCAGAGGCTAGGAGCACTGGCTGCTCTTTTAGAGGTTCTGAGTTCAATTCTCAGCAACCACATGGTGGCTCATGAGATCTGGTGCCCGCTTCTAACCACAGGCAAACATGCAGGCAGAACACTATGCATAATAAATAAATAAATCTACAACAAAACAATGGAAAACTAGGGTTAACCCAGTTTTGATTTTAAATGACTCAAATACTTTCCTCCAAGTTTTGCCAGTATAGGATATGAAACAGATTAATATTGATCCTTAAAAGAAACGTTTTAGTTGTGGTGCTAAAGCTCAAACTCAGGGGGCTGGAGAGATGGCTCAGAGGTTAAGAGCACCGGCTGTTCTTCCAGAGGACCTGAGTTCAATTCCTAGCAAAACCATATGGTGGCTCACAACCATCTATGATGAGGTCTGGTGCCCTCTTCTGTAAAACTGTATGCATAATAAATAAAAAAAAAAAAAAAAAAAAAAAAAAAAAAAAAAAAAAAAAAAAAAAAAAAAAGCTCAAACTCAGGCCGTTGTGCATGCTAGGCAAACACTCTACTATGAAGCTGTATCCCAGCTTCAGAAGCTTTATTTCATTATGCTCAAATCTAATCAGATCCATAGCTGACCCATGAAAGGTTAATATTTCTTTCTTTTTTTTTTTTTTTTTTTAAAAAACTTTATTTATTTGCCTTGGTGTTTCCCTGGAACTAGAACTACAGACAGTTGTTAGCTGCCATGTGGGTGCTGGGAATCGAACCCGGGTCCTCTGGAAGAGCAGACGGTGCTCTTAACCGCTGAGCCATCTCTCCAGCCCCCCAGAACTTTATTTTTAATCCCCTGCCAGACTATCTGGTGCCAGCTTTCTACCTAGTGCCACCTGATAAACTTTAAATAAATGATGACTGTAATTTTTAGGGAACAAGCCATCTCAAAATTCATGTCAATTCAGACAACTTTAATTTTTTTAAAAAACTGTTATTGAATGACAGGCAGGGTGTTGGGTATGAAAGCACACGTGTGTAGCTCAGAGGACAACTTTGGGAGTTAGTTCTCACCTCCCACCTGTGTGTGGGCTCAGGGATTGAACTCACATCACTGACTTACAGCAAGATCCTTTAGCCACCTAGCCACTCATAGTTCCCAGAGCAGACAACTCTTGTTCCCCCCTACCCCGGTCTTTCTTCTTCCCTTCTGGATGAGTAATAGCATCAGTAAAAACAAGAAAGCCAGCTTACCTGTCTAAACCACCAACCATCAGAAGCTGCTTAAACTGCTGAGGGCTTTGAGGGAGAGAATAAAACTTTCCAGGTTCCCTGGATGGTACTAAAAACTCTTTGGCACCCTTTAAAAGAGACAGATGGGAGAAGGAGAGAAGACAGACATTGCTGAAAATAAACAAACAAAAAACCTAAGCCAGGTATGGCAAATGCCAGCAATTCAAACACTCCCAAGGCTGAGGCAGAGGAATAGTAAGTTCAAGGGCACCCTGACCCACAAGCAACACTCTGTCTTGATAAAACAAAACAAAGCAAAAGAAAAATCCTGGGGCTGGAGAGATGGCTTAGTGGTTAAGAGCACTGGCTGTTTTTCCAGAGGACCTGAGTTCGATTCCCAGCATCCACATGGCAGCTAACAACTGTCTGTAATTCCAAGATCTGACACCCTTACACAGTTATACATGTAGGCAGAACACCAACTCACATAAAAATAAATAAATAAATATTTAAAAAAAGGAAGAAAGAAAAATCCTGAAACAAAATTAACATCAAAACAAACTCAAAGTATAAGTGAGCAGTGCAAGTAATACCTACACACAAACTAAAGAGAAATGTCCCGTGATAATTCCTGGTTCATCATATAGTCCCAAGAACAATTTGCATACAGTGATATTTATTTAGAGAGTCTCACTATGTAGCTCTGGCTGGACTGGAACTCACAGAGATCCACCTGCCTCTGCCTCTTGAGTACTGAAATTAAGACATGTGCCATGCCCAGCTACAATAAACTTCATTCTTTTTTAAATTTATTGTATTTTTATGTCTATGTGTGTGTTTGTGTGGGAATGTGCATGTGGGTGTATACACAGACTAGAAGAGGACGTCAGAACCTCTGAAGCCGGAGATGTAGGCTACTGAGAACCACTTGACTTGGGTGCTGGAAACTCAACAGGGTCCTCTGGAAGAGCAGCAAGCACTCTTAACTGTTGAGCCATCTCTCTGGCCCCTAAAATAAGCTTTAAATACTACTTGTATGTAGCAGTCATTAAGTGTCTGTGTAAACAAATTCTCAATTTTATTATTAGCAGAACAAACTTGGTGTATCATTTCCTAAGCAAGTAATTTCTTTTATTAATTTTTTTTTAAATGTGCACTGGTGTTCTGCCTGCATGTATGTCTGTATGAGGGTCTTGGGTATCCTGGAACTGGAGTTACACACAGCTGTGAGCTGCCATGTGGGTTCTGGGAACTGAACCTGGGTCCTCTGGAAAAACAATCAGTGCTCTTAATCACTGAGCCATCTTTCCAGCCAAACAAGTAATTCTTAAATGCTTTTCTAAATGGAAATGTAGGGAACTTTTTGTTTTGTACAACATAACTATACACCTGGTCCATAAACTGTTCTTTTTCTTCTTCTGAGATACACTCACTTAGTTTATGTATGTGAGTGTTCTATCTACATGTACATTTACCTGCAGGCCCAAGAGGGTATCAGGTCCCACCATAGATGGCTGTGAATGGCTGGTGCTGATCCACCTCTCCAGCCCCTATACTGTTTTTTTTTTTTGTCTATAGACTGAATAAAGATTTATTAAATATCAGGGGTTTTTGTTTTGTTTTGTTTTTTGTTTGTTTTGAAATTTCAGCTCTTTTCAACAGGATCTATACAGACATAGCTGGTCTCAAAGTTGTGGCTCTCTTGCCCTAGCTTCGCAAATGCTGGTCTTACAAGTCTTAGCTTTCTTGAATTTGAGGAAACCAAATGCCTGGTTCTTTTTCTTATTACTATAGCATTTGTTTTCCTTGGGCCAAACCCCAAGCCAACCATTTTCTGCCCATTTCTTTAAAAAGTACAGAAAAAGAATATATAAAGAAGAGCTACATGGGAAAGGTGGGGAGTGGAGACAGATCCTTCACTGATGGAGACAATGAAATAAATCACCCTTAGATAAAAGGTCCTAAGGCGTTTAAGGGACCCAAGCAAACTGACACTGAAGAGCTGTTGTTCTAGAGTCGCTTCTGTCATAAGCAATGAGGAGGCTCCCATAGTTCCAATCCTCACCCCCCCCCCCCCCCCCCCATGGCAGTCCTAGCCTCGGTGAACTTAGCAGCAGTGACAATATTCCTGGACCAAGACCAAGTGCTGGCTTGAAAGCTCTGGCTAGGGACAAATGAGGCTAGGTAGTATGGAACCACCGTCAGCTAACATGCTTTGCTGTCAGTGTCCCTGGTCATTTTAGCACCTTTGCAGGCGGTGGTCAGCTTGGCAGCTCAGAGGCAGGTAGAAGAGAACTTGGAGTAGATGTAGGCTTTTAGAACAAAAGAAATTATACGTGACAGTTGCTCTTAGCAGACAGGGACAGCTCCTCCGTCTCTTTAAAATTTTTAAATTTTTTAGTTCACAAAGTTTTGTTTTTTTTTTTTTTTTTAATTTTATTTTCATCTTTTTGTCTTAGCCTTTAATGTCTGAGTCATCTTTCCAGCCCAGGATTTTATTTTAGTTATGTGTGTATGTATCTGTCTATATGTGGAAATGTATACATAAATGCATTGTTTACAAGCCAGAAAATGACGTCTGGTCCCTTGAGCTGGAGTCTTACTGAGCCATCCCTCCAGCCTAGTCCACACAGCTAGTTCACATAAACAAAGTTTTAATGAAACATTCATTAACGATTTGCACCTATAAAATTCAAGGAATAGAAAATTCATGCAGAATAAAAGCATTCTGATCCAAAAATAGCCTAGTTGATATGAAGACCCCGAGGTAGTAATAAAAGTGAATAAAAATGAGCCAAGTGATTACAAAAATCAAAGCAATCATTTTTAAAATGGAGAGGATATTAATAATAAGATGATGAGTAATAATGCATACCCCTGGGGTCCTCTTAAACAATGTTGGGGTTTCTATATCCACAAACCCTGAAAATAGAGAAAAAGCAGTTAATACATAAGGATTTGCCAAGTATGATGTCAATAGTGAAGTACAAATCAGAGGCTCCCTTTAATTAGGAAGGTGTCTGAAATTTGGGTTGGTTTCCACAAATTCAAGAAAGCTAAGACTTGTAATTCTGCTAATAAAGCTACTGTTTATGACAGGAAATGATCCTAAATGTCTGATGGATTCATGTCTTTGAAATGCTCTGGTGTTTGAAATGTTCTGCTAATATAGCAATGAAGAAACAATAAAAAGTACCCAGGAGCCTTTGGCTTAACTCATGGGAAAGTTCAAACTTCTCAACAAATGGTATAT
Source organism: Sigmodon hispidus (assembly GCA_004025045.1). Lineage (NCBI taxonomy): Eukaryota > Metazoa > Chordata > Mammalia > Rodentia > Cricetidae > Sigmodon > Sigmodon hispidus. The sequence continues at coordinate 219,045 of PVIH01001013.1, read as the reverse complement.
AAGCATGGGCATCATGGTCTACATCTGTTAGTACAGAATCTGCTGAGGTGCTTGTGGTTCAAGGTCAGTCTGAGCTCATCTCAAATAAACCAACAAAGACTAGATATAGTTGCTCATATGTTTAGTTCTAGAATCTGTGAGACCAAGGCAGGAGGAGTGTTTCAAGTTTAAGGCCAGCTTGGTTATACAGTGAGGTCCTATGCCCTGGACTGCAATAGTGAAGTCTCACACAAAAAGGATTAGCAGAACTTAAATTGTTAGAGGTAGGGGTGTGGGAGAGACACATACTATACAGAAAACAAAAGAGTCTTCTAGTAGTGATAGGAAATACTAATTACTCTATAGACATTATTACCTTTAAAGGATATCTTTGTGACGCAGTAAGCAAACAGTCCACACACTGATCAAATCAGACTTTTGGGGATAGGTGACTGGTGATCCAACAATGAAGAGAGTATACAATAAAGCAGAATGAACTTCCGGCTTTCTCTTACCATGTAAATTACAGAGGTATTCCCGCATTTTCATGACCATCTGGGACCTAAGCCGAAGGTTGTACTGCATCTGGAAGCTTCGCAGATCTAAGTACCGATACTGCAAACGAAGAGCCTCTGTTTTCTACGCAAATGAAAGATTTTTATGCTTAAACATTAAAAAACATTAGTTAGCTTTAATTTTTTAAACTTACATTTATTTATTGATGGGGGATGTGTAGGTGTGTGTCTGTGCACATGAGGGCAGGTAGCTTTGGAACCAGAGGCATTCCCAGGAGCTAGAGTTAGAGGCAATTGGGAACCTCCTGATGCACTTGCTGGGAACCAAACTCATGTCCTTTGTAAGAGCAGTACATGCTCTTAACCACTGAGCCGTCGTCTTCCTAGTTCTGGTTTGTTTATTTTTAAGGCTGTAAATCCTTATATTTTCTTTGTACCAAGAACTTTTTTAGAAAAGTCTTTTAATGTGGGGAGCTAAATTCTTTCATACCAGAAATACAAATAGTAAGAAATGTCTATAACTTCTTTTTCTGAACATTTACCTTAGGAAATTTATTTTCTTTTTTTCCAAAATAAGGCCAACTTTGTAGTTACATTTTTTTTTCAATCAATGACCTTGAATATAAGACTTAGTGGTCACATAATTAAATATCTCTTAATCAGGCTGGGAAATCAGCCTAGTGGTGTTTAGTTGGTGCTGAGTTTCACAAGGGAGAAAGTTTACTTTGGCTCTCAGTTCTGGTGACAGCCATCACTGCAGGAAAGTCCAGGCAGCAGGGACTAAAGCAGCTGGTCACATGACACCCACAGCCAAGAGCAGAGAGCAAGGAATGAATGCACACATGCCAGTGCTCAGCTTACTCTTCTTCATTCAGTTCAGGGCCCAGGCCATAAAAGGATGCCACTTACATTACACGGTTCATTTTCCCATATCAATTAATCCAATTAGAATATTCTCTGGGGGACTGGAGAGATGGCTCAGTGGTTCAATTCCCAGCACCCATGTAACAGCTCACAATTGTCCTTAACTACAGTTCCACGGGATCCAACACCCTTATACAGGCAAACCAATGTATATACAATCAAAATAAATAAATCTTTAAGAAAAAGAAAGAAATTTCCCTGAAGGCATGCTTATAAGCCAACTTAATCTAGACAATCCCTCACTGAGTCTCCTTGCTCATGTGATTCTAGGTGGTGCCAAGCTGACTTAAAACCCTGTGAGCACAAGCACCTCAGTTCAACTCTCAGGACTTGAGCTGGATGTGGTAGTGCACACTTGTGATTCTAGCACAAGGCAGGTGCAGACAGGCGGGTCACAGGGCGTGCTGGCTACTCAGTCTATTCTATTTGGTGAGTTCGAGGTCAGTAAGAGACCCCTTCTAAGGGTGGACAGTGCCTGACAAATCATACTCAAAGTTTTCCTGTGGCTTCACATACACATATATGTGTGTGCACATGTAGACACACGAACACCCTAATAGATTGGCTTAAAAATGAGGTATATTAACCGAGTATAGTAATTTAATCCCAGCACTCGGAGGCAGAGGCTGGCAGACCTCTGTGAGTTTGAGCTAACCTGGTCTACAGAGCAAGTTCCAGGATAGCCAAGGCTACATAACAAGACCCTGTCTCAGAAGAACCAAAACCAACTAATCAAACAACAACAACAACAACAAAAACCAAGAAGGTATATATAATCTATAATTGTGACAAAGTTTAAAATTATCTAGGTATATCTTTGTCCTTTTATTTATTTATTTTTTTAGTCTGGGAATACTCAATCAGTGCTGGCTACCTCTATCAAGCTTTGAAACTTTTGGCTAAGATAATCCAAAATTCATAATTCTATAGTTGGTAAATCAAGAATTACTCTAGGCACACATTTTATTACTGTTAGAAGTTTCAATTTAATAGGAAGAAAGATTCCTCTATGAAACTTTGCCATTTCCAAGCTCGCCAGAAATTTTCTTTAACACTTTAAACAATAGCAATAGAAAAACCTGAACAATAGAACACTTAAGTATAAAAGACATAATACATCTCAATCTGTCTGAACTCCAACAATATAATATGCTGTCAACCTGTAGAATAGTTCATTAGGAAAATTGAGAATAAAATGCTCATTTTATATAAGGCAAACTTTTCCTTTAAAAATTCTGATATTTTTTGATCACTTTCTAGATACTTGATTTTATTAATGAGAGGCCCTCACCTTCATAAAGTCTTTAATCTCAAAGGGTAGCTTCTTGCATACATTCAGGAGCTCGGCTGTTTTAACTTTGATTTCAATCTCACCGGTTGGCATTTTCTTAGGAAAAAAAAAAAAAAACCCATTTTAGAAAAATGATTTTTCAGTGCATTTTTTTTAAAAGATTTATTTATTATGTATACAGTATACAGAAGAGGGTACCAGATGTCATCATAGATGGTTGTGAGCCACCATACGGTTGCTGGGAATTGAACTCAGAACCTCTAGAAGAGCAGTCAGTGCTCTTAACCTCTGAGCCATCTCTCCAGCCCCACAATACACATTTGTAAAACACACATGCATTTATATACATATATAAGATGTATCAAGCTACAGTGTAGGTTATAAATAATAAACATCTATATAATTTTTACATTCTTATTTGTATCTGAGGCTCCTAAGATCAGGAAATATCATGTATTTGTCAAGGCTGACATGTTTCTTTGTGCACACTAATATGTCTGTGAGTTCATTTGTGGAATTTAGAAACTTTAGTGCTAAGCGGCCACAAGGGACTCAATTTATGTTGTTAATGTACACACAGACATTGCAACTGAACAAAGGCAAACTTTCTATCTCCTAAACTACTCACTGGATTCTCCTGTCCTGGAGGCCGGGAGATAACTGTCCCAGACACTTTCACTACAGATTCCACAGGGGCTTCACATAAAATCTTCTTCACAGATGCTGCTGACTGCAAAATAAGGAAGAGAGGAGTCAGTTTTAAAAAGACATAAACTTACAAGAGCTCCTCAGTAAGCCTGTACTTTAGAAGAATGATATTCACAGCTTACTTGCTGTAATACTGGAGCTGTGTCAACGATGTTATTACAAGATCGCCACTTTGGCTCCATATAACAAAGCCAGCAAGATCACTGAGAATCAATCCTCCCCCACTCCTTTCCTTTGACAGAGCCTCACTATATAGTCCACACTCACTTTGAACCCTCAGCTTCCCAAGTGCTAGGACTGTAGGTTTGTCTACAAAATCCACCAGCTTTTTTTTTTTTTTTTGAGACAGTTTCACTAATGGAGCTCTGGCTGTCTTGGAACTTACTATACAGACGAGTCAGTCTGGCCTCAAACTCACAGAGATTGAACTGCTTCTGCCTCCCAAGTGCTGGGATTAAAGCCATGCACTCTATGCCGAGCTTGCCAGCTACCTTTTATTCTGAGACATAGTCTAAGCTGCCCAAGCTGGCTTTATTAAGTGACTGTGAGCTTGTATGTCTGTGTACACATGTGCACATGTCACAGCCTGTATCTGGAGGTCAGGGAACAACTTGTGGGAATTGGTTGTCCTTCCGCCAAGTGGGTTCCCTGGATCAATCTCATGCTGTCAGGGTGGTGGCAAAAATCTTTACCCACTGGGCCACTTCCACTGTCCTAAATCACAGTTCTGCCTCTGGTATACTTTCATGTACATGTATACATGTGTACACACTTATCTATATATATTTTAGATAAGGTGTCATGTAGTCCAGGCTGGTCTTGACTATGATGCTGAAGCTAGCTTTGAATTCTTGAGCTATTGCATTTGCTTCCCACAGATGAGATTTTAAGTGTATGCTATCATGTCTTGGCATGTTTTTTTGAAAATTATTTTTAGGTTGTTTCCCTTCCTATAAATTTGATCTTCATATTTTGGGTACTTTGTTGATTTTTTTGATAGCTAATCTATTTATCACAATTTTTTTGTATCTGTGTGCATGCACAGACACTCACATGGATATAGCATGGCACATATGGAGGCCAGAAAACAATTTGTAGGAGCTGGTTTTCCCCCTCTACCATGCGGTTTGAACTCACACCGTCAGGCTTGGTGGCAGGCACCTTTATGTCCTGTGAGACATCTTGCCAGTTAAGGCCCGCCTCCGCTTTTTGTGTAGCTGTTTTTTTTTTGAACGTATTAGAGAGATTGGCCCTTTGTCTACGCTATTAGCTGTCTCCTTGAATGTACGTGACCTGGTGACCTGGAAGCCAGTGAGCACATTGGATTCCATGGAACTGGAGTTAAGAGATGGCTGTGAGCTGCCATGGGAGTGTTGGGACTTGAACCTTGGTCCTTAACAAAAGCAGCAAGTGCTCTTAGCAGATCAGCCATCTCTTTATTCCCTCAGTTTGGCATGTCTGAATGTTGTATATTGTAGTTTTTATTAACAATTAACTCCTGAAATTAAAACTTCAAACATGCTGATCAAACTACTTAACTTACACTACATCCTATCAAAGAAGCTTTTAGATAATGGTAGAAAACCTTTGATTACCTCATCCTGGGGAATGAGAATTTGAACAAGACCGTGGAAATCTCTTAGGACTAAGAAGGTATTTTGCCTGAATAATGGAAGAAAAAAAGAATATTTTAAGATAAAGTCTCTCAGCTCAAACTTTAAAGACAAAACCAGTAATAAAAAGTCCATGTAATTTCCCCATTTTTACAATTATGTACTTTTATAAGCTATATTCCTGCAACTATCTTATGATTTTTTTCTTTCTGAGGGTCAGGCCTTGTTGCCCAGGCTGTCCATAAACTTTACATTTTCCTTCCTCAGCTTCTTAACTAGTTAAGATTATAGGCATTTACTGCCATACCTGGCCAAATTATTTTTTAACTTGAATTATTAATTATTCATATAGCTTCTAATTTGCTATTTGTGGCTTATTAATGATAAGGATTTAAATTTTTATTTTATTTATTTTATTTTTTGGAGACAGGTCTCACTGTTTAGCTATGGCTAGTTTGGAATTTAGGCCTCAAACTCAGAGACCTGTTTGCCTTAGCATCTCCAGTGCTGGGATTAAAGACATGCATTACCATGCCTCACTAAGCATGAAGCTGAAAGTTTTTGTTGCTGCATCTCTTCTAAAGTGTTAGGGAAGTGTGCAATCACTTGTTTGCAGTGAAACTTGCCGCAGAGACGCTCAGACCTATGTACCAGGCTCTTAAAGCATCATGAGGAGTGTGCTGAGAAAGCAAAAAAAGTTTCTATTGAACTAAAAGTTGAGAATCAGAGCAAAGAAAAGCCTGAAAACTATTTTTAAAAGATTCATTTTAGGGGCTGGAGAAATGGCTTAGAAGTTAAGAGCACTGACTATTCTTCCAGAGGACCTGAGTTCAATTCCCAGCAACCACATGGTGGCTCACAACCATCTATGATGACATCTGGTATCCTCTTCTGTATATTGTATACAAGATAAATAAATAAATCTTTAACAACAACAAAAAGATTTATTTTAATTTCAATTATGTGTCTGTGTGTGGGCAGGTGCACATCAATAAAGGTATGTGGGAGGCCAGTGGCATCCAATTCCTCCGGAGCTGGAAAACAAACTATGGGTCTTCTGCAAGAGCAGAATTCATCCTTAACTCCTGAGCTGCCTCTCTGGCCTTATGAGAAAACTGAGGACTATAGATTTTGTCAATTATGGCTATGAAGACAGTCATGAGATTTGATTGGGATCTGGAGAAGCTTTACTTTTTCCACATGCCTTTCTTCTCATTTGCACCAGCATCTTACAGGACCTCAACGTGCTGAAATCAAATAGATCTTAGAGTTATGGTTGTAATACATGGTCTGGAATCAACTTTAACTATACCCTGTGTGCAAACAATGATATACTAATATGATGGTTATGGCTGCCTGACTTAATTTTTGCTGCAAAGGACATCAGGTACATAGTACTGTGGCCACTGTTCTTGAAAGCAGTTGGCTATGATGTCTTTTCTCTGAGAGAACTAATGTTCCAAGAAACCCTTTTATTCAACTTGGGAGTATGGTTTTATTTCTATATAACTAACAGTTAAATTGGAGAGATATGGTGGTGCATGTATTTAATCTCAGCATTGAGGAGGCAAAGGTAGGTGAACTACTGTGGATTACAGGCCAGCTAGCTACACAGTAAGGTCCTGTCTCAAAACAAAACCACAACAACAAAAAATAAGATTGTTGGTGGCCTGGGACAGTAAAGAGAAAGGCAGCTTTTGGCAATTGCCCCCTTTAGCGAGAGGTGCTGGATTAAGATGTGAAAATTTGGGGGGCTGGAGAGATGGCTCAGCAGTTAAGAGCACCCTCTGCTCTTCCAGAGGACCCGGGTTTGATTCCCAGCACCCACATGGCAGCTAACAACTGTCTGTAGTTCCAGTTCCAGGCAAACACCAAGGCAAATAAATAAATAAATAAAGTTTTTTTTTTTTAAAAAAAAAAAAGATGTGAAAATTTGAAGAACACTGAGCACCATTCTAGAGCTCACGGTTGTTCAGGAGGGCATGAGTACCTGTGGAGGAAAAGTCTGAAGCACTAGGAGTTTACGCTGCCAGCTTTCAATGTAGTGTGTGAGCTATATTAACCAGAGGATCACTTACTTTATTTTTGCTTGCCTAGTCTTTTCTTTCTTTCTTTCTTTCTTTCTTTGCCTTGGTGTTTGCCTGGAACTGGAACTACAGACAGTTGTTAGCTGCCATGTGGGTGCTGGGAATCGAACCCGGGTCCTCTGGAAGAGCAGACGATGATCTTAACCGCTGAGTCATCTCTCCAGCCTCGCCTAGTCTTTTCTTTAAAACAAAAAACAAAAAACAAAAAACCCTTTTATTTATTTATTTGCTTTGGTGTTTGCCTGGAACTGGGACCTGGGAGATACAGACAGTTCTGAGCTGCCATGTGGGTGCTGGGACTTGAACCTCGTTCCTCTAGGAGAGCAGTCAGTGCTCTTAACCACTCAGCCATCACTCCAGCTCCGCCTATTCTTTTCTATAATGTCTGTAATCATGAAAATGGAATAAATTCTAAGAGTTTTTATTATTTAAGAAAATAAAACTTAAGATTTTTCTTCCTCAGTTTAAGTAGATTATTAGTAAAGGGAAATGAGCTGCAGAGATGGCTCAGAGGTTAGGAGTGCTTCTTGCTCTTTCAGAGGACCCAAGTTTGAGTCCCAACACCCAGACGGCAGCTGGCAATTGTCTGCAACTCTAGTTTCATGGACTTAAAACAACCTTTTCTGGCCTCTATGGGCACCAGGTATACACAGAGTACCCAGATATACATACATGCAAAATACTCATACAAATAAAAATAAAGGAAATCTCAAAAGGGGAGGGGCCATAGGCCAACAGCCATCCTCCATAAACTCATGAAAAGCAAACACAAAGGAAAGAGACAGCCAATGTTCATTTTCTAGGCCTTCTGGAAAGCAGAGATGCTTTGTGCACACACATGACTCTACCCGGGTGATATTGCAGACGTTCAAGGAATCAATACAGTTTAAAAAGAAATGCTATGGGCTGGAGAGATGGCTCGGCGGTTAAGAGCACTGACTGTTCTTCCAGAGGACCGGGGTTCGAATCCCAGCACCCACATGGCAGCTCACAACTGTTTGTAATCTCAGTTCCAGGCAAATAAATAAAAAAGTTTTAAAAAAACAAAATGCTTCAAGAATGTTACCTGAGTAACCTTTTAAAAGTCTACTCTGTCACTTGGCATAGTGTTGACACAGTTATAAATGAGCAAGTTAAGAACAAGATTCTTGCCAAGACAGTTAATGCCTGTACTGACCCTGCTGAGCATGCTAAGAGCCAAGGTAAAGTTCTTTAAGTGACAAGTATCTACCTACATTTTGGACTTCTTCAATATGAATTAATGTGCTAATATGCTTTGGACCATAGAGATGAAAACCTAAAACAATAAATAGGTTTGAACCTAAGGAATCACTGCTCATATTTTTAAAGCTTTTTCTTTACCTAAATTCCAAATAAAGCAAGCTTTCTCCCATGCTATTGCTACTTCTCAGCTGGTTTTTAGTCTATTCCCAGTTGCTGGTTATAAAAACTTTTCAACATTAGCTCAAGATTATTCCAGTCCACTGGCTGACCAGGTTTTGTCACGATACCCTTTAACAGATGACACTGGTACTTACTGAGAGTGACACTATTAGAATTTTTCAAAACAAAACACAACAAAAATGCAGTAAATTCTAAGAGAACTACAAAAATGGCAAAATATAGTTTTCTGACTGGATAAAAATTAGTAAACCTTAGAATTGCTAGGGAATATAACCTTTATGTATTTCTAAACCATCTGCCTCAGTTTACCTTCGGTACTGAATCCATCCACACAGAGTGACTTCTTGGCCTAAGTGGGAAGAACGCAATTCTCCACATGTGTTGGTCCGATCAACAAAGCTACTAAATTCTTAAAAAAAAAAAAAAAAGAAAGAAAGAAAGAGAAAAGAAAACAATTTAAAAGGCAACAGCAAAAAAAAAAAAAAAAAAAAAAAAAAATTGTAGTTTGTTTAAAACATTCCTCATTCAAGGTATATTAGCTGTTTCAGGTCAATGGGTGCAGGTAATTAAAAAAACAAATAGGCTAGATTGTACAATTTCTCTATTGTGTTTACGTGAAAATGTGTCAAAGTCCAATGAATTACTGCCCCAAAGTAAAATTTGTATTCTGCTTAGAAATCTAAACTTTTTACATGACCTAGCGCTTGCATGGACCTAAAATAATTGTCAAATTTTAAATATTACATGTTTCTTTGCCAAGTGAACTGTTTTAGAAATCATCTGAGTTTGACAGTGCAGTTACTATTCAGTTTTAGTACAAATCTACTTTAAAACAATCATTTGTTCAAAAACAAATTATTAAGTGTGAAAAATATTTTAATCATTACTTTTTAGTTTTTCTATTGCTGGCATTAACTAACACACTGTCCTATGTGCGGTTATTATTTTTTTTAATCAAGAGAAAAAAAAAACTTTGATTACAAGTAATGGAGAGAATGAATAATGTAAAAATGCAGTTAAGGCTGAGGAAACACGCTAACAGAAACAGGCGGAAGCTGCTGTTGCTTTCACCTGGAATTCTCTGTGAACTCAACGCCAGACTTCTGCAGAGAGAACCCCAGACTGGGTGGGTGGTTTTTCCGATGGGTCTGGATAAACCCCTGCATACACGACTTAACCAAGAACCAAGATACATGTTGAAGCCCCAGGATCGCGAGACACAATCACGAATCCCACGCTGAGGGTGTGTGCTGGCGGTCAAAACTCCGTTTCCGGAATACCAGGAACCCTTAAAATTCTAAGTCTCACTCAAATGCTTCCAAGCCTTCTCCGCGAACGTTCAAGTATCTGCAAAGTAGACTAATCTGCAAGGTCTCTAGGGCCCTTGGGTGAAAGGGCAGGGCCAAAGCTTTGCTTCCTTCAATGCATCAGTTCCCATTTTAATTAAACAAGGCTGCGGCCAAAAAAAAAACTCCCAAACGGCAGCGCGAGGACGACCCCAGCCCAGTCCAGACAAGGGGAGGCCGGTCACTAGGCGCACGTCCCTCCTTTATTCTCACGTCTTCTCAAAGGCGACCAGGGCAGAAGGCGGTTCAACCTCGTGCTTTTTATCTCCCGAACGTGGCAGCCACTCTCGCATTCACGAAGAAGGCAAACAAATCCAAAACGCTCCGAGATTCCAACCCCGACCCAAATCACACTCCTTAGCCAGTCCCTCTACGCCCCGCGAGCGCCAAATTTACGTAAACTATTCGGCCAATCAGAACGAGGGCGCCTCCGCCATGTTTATTGTGGGCGGAAATTTAAGCGAAAGCTTCGCACCGGTTGTAAAGCGGAAGAGCTTCGCGGAGCAGTCGGGAATTTGACAGTACTGATCGAAGTCAACAGGCTCTGCCCTCAGTTAAAATGGCGACTTCGGTCGCTGATTTACGTAATTTACGGCGGGCCGCTGGAGAGGCTGGCCGCAGGGCAAGTCGGGAAATAATTTTAAACTGGAGGGCGTGGCGTACGCGGAGTGTGTGGCGTTGCGCCTTTTCGGAGGGAGGCTTCAGGACCACTTTTGATCACCGGGAGCTTCCGAGAGCGGGCTTTGAGGGCAGACGCCAGCTCCCAAAGAGCCGGGCCGTCGGGGAAGCGGAATTGTCTCTCCCACGGTGAAGTCACAGCTTTGCCCCCATCGGAGGGGCCTGGATGTCTCTTCTGAACTCACTAGGGATTGCTTCGGTTCTCTCTTAGCAGTCATTTTGGCTGCTTTCTTTTTCTTAAAAAGCACAAAACAAAAAAACTCAATTCTTACCGACGTAGTCTTGGAGCCAGACTTGAAGAATGATTCGTGAATCCGGAATGGATGACAGCGTCATTACGACATATTTTTGGTAAGATATTTTGAGTGGGTCCTGGGTTGACTATGTACTTGCTGCTTTGGGCTCTGTTTGTGTGGCCATTGTCTTTGCAAAGCTTCTGTGTATTTGGATAGGTACACAACGGGAGTTAACGTTCAGGTGAGCGTTGGTATTCAAGCAGTCTGTTGTCTGTTGTGGCAATATTGCAGAGATTAACTCAGACCCCCCCTTTTCATGAACTAATCAAAAGGGAAGTAACTGAGTTTTAGTTGTGTGTTACGAACTAAGTGCAAGAGGACTTGGCGAGATATGTTCTTTCTGTGGACAGTAAAAGGCTGCTGAAAGAGTAAGACTTGGGAAATAGTTCGGGCCCTTCCCTTCTGTCAGCTGACAGCATAATAGCTTACATAGTGGGTCATTTGAGGAATAAATGAAACCGTAGTGCCAGATGTGTCCTGGCACAAGAAAGGCTGAAGCAAGCAAATTGCTGTGAGTTCTAGGCCAACCTGAGCTACACAGCCACTCTTTATAAACATAATATCCGCAAACAAAAGGAGAATCTTTTGTTAAAGGCTTGATAGTTGTTAAATGATTTCAGACAGACTTGAAAATAATGAATGCTTAGCAACTATTGTAGCAAATAACATACTTCAAAGAAAAAAAATTTGTAATCTAAACCCACTACAGTTACACATTGGGAGCCTCAGCAAGAATGTGGCCAAGGCTCACATCATGAAAATACTTTATGCCTATGGAAAAATGAAAAATGCCTATTTAAATGTTGCACTCTATCTATGGTGTTATTGTATTTCTTAAAAAAAATAAATAAATAAATGGTGTGGTCAGAGGACAGAAGTCAGTTCTCTCCTACTGTATTGGTTTCAGGAACTGAGCTTAGGTTATCTAGTTTAGCTGCAAGTTCCTTTACTGGTTGGGCCATCTCACCAGCCCTGGAGTTTTGAGAATCCAGACTAAGCTAAAGTACCAAAGTCACTGGGGGAAGAATTGACGGCTAGAGATTGCTATTCTCTTAATATGGACAACTGCTCTTCCAGATGATTTACCCTCCCTGGAGAATGTTGCCATCACCCTCCTCTGTGGTACACCACTCCTGTGGAGGAGGAAATGGCTATTCCCCCTAAGGTGTATGGGTCTTGTCATTGTTACAGGAAGCACTCTAATCCCAATTGATTAATCAACAAATCCATTGACAGTTGCACAGTCTTTATATCCTGTCTGGCTCAGTTTTGTCACTTTTTTTTTTTTTTTTTTTTTTTTTTTTTTTTTTTTTTTTTTTTTTTTTTTTTTTTTTTTTTTTTTTTTTTTTTTTTTTTTTTTTTTGGCTGAAGGAGGGTTGGTAGGAAAGGAAATTCCATACACAGTCAGGTTTGGAAGGCAACAGTTGAGGCATTTCCTCTGCAGGTCAGGTTGTGGCTACAGGGTATTGCAGGTGTGGGGTTGTGTCTATAAAGATGCCCTTTAGTTTTTTTTCAGTAAAAAGTTCACCTTCTTCTGGCTGCTGAAGGTGTTAAGTGGTAAAGGCAGCAGGGTTAAACAGTGCTCTAGCTTGGGAACATGGTTTTCTTTTTGGTTGGTGATCTGGGGCCAGTCTAGTGCCTGGACATTCCATTGCTGTTGCTTTGTAGCCTTCTTGAGGAAAAGGGGGGGAAATTGAGGTAGTTGCCTTTTCGCTTAGGACTTTGCTCCCTTGATAGTCTTTCAACTTGCAAGGACGCTACAAGAGAGCCATCCACTCACCTTGCCAGTTGTCACAAATGTTCTGTCTTTCCATGTGCTCACACAAACTCACCTCACGTCTTCCCTCACTTTTTGAAATTGGCAGACCAGGTCAGAGGCAGCTCTTTGGGGTTGTCATGAAGTCCCTGTTTTGCCCATCATTCATGATGGTCTTCCAGGTTCCCTTGGCAACATGTGTATCACATTATTTTACTTACTCTAGAGCTCATACTGTAGAGCTTTTGTTTTGATATTTCTCTTCACAGCAATAGAACAGTGACTAAGACAGGAGCTAAGAGGATGTTGTGGAAAAGATGGAGAGTGGGAAGGAAAGAGTAAGAAGTACCTGTAGAGCATTCCAGGCTTACATTTTTTTTTTTTTCATATTGCAGACCATGGATTCTTCTTCTAGACAAAGGACTTCAGATCTTAAAGATTACAATGTAGGTGCCACCCCCCTGCAGAAACGACTGGCATTGTTCAGGAGGCAGAGTTCATTTTTTCCCAGTCCACCTCGGAGGAAAATTCCCCAGTGTTCACAGTTGCAGGTACTATTTGTTTGCCTTTGAGTTAGTCAGAGATTGAAAATATATGAATAAGGATATATCAATTTACATAAAGACTTATAGTACTTTTAGTATCTTAACTTCTCAGCTAACAGATAAATGATTAGTTAAGAAAACAATTTCACACTTTAACCACAGTATCTTTTGTCCTCCGAAACTCTATTAATCCACTTTATTTCCTCAGTATTTTTTTCTGTGATGTTGTCATTTTTGAAGAATACAGACTCATACTTTCTCCTGTTTGACTGGAATGTTCTTCATGTTTGTATTTGTATGTTTCCCAATGGTTAAAAGCTGCATTCTTGTCTAGCATTTATTTTTCATGGGTTCTTTTGGACCATTGGTTCTTTGGTACCTTTGATGTAGCCTTCTCCTCTTGCCCATGGTGTGTGTCTAGTGCCTTTTTGGATAGGAGTCAAGTTTTGCCCCTTAAAATGTCTCTACTAGTGCTGGTTACTGAAAGTCATAGTTCTTAGCCAGAAAATTTTTTGAGAATGGTGTAGGACTTCTGGGGGTTTAATGTTAAGCTCTGTTCTACTGCTTAACTGCATCCTCAGCCTGAGAGACTTCATCCATTCCCGCCACCCTTCTGCGAGCTCAGAATAATGTGATTTCCTAGTGTGTACTTTTTGCCTGCGTGCGTGCATGTGTACCACATGTACGCCTAAGGAAGTCAGAAGAGGGCATTGGCCTTCCTGGGACCAGAATGACTCATGATTGTGAACCATGATGTGGATGCTGAGAACCAAACCCAGGTTCTCTGTCATTTCTCCAAACCCTCTAAGATATTTTATATAAAGATGGAAATGTCTAGTTTAGTGCTTCTCATTTTTATAATTTTTCCATATATTTAATAAGAAAAAGTATGTAACTGTTTCAGTGAATGCTGTAACTCTGACAAACATTGTTCTCAAATCACATGCATACACTTTTGTTCTAAAACATAGTCAGAAAATGTGGACTTTAGAAGTTTCTCAGGAGGAAGCTAGGGGCTTTTATATTCTTCTTGGGGTTTTTTGTTTTGTTTTTGTTTCTTTGAGACAGAATGTTGCTATCCAAGCCTCTTAGCTTGGAACTCACTGTGTAGACTGGGCCAGTTTGGACTTGAACTTATGGGTGATCTTTCTGTCTGCCCCAGAAAAGCTGAGGTGACAGTTGTATACTACCATGCCTGGCTCACATTTCTTTTTTAAATTTATTTTTAAGTGAGCTTACAAAATGACTGATTTCCATTGTGGGATGCTCATATATATGTGATGCTTCATTATTATTTATCTTCTCTCCCCATCTGACCCTATTTCTCCTCCCAAATAGTTTTCCTTTCTGTGTATTATCTTATCTTATTATCCTCACCCTTATGAGCTCTTCCTTCCCTCTCATGCTCCATTCTCTGCTTCAGTGACTACATACACCACACACATCTAAATTCTGAATACTAGAGGAATGTGACGTACTTATCTTTCTGAGTCGGCCTTACTTTGCCTAGCATAGCAATCTCTAATTCTGTTATGATTTTCTTTTTCTTTTTTAAATTTTATTTCTTAAAATTTATTTATTATGCATGCAGTCTTCTGCCTGTAGGCCAGAAAAGGGCACCGGATCTCATTGTGGATGGTTGTGAACCACCATGTTATTGCTGGGAATTGAACTCAGAACCTCTGGAAGAGCAGACAGTGCTCTTAACCTCTGAGACATCTCTCCAGCCCAATTTTTATTTTTTTTTTTTACAGTTAAAAAAAAATCCATTGTGTATGATGTATACTACATTTTCTCTTCTGTTTTTTTTTAAAGATAAATTTATTATGTACATACTACACTTGTCCCTGCAGGCCAGAAGAGGGCACCAGATCTCATTACAAATGGCTATGAATCACCGTGTGGTTGCTGGAATTGAACTCAGGACTTCTGGAAGAACAGCCAGTACTCTTAACCACTGAGCCATCTCTCCAGCCCTTTTTTATTTTTTATTTTTTTGTTGTGTGTGTGGGGTCTCTCTACAGACAGAACTTTGGCTGTCCTGGAACTCATGCTGTAGAACAGGCTGTAGACCAGGCTGGCTTCAAACTCATAGAGATCCACTAGTTGAGCAGCCTCTTGAGTGCGGGAATTAAAGGCATGCCTGATCTAGCACATTTTCTTTACTTAATATGCTCATTAATCAAGCATGTATCTTTATGGTGTGTTACTCAGGGTCCTGTGAATATATACCCAAGAGTGGCCTAGGTGGGTCATATTGTTTAGTGTAAGGAGCCTCCCCACTGACTTCATAGTGTGCACCGGTTTACATTTTTACCAAAGTGTTTTGTTTTTGATGGCACTTGTGGTTGTAATAGAGGATAGAGAAACATATTTTCCAAGTGTTGTTTACTTATACTTAATTAGGCTTTGCTGCATACAGTGGACTTGCTGTCAAATAATTTTTTAAATCACTTAAGGTTAATCAAACTAGATCCTTCAGAAATACTTCTGTGTGTGTGTGGTGGAAGCCCAGGGCCGTGAATGTCCTAGGCAAGTACTATGCTATTAAGAGGCAGCACCACTATTTTTGATATATATATTAGAACATAAATGTTCATCTATGAAATATTTATTGAGATCCTGTGAAATGCCATTTGTTTTATATTCCAGCAGCTAGAGTCAGTGAAATGGACAAAATCCTGTCTCCAGCAAGCTTATACTCTGATTGGGAAGGAAGACAGGAAAGATTACACACACATACACAAGCATATACATGCTTGTGCACATATATCAAATGTCAGATCATAGTAAGTGCTGTGCAGAGAAATAAAGGTATAGTGATAGACTTGGAGTGATACATTTATTTATTTACTTTAGAGTGACCTCTTAGATAAGAACTAAGGATAGATCTGAATGAAATGGAGAGCTGTCTTGTGTGAATATCCAGGAGAAGAGTTTTCTGTGCATGAGGGAGGCAGCCAGAGAACCATTTAATGACCTTTCAAGTCCTATAAGTGCCATTTGAGGTTAATCATAGGAACACAGGATCATGTGCCAAGTAGTAAATTTTTATTAAATATATAAATTGCTGCAATTGAATTTTTAGCCATTGTTTACTTTTTAAAATCTTTGTCTTGATTTTTTTGTTTTAGGAAGAAATTGATCCTCAGAAGGTTGCATTTCTCCTCCACAAACAATGGACTATATATAGTTTAACTCCTCTGTATAAATTCTCCTATGCTAATCTCAAAGAATATTCTAGACTTCTGAGTGCATCTATTGCTGCTGAAAAGCAAAAAGGACTTGCTGTGGAAGTGGGAGAAGACTCCAACTTCAAAGTGATTTTTTCCACTCTATGTGGAGTAAAAGGAACACAGAG
This sequence comes from Sigmodon hispidus, assembly GCA_004025045.1. Taxonomy (NCBI): domain Eukaryota; kingdom Metazoa; phylum Chordata; class Mammalia; order Rodentia; family Cricetidae; genus Sigmodon; species Sigmodon hispidus. The sequence continues at coordinate 202,542 of PVIH01001013.1, read as the reverse complement.
GGACCCGGAAGCATTTCTTGTGCAGGTATAGTAGTATGTACATAGCATTTGCTCCATAGAGGAAAAAAAAAATCTGTGTTTTGTTGGAATAGAAATTATAATATATAAAACTCCATTTTATTTTTATAACATATATATTGTAAAATAAACATTTATATATAATATGTAGTGTGTTACATGTTAATATTATGTAGTATTATCCATATATTATATAATATAAATTTTCATTATATATACATGGCATATATTATAAATGATATATATGATACATTATTTATCTGTATTACATATATTACACATAAGTAACATCATTTTATAATATATAACAGACATTTATATATATTAAATATTTATGGTTGTGAGCCAAGCCTTTAACGGCTGAGCCATCCCTCCAGCCCTATATTAAATATATATATTATGATATGCAGTATATACTAATATTTTGAAAATATACAATATGTATCTCTTTTATGGCTTGTCTTTTTAAAAAATACTCCTAAGCTTGTTACTAAAGTTTTTTTTTTTATTACATTTATGTATTTGTTTATTTATTTAATTTTATGTGTATATGTATGTGATTGTCTGCCACAGTGTGCTTGTGGAATTTAGAGAACTTATTGGTTCTTTCTAACATATAGAATCCTGGGGATCAAACTCAGGTTGTTAGGTGTGGCACCGAGTGCCTTAATTTGCTGAGCCGTCTGACTGGCTGAAAGCTGTTGTATTTAGTTTCTGGCCCTGCTTTTCAGACCTTGCTCTGAGGTTCTGACCCACAGTCCAGCAGTTGCAGTCCCACAGGATCACACAGACACTTATATTAATTTTATGCTGATTGACACGTAGGGCCCAGGCATATAGCTTGCTAACTCTTAATTCTTAAACTTATAATAATTAGATATGGCTAACTTAATTTATTTTCTATTTTCTGCATGTGTAGGAATTCTTTTTTGGGTGGAATATGATGTTGATTTCAGTAAAGACACAGAGGTATAAAGGTGGCTGAGCAAGTCAGGGCCCGTGGGCAAGGCTGGTTGTCTGGAACCAGTGGTGGAAGGAGAGCAAATCCCACGAAGGTGCCCTCTGACCTTGCACTGCACTCTGTCACACATGCCCTCAAATCAAGCACTCACATACACACAATAATTAATGTTTTAAAAATCACGACTTAACATTTTGGCATAGATTTATTTGTTTATTTGAATCAGCATAGTCTTAAAATTGAGATCTCAGGAGCTGACGATATGACTCAGTGGATAAGAGGGCGATCTCACTGTTCATACTTTATATTTTGGCTAATATATGTTTTTAGATAATTGGAAATTGTATATTTTTGTAGAAACAGGTAAATGTTCTACTTCTAGTTCTTCTCTATCTTTTTTTTTTTTTCCCCCAAGACAGGGTTTTTCTGTGTAGTCCTGGCTGTCCTGAAACTTGCTCGGTGACCAGGCAGGCTTCGAACTCACAGAGATCCACCTGTTACTGCTTCCAGAGTGCTCAGATTAAAGGCTTGTGCCACAAATACCCTACTTGTAGTTATTTACTGTTGTGATAAAACACTGACCGAAAGCATCCTGGGGAGAAAAAAAGTTTATAAATTGGCTTAAACTTCCATGCCGCAGTTGATGAGGAAAGCCAAGGCAGGAACTGAGCAGAGACCAGAAGGAATACTGTTTATGATGTTCTCCCCATGTCCTTTTCAATTTTTCTTTGTTACCCAAACCAGCCGCCCCGCTCACAGTGGCACTGCCCATAGTGAGCTGGGCCCTCCCACATTAATCATTAATCAAGAGAAGCTTTAGAGACTTGTCTACAGGCCAGTCTAGAGTAGAAATGCCTCAGCTGGTGTTCCCTCTTCCCACATGACTGTAGCTGTGTCAAGGTACCTACAAACTAACCAGCACACTATAATTCACTGGATTTTTTTTTTTTTTTAGGTTTTAGCTTCTAGAAGCAAAATTTTAGTAAAATTGTGTGCTTATATCATTCTATATGGTACATGATGCTATGTGACTCTCAGAAATGCAACACTTTTTATCTCTTCCTGTAAGTTGTGTATTAAAGGAATAAGCCTTTCTTTTGTTTGTTCAGTTAAGAGATTAGCTTTTGTTCTTGAGACAAGATCTAGCCCTGGATGGCTGAGTTAGAACTTGCTATGTTGATCAGAAGGTCCTTGAACTCAGAGATCCTTCAGCCTTTTCCTCTTGAGTTTGGAATTAAAAGTGTGTGGGGACTAGATTCTTTGGTATAAATTAGAGCGCCAGTCTCTCTTTTCCTCTCTGTCTCTGTCTCTCTCTCTCTCTCAGAGGATACTCTTGCTTTATAGTCCTGGCTGACCTGATACTCTCACTTGAGGGCAATCCTGCCTCAGCCTCCTAAGTACTAGGATTAGAGGTGTATGTCACCATGTACCATGCCCATCTTATTTCTTGTTTTTGAATAAATTTTTTTCTTGGAACATAGCCCATTTCATTTGCTTCTGTACAGTTTATGGCTACCTTTGGGCTGTGACTGGAGACTTTCAAAGACCATTCTGCAAAAGTAAAAAGTATGTAATATTTGGCCTTCCTGAACTGTTCTTTTTTTCCGTTTTGAAATAGGATTTCGAGGCTGGAGAGATGGCTCACTGGTTAAGAGTACCGTCTGCTCTTCCAGAGGACCCGGGTTCAATTCCCAGCACCCACATGGCAGCTCACAACTGTCTGTAGTTCCAGTTCTAGGCAAACACCAAGGAAAATAATTAAATAAATAAAAAAGTTAAAAAAAAAAAACAAAAAAAGAAATAGGATTTCATGTGGCCTAGGGTGGCCTTGAACTCACAGTGGTTTTAAGCCATGCTGAGTTGGCCTGGATCCTTCCTCCTCCACCTCTCAGATGCTGGTATTACAACGTACACTACCATGCTTGACACTGTTTGGCTCTTTACGAAAGAGTCTACTTCCTACAGGACAGGGCTCTAGAGGGGAACCTAATTTAGTGGACATGTCTGCTTTACTGTTATCTCCGATGATGGTAATGCCATATAGCATGAGAATTCTTTCAGTTACTAAGCAAGTTCCAAATGATTCTGACCCTCAATACCCACAAGACTGTCAAGAGAAGAATTAAGAAAAAAAAGGTGGGGCTAGAGAGATGGCTCAGAGGTTAAGAGCACCGTCTGCTCTCCCAGAGGACCCGGGGTTCGATTCCCAGCACCCACATGGCAGCTAACAACTGTCTGTAGTTCCAGTTCCAGGCAAACACCAAGGCAAATAAATAAATAAATAAAGTTTTTTTAAAAAAAAAAAAAAAAAGAAAAGAAAAAAAAGGTGCAATAAAGATGTTACAAGCCTCCAGGGATGATTAACTAAAGGCAGCTCAAGGAGTTAGGAAAAAAAATACAATTAAAAACAAGATTTTTTAAAAATACATTATTTACTATGTATACAGTATTCTGCCTGCATGTATGCCTTCACTCCAGAAGAGGGCACCAGATTTTATTGTAGATGACTATAAGCCACCATGTGGTTGCTGGGAATTGAACTCAGAATCCCTAGAAGAAGTGCCAGTGCTCTTAACCTCTGATCCCTCTCTTCATCCCCTAAAAACAGAATTTTAACCAGAGTATTATTCTAAGGATTTTCAAATTTCCATCTTTTTTCTGAATTTAGCTTATAAGGGATAGCACAAAGCCATCCTCCCAAACTGCCAGTGAGCACACGAAAAGATCATCATTGCCATTGCTGCAAATCAAAGCTTTCACTAACATGATCTATAAATTAAAAGCTAAATAATACAGCCAGGCATGGTGGCACATGACTTTAGTCTCAGCATTTGAGAGGCAGAGGCAAGCAGACAGGTCTCTGAGTTTGAGGCCTGCGTGGTCTACATAGTGACTTCTAGGACAGCCAGGTTCCAAAACAAAACAATAAGTGTGGTTGAAGGTGTGGAGTGGAGGAGAACTTGGAACCATCAAGCATTGAAAAAAAAAAAAAAGAAAAGAAAAAACTTTGGAAAGCAATGGTTTCAAAATCTCGTTTCTTGATAAGCTTATAGGACTTTTAGGTCATGAAAATGTGATACATATAGCACACATATAGTATATTTGGTCTTAAGTCCTTTATAATCTCTTGAATAGGAGATATGATAAGCTGTTTAAGTGATCCATTCTAATAAATACGATGGAGTCAGGTGGTGATAGCACATGCCTTTAATTGTAGTACTCAGAAGGCAAAGGTAGGTGGACCTCTGAGTTTGAGGCCAGCATGGTCTACTGAGTAGGTTCCAGTGCTGTAGCTAGGGCTACACAGAGGAATCCTGTAGTAGGTTTTGTTTTTGTTTTTTTAATCTTTGGGGGCTTTATAGCAGTCTTTATGAGAGCCTGCTCTAAGACTAAATCCAAGGTGTGAAAAAAGAATCAAGAAAGGCAGGTGAGGGCTAAGCTTTTTTATCTGAGGGATAGGAAAAAGGCACATGAGTTCTGATGGTCACTTTCTTTATTACTGCCTCTTGAAAAATCCTTCTCCGAAAGTCTCTCTGTCTCAGCATAAGTACATATCTTCATACAGTTACATCTGTCCACACAGCTACATACCTCTTCTACACAGCTATACACAGCTCTTTACACAGCGGCTCTTCACAGCCCTCTCTTCTACATAGTTCTCTTTTTATCTCTAACAGAAAAACTCTGCACAAAAATATGGGTAACACACAAGAAATCACAGTTTTTCTCATTGATATCATTGAGAATCTCATGGATTCTCATTGATATCACATTGAGCAGTGAGTGAGTAACCACGGTAACACTTGGCCCTGCAGGTGAGAGGCACATAGCACTGAGCATTCAGTATCTCCCAACAGAGAATGACATTGAAATCGAGGGCCTAAATAACAAACAGTTGGCTGAAACTTGTATCATAAAAGTGAGATTAGGAATTTATGCAGAAAGTCAGTTGCTATAGGGAAGTTATGTCCATACGACATTGCTCCTTGCATGACCTTGATTCAATATACACCTTGGAATTTCTCCTTGTGCATTTCATCTCCAGGGACAACTGGTCTATTTTGAATTTGCTCTGAGGTCTTAGATCAGCTAGTGGTGTAAGAAGCTGACTTTGTAGCTGAGAATATTGTTATTATCCTATGTTAGCCTTAGTAATGAAAAATATCCTAGTATTATTTCTATTCATCAAAATTATACAGCTTAAGAAGAAATAATCTTTCTGACCATTCACATACGTGTGTGTGTGTGTAAGTGTGTGTGTGTGTGTGTGCGCGCGCGCGCACACACACCCATTAGATGGAGTATATACATGAGATAAACATACAAGCAGTAGGTTTTTTTTTTTTTTTTTCCTCTTTTAGGAAAGAAATGTAGTGGCATGTGAGAAGAATTACAAACAGAAACTAATAGCTCTAGAGACAGTGACCTCATGGTCTTTGCCAAGTGAGGCTTCACATAAGAGGGTATTCATCTGGTGGGTCAACTTGTATTATTAATTGCCATCTGTTATCTATGTCATGGTCCATGACATGGCCTGCCACTCAGCTCTCAAATAAATACATAGAGACTCAGTCTTACTTATGAATACCTAGCCTTAGGTTGGCTTGTTTTTAGCCAGCTTTTCTTAAATTATCTTGTCTACCTTTTGCTGCTGGGCTTTTACGTTTCTCTATTCTATATACCTCTCTTTCCTAATTACTCTATGGCTGGCTGGGTGCCTGGCCCCTGGTGTCCTTTTCTCACCCTTCCCTCTTCTCTCTCTCCTCTTATTTATTCTCTCTCCCTGCCATCCCTGCCTATTTCTCTCTCTTGCCCAGCTGTTGGCTATTCAGCTGTTTATTAGACCAATCAGGTATTTTAGGCTGGCACAGTAACACAGTTTTACAGAGTTAACTAAATGCAACATAAAAGAATGTAACACATCTTTGCATAATTAAAAAAATATTCCACAACAAAACCCCATCTTGGAAAACAGAAGCTATGATGGGGCAGTGATTTACATGTTTCCCTGGCCAGTACTTTAATAGAAACTATTATGAGTGTTTGGAAGGTATGCTTGCTAAATTCACAATGGGAAATTTGAGGGGTTAGTCATGGGAAAATAAGATGTAAACTATCTTGAACAGATTGGCACAGTGGGCTAACTTGAAAGAACTTTAAATTATGATAGAAGTAAGTTTACTTCCTTAATCTAGGTTAAGAGGAAATTTACATCTTTATAATAGTAAAGATGAACATATTGGGCCTTTAAAATTTTTTTAATTAGATTTATTAATTTTACTTTGTGTGTGTTTTGCCTGTATATATGTCTGACCACATATGTGCTTGGTGCTCTTGGAGGTCAGAAGAGAATGTCAGATCACCTGGAACTGGAGTTGTGGATGGTTGTGAACCATCATGTGGGTGCTGGGAATCGAACAATGGAATCCTCTGCAAGAGCAGCAAGGGCCCTTCACTGCTGAGCCATCTCTCCAGCCCTGGGCACTTTTTATATATAAAGCTGTCAGTTAGGGGCTGGAGAGATGGCTCAGCGGTTAAGAGCACCATCTGCTCTTCCAGAGGACCCGGGTTCAATTCCCAGCACCCACATGGCAGCTAACAACTGTCTGTAGTTCCAGTTCCAGGCAAAACACCAAGGCAAATAAGTAAATAAATAAAGTTTAAAAAAAAAAGTGTAAAGTTTCTAAATAAAGTTTAAATATAATTTATAAAAAAAAAAAAGCTGTCAGTTAAAAACTAGATGTCTGTAATCTTAGATTATATTAATAGTACGATCTAGGTTAAAGATGTTAACCTACTCAGATTTTTTTTGTAACCTAGAGCTTTGTATACAGTATGTACTTTGCCTCTGAGTTTAATTCTTAGGGCCTTGTAATTAAACTTTTCTGAAGTAAGTATGTTTACCTTTGGATGGCTCCTATGAATAAAAGGTTCAGAGAAGAGAGCTTGTGAGGGTAAGTCCTAGGAAGAATGGGTAGAAGACTCTGGAGACCTTTAACTTGACACTGTATGTACTATGGATCAGCAGGTATCTGAGGGTTTTTCCTATAGAAGAGAGATCAGGTTTTATTTGTCTTACATGCCCAAAATGAAGACATTGATACAATGGATGAGAACTGTATGTAACATATGGAAGAACATTTTAAGTTGATGAAAGACTTGCTGTGGGAGATATTCCTCTTCAGTAGCAAACTTAAGCTGTTGGGCATGGAAATTATCTTTAGTCCCTTCTAAAGTTAAGATTTTTTTTGTCTTCTCCAAGATATTGTACCTGAATGTACCATATAAGGACTTCCTAATTTGGTTTTCGGCAAGATCTTGCCATAGTTCTATTTCTATCTCTCGTATAGAAAAATGTTGGACATTTTGGTAAGCCCCAATAATGGTTAGAGAAGCTCCTCTTGTGGTTTTGTATCAGCTTTTGTTATTACTTTAATTTTTTTTTTAAAAAAAAACTTTATTTATTTATTTAATTATTTGCCTTGGTGTTTGCCTGGAACTGGAACTACAGACAGTTGTTAGCTGCCATGTGGGTGCTGGGAATCGAACCCGGGTCCTCTGGGAGAGCAGACGGTGCTCTTAACCTCTGAGCCATCTCTCCAGCCCTTACTTTAATTTTTTAATGAAGAAAAATTTGAGTTTATTAAGAATCAGTTTTAATACATATTTGATTACAGATATTAGGGGAAAGAGATGGTATTTTAAAAAGGGACAGTACTCAGAAGAAAAGAAGCTGGGCATTGTGGCTCACATACATAATCTGGCAGTTTGTTTTAGTTTATCCCTTTAACTGTGTTTTATACTAGCATATATGATCTATTTATAATAATGGGCATCAATCATGTCTATAACATGTTTTGATCATTATTTCTGTGTCCCTCCCACTCCTGCGGGTCTCCTTCTGCCCAGCTAGCTCTCCTTCTACTTTGCTGATTTAGTTTTTAATGATTGGGTGAATTTAGTTAGGGCTGAGGGTTATTTACAGGCACATAGGCACCTTGCCAGTGGCTTGTCAGTAAACAGAATCCTTAAGTAAGTGCTGGTACAGCCTCCGGGATGGGCGGGGCTCTGTGTGTTTGCCCTGGTTCAAGTCTCCGGGCAATCACAGCTGCCAACAATTGGAGTGCAATTGCCAGGCCATGCCCGGAAGACAGCTTTCTGTATCACTTCCACCTCTTCCTCTGGCTCTACTCCTGCACACATGCTATTCCCTAAGTTAGGAGTCAGACAGGTCTATTTAACCTCCACTGACTCACAGCACCAGCCAGTTGAAAGCTTCAGTGGTAACTGTGGCCAGATGACAGTAGTAGTTATTCATCTATGAGCACAGCATCAATATTTTTAGAAGGCAATTTGCTAGGGGCTTTATGTTCACTAAGCAGTAAAACAGAAGTACTTTGCCCACTAGAACCTATGTTTATTGTCCCAGACATAAATTCCTTCCTGTGGAGCAGGCCCAATCTAATCAGAAAGTGCTTGGTTACCCCCACAACAGCTCTGTTACTATTGTGCTCTCTCTCTCTCTCTCCCTCTATCTACCTATCTTCGCCACCCCTCTCTTCACCTCTCTCTCTCTCATTTGAGACAGTATCCCCATAGACTAAGCTAGCCTCAAACTTGCTAGATAGCCAAGGCTGGCCTTGAACTTGTTGTCTTCCTGACTCAGCCTGGAATGATGAGTATGTGTCACTATCCTTGGCCTTATTTTTAATATACTCATTAATTTTAAGAAGATGAAATTTAGGAGTAAATGGTCTTTTGAATTTAATGAATTTGTTTTACTTTCTCTTGTAGATTCTCTCAAAATCTCAGTCAGGTGGGCACAGAGAAGGTAAAGTGTTGTGGACTGGTTGGTTCTGCTGTGTATTTGGAGAGAGTCTTCTGGAGACTGTTTCGGAAGACTTCACCTGTCTACCCTTATTCCTTGCAAATGGAGCAGAGTCCAATACGGCTTTAGTTGGAGACTGGTTTCAGAAAACTTTTGACTGTTGCTTCAGTCCCTTAAGAATCAGTGCGTTTAATCTTTCCTGGATGGTTGCTATGTGGACTGCATGCAAAATGGACCGTTACGTGGCTACTGAATTGTTTTTGTCTGTGCCCTGTAGCCCTCAAAGCTTGGATATCTCTTATGCAATTCATTCAGAGGATGCAAAAGCTTTATGGGACAGTGTCCACAAAACACCTGGGGAGGTTACCCAGGAGGAAGTTGATTTATTTATGGACTGCCTTTATTCACATTTTTATAGGCATTTCAAAATTCACTTATCAGCAGCAAGATTGGCTCGTGTCTCAACATCTGTAGCTTCAGCACACACTGATGGAAAAATAAAGGTTAGTTTGAACACATCTATTAAATTTCTTCTTGTCATTTTTTTCTAATATGTGGTGATTATATTTTTAGATGGAGATACACACTTGAATGCATAGACTTATTTTATAAATGACCCACCAATGTCTCTAGTCACCTAGAGCCAGCCTTAAAGTGGAATGGCACAGTGTGATTTATAAATGACCCACCAATGTCTCTAGTCACCTAGAGCCAGCCTTAAAGTGGAATGGCACAGTGTGCACTGTAGAGCTAAGTAATAGGAACTACCAACTGAAAATTTCAAAATTGATAGTTTGAAGTAATTATTAAAATAACAGTGCTTTTAAGTGTGGGATAAAGTTATAGCCAGTGACAGAATGTCATCTTTGCCTTCTAAGCTTTTCTATTGCCATTAGAAAGGAAGTCACAGAGACATGGTTTTTGTGTTTTATAAAAAAACAAATAGTTGTTTCCTAAGATATATTTATTTTAAAAAAAATTTATCTACATGGATTGTTTTGCCTGCATGCATGCCTGTACACCACATGTGTACCAGGCCCAGTGTCCATGGAGGCCAGAACTAGAGTTTGGTTATGAGCTGTCATGTGGGTGCTGGGAATTGAATCTGGTCCTCTGGAAGAGCAGCCAGTGCTATTAGCCACTAAGCCATCTCCACTCCCCCTAAGACATATTTAAATACACTTCTCTATATACATCCAGTGACTATTTCCTATTATTTTGTCATTGTTAAGACTCTTAACAGAGTTTTTTGTGTATTTTCCTTTTATGTATGTGTGCTAGGAATTCAATGTAGTGCCAAGTACTCAACCACTGAGCTACAAACACTTTTTCTGTCTTATTTGTACATACTTATAGATGAGGTATAACACAAAAAGAGAGTTCTTACAGTAATTAGCATTTCTTTTTTTTTTTTTCCCAAAATTTATTTAGCTTTATTTATGTGCATTGGTATGGAGGTGTCAGATCTCTGAAACAGGAGTTACAGACAGTTATGAGCTGCCATGTGGGTGCTGGGAATTGAACCCAGGTCCTTTGGGAGAGCAGCCGGTGCTCCTAACCCGTGAGCCAGTCCTAGTAATTAGCATTTCTATCTCAATCTTTTCTTTGTATTATCCTAGTTACTTTGAAATAGTTGATAAATTGTAGGCTATAGTCACCCAACTGTGCTTTAAACACGTTAGCACTAACTCCTTCTGTCTGGTTGTATTTGTACCCATTATGTAACCCCTCTTTATCTCTTCTTAGCTGTTGGTGACCGCTATTTTCTCCTATGAGATTTGTTTGGTTTTGAGGAAGGGTTTCATGTACCGCAGGCTAGCCTTGAACTTATTATATAGCTGAAGATAATGTTGAATTCCCAATCCTCCTGCCTCACCTCCCAAGTACTGGGATTATAAGGTGTCCACCATTACTCATTGAGATCAATGATGTTAGCTTTTACAAATGAGTGAGAACAGGCCATATTTGTCTTTCTCTGCCTAGTAGATAGTAACCCTAAGTTTTAGAACAACACTGTAGTTTTATTTTAAATCAAAGAAATCAAGGGCAGCATAAGTATAAGTGACATGGTCAAGATAGACCAGGAAGCAAAGGATGTGCATGGCTGGCAGGGTGGCTCAGTGGGCTAGGGCCAAGCAGGATGAGCTGAACTTGATCCCTGGATCCACATGTTGGAAGGAGAGTACTGGCTCCCGAAAGCCTGATTTCCACACATGTGCTGTGTGTGCACATACATCCATAAAGACACAAAAATCAATAATTTTTCATAAAAAGAAGAGTCAGTATTTGAACTTTTATGTCTTATGTTCCATGAGTACTATATAACTCAAACAGGAGGTCAAAATAAACAGGCTGGAAAATAATTTTGATGAGAAGAACTAAGCGTTAAAAACAAAAGGGACTTAATATAGTGGCACATGGTTATGAGACTAACACGTGGAAGGTAGGCAGGAGGATCATTGGTTCGATGTCATCCTTGGCAACATAGGGAGTTCAAGGCCAGCATGGGCTACTTCAGACCCTGTCTCAAAAAACTCTAACAAGGATTGAGAGCATGTACTGTTCTTGCAAAGAACCCGAGAGTCTAGTTTCTAGTATTCATTGTGGATAGATCACAGCCACCTGTAACTTCAGTTTCACAGGATTGGGTGCCCTCCTCTGGCCTTTTAAAATTTGGTTTAACCAGGCACAGCTGGCTAAGAACTGTATCGCTCTTGCAGAGGATCTGAGTTGGGTTCCCAGCACCCACACCAGACAGTTCATAGATCATATGCCTCTGGCCTCTTCTGGCACTTGGATTCATGTGCCTATACCTACACACACAACTACACAATTAAAAATAAAGCCAACAAAACCACGGCAAAAACAAACCCAGTATCAAATTGCATTGTCATCATAATACTGTCTTCATTTTAAAATCTTTTCTTCTTTTTCTTTTACAGATTTTGTGTCACAAATACCTTATTGGTGTGTTGGCATATATGACAGAACTGGCAATCTTTCAAATTGAGTGAATTCCAGCATGGACTATAAATGAAATATTATAAAACCTTTTCAGTTATTTTCTGAGTTGCTCTTCCAAGTGGGACAGTGGAAGAAATGTTGCACCTGTTTTCTCATGGTGCCTTTGGAGTTGCCCATGTGGATCTAGAACACAGTGGTTCTGATGGTGAACCACAGTGGTGGTGGTGAGTGAGCCATGTTCATGTGCTTGTGCATCCATCATCTATCACTGTGGTCATGGTATGCTGTAGAAGATGATGAATTGTTAATATAAAAGTATTCAACTTAGTCAAATAAATGCATCTAAAATCTGGCTTTTCTGATTTAGGTTATTTGTTTTGTTGGTGAGGCTTGCCTTGAGGTTCCTGTTTAAATTCCTCACTTTTTCATTTCCAGGGTTCCCCGTGACACACAGATAATGGGGAAAAGATCACCAAAGTCTCTGAACCAGAAACAAACTTTATCTAGACATTGCAGGGCAAAAAGAAGCTTACCAGCCAACTGGGCCATAGTCAAGTTCAGGCTGTGGCAATGGGGGTGGATTTTGAGCCCCCTTTATAGTAAAAACCAAGCATCAGGCATGGGATAAAAAGATTTTTAAAATCTTGAGATTAAGCTTAGAGTCTTGTTACATTTTAGGATTCACGATGTCTGTATTTGTAGAAGGCTGCAGCTTTCCTGACACAGCTGTTCTTCCTGTTAGCTGGGAAGGATTCAAAACAAAGCAAGGTGGGAAGGTCATACAGAAGCAATTATCAAAGGTTAACCCTGGCCCACTGTGTGGTCTGCTGTAAGAGCTGTTATTAAACCTTAACTTTTGGCTACTGATAGACCTGCTGCTGGCTGTAAGCTCTCATCTCCCGAGAATATGTGTAGGTTTACAGTTTCCTTCAAGGGCACCAGATCCCATCGCGGATGGTTGTGAGCCAACATGTGGTTGCTGGGGATTGAACTCAGGACAACCAGTTCTCTTAGCCGCTAAGCTTTTTAAAATTTATTTAGATATAGGGCCTCCTGTGAATTTGAGATCCTGCCTTCACCTCCCAAGTGCCAGGGCTATAGGAGTTTATTACCACACCTGGTTTCTGTGATGCTGGGGCTTGAACTCAGGATTTTGTGCGTGCTGGGCTGGTACTCTGCCAACTAAGCTAATTCACAGTCCTAGTGTTTGTTCAACATCTATTTTGCATTTTTTGAGATAAGAGTCTGACTATAGAATGTAGGCTGGCCTTGAATGCCAGGCATTTCCTCCTGCTACAGCCTTCTCTGTTGTAGAAATTTAGCAGTCACTGTATCTGGGGTAGACATTAGAACAAACAGCTGTTTTCTACAAGTACTTTGACCTTGAAGAATCCTTGTGGAAAAGTGTTTTCTGTGATTTGTAGATTTGTTTTGCTAAAGGGGCATTGCAGCCATCCCATTACCCCAGTCCTTAGGCACACTTGAGACTCTTGTATTATTGTATAGTGCAAACGATACTACGTTCTAAAGGGGTCAGGGGGACATGTGATGCCCTCCTTTAGTAAGACATTTAATTAGATTAGGGACCTTGGGGGGCTGGAGAGATGGCTCAGCGGATAAGAGCACCCTCTGCTCTTCCAGAGGACCCGGGTTCGATTCCCAGCACCCACATGGCAGCTAACAACTGTCTGTAGTTCCAGTTCCAGGCAAACACCAAGGCAAATAAATAAATAATAAATAAATAAAGTTAAAAAAAAAAAAAAGATTAGGGACCTTGGTATGAGGAAATACTTTGTGTAACAATTAATAAATATGTCTTTGTATAGCTGTTCTGGGTTCAGTCTATCAGAGGCTGGCCCTTCCTGCTGCCTTCATCTTGGACACTTTCTTTAACCGACTCTTGGGTGCACCCTGACACTTCTCAGTTCTGGGATTATAGGCAGGTATAGCTTGTGGACCTAGGTTCAAATCTCTACTACCCTTATTCAAAAGCTGAGTGTGGCCCACAAATTTCAGGCCTGAACTACATAGCAAGACGGTCTTAATGCCCGATAATAACCAAAACAAACAAAAACATATCTGTTGATGGCAGGGGGTACTTGGTCTTAGTCTAGTGTTGCCCTCATTAGTGTTAAGGCATCAGCAGTCTTGCCTACTGTTGCTTTTGTACCACAGGGAAAAGCCAAAAACATAGTCTTAATAAGAAAATTGCTTTGGCTCATGAATGATTTGAAAGAATACTCAGGCTTGAAGCTGACACTCTGAGAACCAAAATCAAATTCATTTTGAATGTGAGAGCTTTCTGAATGTAGGGACTGTTCTTGCTTAGTGAACCCCAAACCCCTACTCATCTAAATCACTTTGGGCATGTGTCCCCCTTTCCTATGAATTCAGACTCACAGAAACATCCTTTTGTTTTGAATAGGCCTTTGAGAGACATTTCTGATCTGAACTCTATCATTCTTATTGTAGGCTATGTTTCAGATAACTCTAGTGGCAGTGTGGCATAAAAACAGAGGCAGAATGGGGCTTTGGAAAAATATGTAATACCAATTCCATCATTAAATATACAGGTAGACTTCCTTGGTATTCAGACTTAGGTGAGTGTATTAAATGGATTTGGCCTAGAGGATTAGTCCTTGCAGTCCGAAACTGTAAGACTCTTACATACCAGAAAGTGTTTATAGATTGGGTAATATAAAATACATAATGAGAAGTTTTAATTGCATGACTTTCAGGATGAAGCACTTGTAACTTTATAGCAGTCATGAGGACTGGAGAGACACTTGCTGCCAAGCCTGATGAACTGAGTTCGATTCCTGAAACCCACATGATGGAGGAGAGGGCTGACAATTCTTCCAGACTGTCCTCTGCTGCCGTGGCTGCTCCAATCCCCCAGCCCCCACAATGTAAAAAAGTTAAAGACATGGAAAATTTATGGTAAATACTACCTTTATTTTAAAAAGTTATACATGCTAGAAAAAAGCATAAATGATACATGTAAACAATTGTTTACCAAATACTTATTTTTTTCCTTGAAAAAGGTGCAAATGATGTTTAAATGTAAACACAAAAGTTGCCAAACATTTTGTTGTAGGGGAGAGGAAGAAGGTAAAGGTTATTCCTTTTGGTTGTGGCTAAAGTCTCATTCAAAGGTTTTTCTGCAAAATACACTGAAAGAAAAATCAGTTTATGACTATCATGGGGGAGAACCTTAGGCACTAAAATTTTCATTTATTTCCTTAAAATTTTTAACCTTTCATCAGAAAGTGCAACTTAAGAGACATAACAGTGACCTTACAGGATGAAAGACAGTGAGATATATCAGCATAAAGACCCCAGCTCTGATTGGAAGCTTCAGCTGGCTTGAAATTCCTTCACAATGTACTGCTAACATGAACTGAAGACATCATTCCTTTGGTGTGTGTTACTAAAGGTCAGCTCAGGTTCACTAGGCCGGAACATCCAGTGTAAACTGAAAAACAGAATCCACTGCTGGAGAGAGGTCATTTCTCCTCAGTGGCCCCTGATGAGGACATAGGGAAGAACACGTATGTGAGCACAAACTGTTTACAGAGTTGCACTCTTTTATTGGAGTTGTGAGGACAACCAATGGGACTCACTGTATAGGAGAGGCACTGAGCAGAGACCTGGGTACATGTGGCAGACACTATGAAAATACTACAGGAAACAAAGGGAAATGGGGTAGAAAGCAAGCTCAGTTAGAGAGATGTAAACATCCACTGGTGACTGAAAACTGCAGCTTGTCCTTTTATGGATTTAATGTTCCTTCGAATTGTCCTATTTAGTGAGATGTTTTGTTTTTTCTCTTACATTTAAAAGAAATATTATTTTGAATTATTCATACTTGTGGGGCATATGTTTGTTTGTGTGTGTAGAAATGCACAGGAGTGCAGGTACCTGCAGAAGCCAGAAGAGTGTCCTGGATTCCTACCTCAGCGGTTCTCAACCTGTGGGTCATGACCTCTGGAGTTGGTTAAATGACCTTCAGGGGTTGCATATCAGATATTTACATTATGATTCATAAAAGTAGCAAAAATTACAGTTATGAAGTAGCAATGAAAATAATTCTATGGTTGGGATTCACCACAGCATGAGGAACTGTATTGAAGGGTCGCAGCATTAGGGAGGCTTAGAACCACTGCCTTGGCTGGAATGACACACAGTTATAAGCTGCCAAATGTGGATGCCAGGAACTGAACTTGGGTCTTCTGCAAAAGCTTCACATGCTCTTACTGGACCATTTCCAGTCCCTTTACACTTCAAAGTGTTCTAATATTTAGTGCAAGAATGGTAACTAGTGAGTATAATTTGCATATCTATTTTATCACTGGCAATCTTTGTAGATGGATAGTGTCTAGCAGGAGTAACAAGACCACATGTAGCCCTTCTGCCCTTATCAATATTTTCAAAATCAACCCAAAACCTAGAAAGCAAAGTAAACTTTGCAGCTTGGATTTTTTTTTAATGGTAGGAAGGATAAGTTAAAAAAAAAATTAAAAAAACAAAACAACCCCCCCCCCAATGACCCAAGTCAACAAAACAAAAACAAAAATCCCCATCAAAATTCCATGATAAATTAAAGCCAAAAATAAAGACTCTTTTGCAGGGAGAGGAAAGTTATTGTGCAAAGTTGGCGTCTGCAGGTGAGTTCGTCATTATACTTGTAGTCCTGTATGTTGAGGCACCAGCAAAGAATAAAATTTGTTGTAATGTTTTCTCAAGCTGAACAAAGCTTCAAAGTCAAGGCTGCTCTTCCAAATGTAAAGGATCGTATGCAAGCCTCTTTCTGTGTTCACCATATGTGCGATTCACAATGTGTCATTTTAATAACACCAACACCACCTCCTAGCCGACGGTAGTTCATCCCTCCATATAACCTGCAAAGATAGAAACACACACATATTTTCTAACTGGAAAAAGCACTGCTCCTTCTAAGTGAAGACATCACTCACAACTTGTCAGCTTTATTTAACTCTCCAGAGATTAGAAGCAAACTGAACACAGTCAAATAGCAGAATTAATTCAGATCATGACTGGAAAGCTCTCAGTGAAATGAGGCTGTCGGATTACCTTTTTGTACTAGAGCTTTACAAATAGATTGGTTTCTAACAGAAAACCTTATGCTCTACATTTTTGTGTTTAATTTCATGCTTGGCTATTTATTTTTGCAAACACATTTTCTCTTTGTCTAAAACTTTCTCATGATTAATTAATATATTTTATTTTCCGAGATAGGTTCTTCCTAGGATTTTCCTAGGCCTATAGTTGTGGAGGTGCTAGTATTATAGGTATGTACTGCTGTACCAGCCTCAATTATTTATTTATTTTTTTAATTTTTAAAATTTTTGAGCTGTTCTTACTCCAGCCTGGTTGCTTCAAACCCATGGCAATCCTCCTGCCTCAGCTTCCAAAGGGCTGAGATTACAGGTGTAAGCCATCAAGCCAAGCTGCTCCATTTCTCCATTCTCCCCACTCCCATTCCTTTTGTGTATCTGTATATACTGTGCACATATGTCTGGAGACCAGAAGTCACCTGAGATGTCATTCTCTAGAAGACATTTATTCTGTTTGTTGAACTCATCAAGAAGGCTTGGCTGACTGGTGAGGGAGCCCAGGGATCAGCTTGTCTCTGCCTCCCCAGCTCTGCTATTACAGGTGCATGCTACCATGTCTGGCTTTTTATATGGGTTTTGTGGATTAAATAAACCAGGTCCTCATGTTTGCAGAGTCAGCAGTTCTTTACCAGCAGTTCTTTCTTTCCAGTACATCAGTTCTTTGTTTTTCTTCCTTGTCTACATAGTATATCAGCATTTAATTCGTGATTTCTGAACAAGATCATCTTCAAAGTTGAAGACTTTCAGGATTAAAAAAAAAAAACCCTAGCTCCTCATTCAGCAATGAAATGAAATTACTTTAGGATATGTATCAGGTAAGATAACCTGTAATCACTGAACCTAGAAGAATGAGGCAAGATGGTTATCTGAGCTTAAGGCTAACCTTGGCCAACCTGGGCTACAGAGGGATACTTTCTTAAAAAGCAAAACAACCAAGCATGGTCCCACGCCTATTATCCCAGTACTCAGGAGGCTGGGTAGGATGATTGCTGTGAGTTCTAGGTAGCTTGGGCTATAGTGAGTCCCAAATGAAAACTGAATAAAAAAGTTTGGGCTGGGCATGGTCTCACACACACCTTTAAGCTCAGCACTCATGAGGCAGAGGTGGGTGGATCTTTGTGTTTGAGGACAGCTTTGTGTATATAGTGAGTTCCAGGATAGTCAGGGCTACAGAGAGAAATCCTGTCTCAAAAAAAAAAAAAGAAAGAAACAAAACAAAGCAAACAAAAAAATCAACCAATAAAGAAGTTTTAGAAATTTCTTGAAACTACAGAGATTTAAGTATTAACTTCTCTATGGATTATTTTTTAAGAATTTCATAAATATTATTCACCATATATTACTAACTCTAGTGATGGTTACTGATAAAAAGTCTATTCATAAACTACATTGAGACAGAAGTAAATGTAACTATTTCTTAAATTATGCTTACTCTAAATTCTTTTTTTTTAAAAAAAAAACTTTATTCATTTATTTATTTGCCTTGGTGTTTTCCTGGAACTGGAAGTACAGACAGTTGTTAGCTGCCATGTGGGTGCTGGGAATCGAACCCGGGTCCTCTGGAAGAGCAGATGGTGCTCTTATCCGCTGAGCCATCTCTCCAGCCCCCATACTCTAAATTCTTATTTAAAAACTGTGTAAGAAAACATTTCACAAGTAGCAGGCTTTTCTTTGTGCAAACCTGCTCTTCTCGGTCCTTACCACTTCAGCGAGGCTTCCCTGGCCACAGACATTTACAGACATTTCTCCCTGCCGGTTTAGCCTGTCTTTGCTAATCACATGGCACTTCTGCCTAGTCCGACACTACAGTCCCAACACTCCAACACTGGGATCAGAATACTTGGTAAATCTAATGAACACGGTCATGAAAAATGTCATGTCCAAGCAAAAGGCACCGTGTTGTTATTAATATGACTTTAGTATTGTGACTACTTAGCCACGGAGAATCCCAAGAAAGTCGTTTTGATCTCTGTAAAAGAGATTTGTGAGAGGGCTTGCTTAGCGTCTGCCTCTGGATTGAGACGGGGGGAGTGCTAGCCATTGAACCCAGGCTCTCATCCAGCTAGGCATGTACTCCACCCCTGTGCCCAACCCTGGCCCTAGGATTCAGAAGAAACATAAAGTCTACAAAATGAAGTTTCACACAGTTAAACTCTCAAAAATAAGACGCAGCTTCCTATCTAACAGTAAACGTTAAAACAGGCTGGATTTCAAAGCAGAAGATGCTAGATCTACCCACTTTGAAAAGCTAAAGAAGGAGCAGGTTCTAAAATACCTTTTTTTTTTTTTTTTTCAAATTAACTACATTTTTACCCCCTAGAAATAAGGCTTCTCAAAAACTGGAACCTGTACAGACAAACAGAACTGAAGGCCTGGGCTCTGAGTCTAATAATGTCACTAGCTAATGTAAGCCCATCTTTTGTTTTCTTGGTGCTTTGGTTTCACTGGCAGGATGTGATGAGAACAGAAATGATATTCTCCATTGTTTTCCTCACCTCTACTGATAATATAAATATAAAATGAAATGGTTATTATGAGAATTTTGGTGACCTGTCTTCATGCACACCAGAAGAGGGAACCAGATCTCATTATAGATGGCTGTGAGCCACCATGTGGGGAATTGAACCCAGGTCCTCTGGAAGAGCAGCCAGTGCTCTTAACCACTCAGACATCTCTCCTGCCTCAAATTTTGGATTTTTTTTTTTTTTTTTTAAATCAGATACTTTAGAACAGGTTACAATGCATCATTATCACATTTGTGTTACTTCAACCCCTTGAGGCAATCCGTGAGGACCTCGGCACATTGGCCAGTCCACTTTTGGTGGTCATGATCCTTCTCAAGCTCATGAGGTCAAGTTAGTAATGAAAAGACTCCCATAGTCTAAAGGTTACCTCCATGTATTGGCGTCGGGATCAAAAACTTCAATAGTCTTCAAGTACGTTGTGCCATCAAAACCCCCTACTGCCATGAGCTGCCCGTTGACCACTGCCAGACCCACCTGGGAGAGCCAAGCACATGCTGTTGGAGCACCGAGATAACCACTGGGAGATTCCAGACTTTCTCTACATGGACTATTCAGATCTCTTATGGTTTCATTATATAGTCTACATGAATTCAGAAGGAAAAAGTAGGAGCAGTTTATGAAATTATGGGACTCATTAAGTTATGTACCTAATTCCTATGTGTACACAGAATCAGAACATGCATTTGTAAAATTCAGAAAACCACTTACTAGGTATGAGCAAGAACTTCCAAACTGCTCCCACGCGTGGTTTGCTCACTCTAACCCACTTTCTAAATTGCTACTAAGACATTCTTAACAACACAAATACAAACACATCACTCCTGTTCAGAAACTTCTTAGCCTCCCTCCTGCCCAAGGACAGGTTTAAGGACCATACTGTCCCTTCCACATTTCCGTCTCTTCCGACCCTGGGTTAATCTCTGAGATGGACTCAAGCCACTCTCCCATGTCCTTCTGTCACACACCAGCACCACAGCACATCTTTACTGTAGTTACTGTAAACATCTGTTTCCTTCATGAGGAGAATTTTGTCGACCTTTCTGCTTTTAAGTGAACAAAACCACAATGCAGACGGAGCAGTGAGGAAAGACGCCAGGAGTAACAAGAGTCTGTTGTTTCCACTAACACAGATGCGAGTGTCTTTCACTTGCTGGTGCTTTTCAGTGGGGGCCCTGGACTTTTGCAAACCAGAATTTGTTCCTTTTTATCTTCAGATTATGGAGTCCATAAGGACTGTTCACTTTTATTTCCTGTTGAGTGTGTGTCCTACTTTGAAGGACCCCTGCCATGATTAGTGGCTAATGGGTTAGGTTTCACTGAGACGAACATTATTCCCAGAGGGTGGATTTTATGTTCTGAGAATGAATGAATGTCATTCATTCATGGTTGAGAGAATGACAACACTCAGCCAGATGTGGCCTCCACTGTAGATGGGACAGATTCAAACCAGCTTTGGAAGACTAGTAGAAGGCCAGATATGTTTTACCTAAATATTTGTATTAGTATGCAAAGTCTACTTGGAAAAAATAGCTGAAAATATTACATAGGAATAATTAGTGCAAATATACAGAAGTTAAATAGGGGAGTGGATGATATAGGGAAAATAAGATACCTTCCAGAGAAATAGCTGATAGAAGATAAATAACAAAGAAACCTACAAAAATATATGAATGATAGAAAATATTTAGCTACTGGAGTTAAAAGCAATCAAAGGCAATAAAAGCTTCTGGGTAAGCTTTTGAGTATTTCTGTTGTTTTGTCTAAAAGCATCTGATAGCTGAGTGGAGATCAGCCAGCGCTTCCCTCCTCAGTGTTCTAATGCAGCTCACAGCTCAGAGTCTCCTCGGGGCTTTCTCCCAAAGCTCCCAGGTCTCAGGAGCTGGCTGGCACTTACCCCACTTCTGCGGGATGTCATGGCCACCACAGGAGACCACTGGTTGGTCCTGGGGTTGTATCTCTCTGCACTGCTGAGCTCTGTAGTGTCGTCTCTCCCTCCCACAGCATAGATCATGTCCTGGTACACTGCACAACCTAGATGCTTCCTTCGGGTCCCCATAGGGGCTATGGTGTGCCATCTGTTTTCCTGAGGATTGTAGCGCTCCACTGCAGTGAGAAGAAAAGACCAGTGAATGACTACTCGTCTGCTCTCTTCATAGCCACTAAAACTGTGATGATTATTTTCAATAAACAATCTGATTGAAAACCAGTATCTTGCAGTCATCTTCTGAGGAAAGAACGTGTTAAATTCTAGTTTGGGCTACATAACTAATATATGCACTCTCTTTATCTTCCAGTGGGGGGAACTAGATTATGATTTATAACAACAGTTTAGTACTAAAATTATATTGTTATAATTGGATAGCTTCTGTACGTATGTACTCCTCATATTACTTATTTAATTACTATTTATCCATTTTTTGCTTTTTTTGATGGGGTGCAGGCCTAGAACTCATTATACAGTGGAGGCTAGCTTCAAACCCATGATCCTCCTGCTCCTGCCTCACAAGTGCTGGGAATGCAGGCATGTTCCCCCATGCTAGTGTCTTTAAAGCCATTAAGATACGTAACAATGAATATCACAGGTATGCTACTGACATATCCTTAGATAAAAATACCCATTATGTCTAGACAGAAAAGGCTAAGAAGCTTACAGTTCTAAGGTTTTATTATTCTTATATTAAAAAAAAAATCCTTTTTATTGAGGGCATGGTGTGATTATAGGAGGAGGAGGAGAAGCATTCTATTTGGAAAGTAATTTTTAAAACATTGTGGTATACATCTTATTAATCTATCCATTAGTCAGAGAAAAATAAAACATTTCCTTAAAAAAGTATAGAATATACCCATGAGTATATGAGCAGAACAAATCAGACTCAGTGGGTTATTAAGAAAAGAAAAGGCTAAATGAGGTTGGGAGTGGTGGGGAGGTGGGGATCTGGGAGGAGTAAGAAGGTGAACATACAAATATATTGCATGAAATTCTCAAAGAATTAATGAAGATGTTATACTGAAAATTATAAAATAACCTGAGATTTTTGTATTTTGTATAGAGGGTGTCCTAGTTAGGGCTTTTATTGCTGCAATGAACCAAAGGACAGATTGGGGAGGAAAGGGTTATTGGCTTACACTTCCAGATCATAGTTCATCACTGGAGGAAGTCAGGGAAGGACCTCAGCAGGGCAGGATCCTGGAGGCAGGAGCTGATGCAGAGGCCATGGAGGGTGCTGCTTCCTGGTTTCCTTCCCCTGACTTGCTCATTATGAACCTAATACAGAACTCAGAACCACCAGGTGAGGGATAACACCACCTACCATTGGGTGGGCCCTCCTCCACTGATCACTAACTGAGAAAATAAATGCCTTACACCGGGACCTTCCTTATGGCAGCATTTCCTTATCGGAGGCTCCTTCCTCTGTGATGACTCTAGCTTAAGTCAAGCTGGCACAAAACCAGCCAGACCAGAGGGATTCTTCCTAGGAAAACGTGCTGCTTTTGGGGCTCAGACTGCCTTAGGGAGGGAGGGACTGACCTGTGTTGAGTGGAGATGTTCCATCAGAGCCACCTACAGCATATAAGAACCCTCCCAACACGGCCACAGCAACTCCTAGTCTTCTGGTGCTCATAGAAGCCACCCGAGTCCACTTGTTCTCCTTTGGGTCATACCTGCAGGGAGGAAGAACATACTCCTATTAGCCCAGCTAGTTTCCACAGGTCTGAAATCACGAGAGATATAATGGATACAGAGATTTACCATAGCCCACACAGACACACACAACACACAGGTCACACACACACACACACACACACACACACACACACACACACACACAGCCCACACAGACACACAGCCCACACAGACACACACACATAGCCCACACAGACACATAGCCCACACAGATACACACACACACACACAAAACTATTCAGATTTTGTCATTTGTGACAATAGGAAGAACATGGGGGGCATTTTGTTAAGTGAAATAAATCAGGCACATGAAGAAAAACACCACATTATCTTGAAGACAGACTCTAAAATTGGTCTATATATAAAAGCAAAGAGTAGAATGGGCTCCTCTCGCAGTGAGGGGCTGGCAGGACCAGAGAGATGCTTGTAAAGGATAAGCTCAAAACTCTAAAGTACAGCATGGCGAGTGGTTACTGCTGAAACTGCTGAGTGTAGATTTTAACTGTTTTCACCAAACTTAGCCATTCTACAAGGTTTAAATATTTAAATATACCATGTTTACCACAAATCTGTTTGCATTGAGTAAAGAATAAATGGGAGTGGCTACAAAATGGTAGAAGAAGAGAACCAATCCCACAAAGTCATCTTCTGACCCCCCCCCCCCCCCCACAAGCATGCACAGTCTCTCTCATAACAAGTTCTAGGCCATTTAGGGCTATATAAAAATGCAAAAAGAACTCTGTATGTCCATAAAGAATTGAAAAGTATTTTGATTACAAATAAATCACCTCTCGACAATGTTGAGGCAAGAGACACCATCCTGTCCACCCACGGCATAGAGAAAACCTCCAAGAACCGCCACACCAACGCTTGTCCTGCAGGTGCTTGTAGGGGCCACGTCACTGCTCCACTGGTTTGTTTTGGGATCATATCTGCAAGGACACACCGACAGTCTGAATCACATGCTAGAGCGTGGCTGTGTTTGTGGTGTTTTGTGGTGGAATAATCTTCTTGTACACTGTGAAGATGTGTCTTTGCCAAAGTGCCTTCTACTTGGTTTAATAAAGAGCAGAATGTCCAATAGCTAGGCAGGAAGAGGTTAGGCATGACTTCTGGGCAGAAGAAAGAAGAGATGAATACATGAGAGAGAGAGAGAGAGACACCAGTGGGCCCAGAGAGAAAACAGGAAGTGCAAGATGGGAGGGGCCAAAAGCCACCAGATAAAACACAGATTAATATAAATGGGTTAATTTAAGTCCTAAGAGCTAGTGGGGAACAAGCCTAAGCTACAGGTTGCGCTTTCATAATGAATAAGTCTCTATGTTGTTTTTTTGTGAGCTGATGGCCCAAGGAAAAATCCTGTCATCTCTCCCTCCACATTCTATAGAGCCAACCCATTTGTTTTGCTCCAGAACTGGATATATCAGTTTTTACAGATATGCAATGGAACTCTGACAAATCACTGTGGGTCAACATAGCTTACAATACAAAACTTAAAAAAAAAAAAAAAAATCACTCACTGTAGAGTTCCAATGTGCCAGGTATCTCAAAAATTAAATAGTACAACATGTACGAGCATGCTTAAAATACTTATGAAAGCAGAGGAATGAGTAACTCATCTGTAGTCAGAGAAAGTTTTGTGTAGGAAGTAACATTTCAAATCTTGTAAGTCTTAAAGGGTCAAAGGTATTTCAGGGGAGAAGAACAGCATGTACATACGGATGGGTAGAAGAAGGCAGGAAGACAGTATGTCCAAAGAGCTGTAGTAATTTGTTGTATCTGAAGTAGCATGCTTAGAAAATGTTGTCCAATGGGTAAGAGATCAGATCACAAAGGTCTTGTATGTCATTCTAAGAAGTCTAGACTTTTAATTGGTCTTACAGATGTCATACTAAAATAGTAAATCACATCTGTTTCTTATTAACATTTCAAACAAAATACAGTGATAATAGGGTTTTTGTTTGTTTTTTTCAAGTTAACTTTACCTTTCAACACTATTGAGATAGGATGATCCATCATGGCCGCCTACTGCGTATAATAGGTCATCAAGAACACTGACTCCAACTCCACATCGCCTTTTACTCATTGACGCTACCATTCGCCACTCATTGGTCTGTGGG
This sequence comes from Sigmodon hispidus, assembly GCA_004025045.1. NCBI lineage: Eukaryota > Metazoa > Chordata > Mammalia > Rodentia > Cricetidae > Sigmodon > Sigmodon hispidus. The sequence goes on along the minus strand of PVIH01001013.1, from coordinate 177,303 downwards.
TCATACCGTTCAACACTGGAAATGGCGTCTCCACTACACCAACCACCAACTAGGAAGCGACACAAGTGGTTAAGAGAATACCTGTCCTAAGGTAGACTGCAATCTCACTGTGTCCTAATGCTCTGACTCACCAACCACATGTAGAAGCAGGTCAAGGACAAGTTATAGCAACCAAAAGACAGTAACAGTCACTGGGCTGTAACCTTGATCTTGGATTCCAGTCTCCAGAACTGGGAGAAAGTGCATTTTTTTTTCCAGTCTGAACTACTAAGTCTACAATATTTTGTCATGGCAGCCTGGGTAGATTAATACAGTGAGTAAGATTTAAAATAGCTTCCATTATCCTTTTCTAAATGACCATGGTGGTAGCGGTGGCGGTGAGGGTGGGGTGGAGCTGTGGTAATGACAGATATGTTAACTTTGTTTTTCTTTTGAATCATCCCCATTTCAATATAAAATAAGATTCTGGAGCTTAAAAAAATACAAGGTTATTTTATGCTCAAAACACTTTGGAACTAATTATTTTTTAAATGGTGTCAAATAAATTCCTCAGCTATGTTAAAATCAGAATATTAGCCATCTTCTAGACAGACCTAAAAGTTCACTTTCTCTAGTTCAAATTTCAGAGTGATATAATTTTACTTTACTGATGTTTCATTTAAATCAGAAGAGTTTCCTAGAACTAAACCACAGCAAGTCTTATATATAGTAATTCGCTTAAATGTAAATTGTGTACTTGAGAATATATAAGGAATTTTAATATCAGAGAAAACATCTTAACCTCTAAAATGACCCTAGACTGGAAATGTGAGGGCTCATAATCTTTGAGGTCAAATAGCCTAATCATTAAATCTCTGTCACAATTGCATAGTGGAAAGTTATTAAAACAAGCTTTATATTAGACTGTATGATTTCACATCAAATAAATGCTACCTGATAAGTGGTATTCTTTAATATCAAAAAGAAAATAATGGACCTTTCAGGAACAAAATTTACATCTTGCCTGATGACTTGGAGAAGTCAGACATCTAGTTTGGTGATTTTGTGTGCACTATGATTCCCATTTAGCCATGGATGACATAATTAGATATTAGAGACTTCATTGTGGATCCCCCAAATCCACTCCCTTTGCTTCCTGATTGCAGAGCCAGTGTGACCAGCAGCTTCATGCCCTGCTGCCACAGCTGAGAGCCACTCTGGCCACCAGGCCGTCCTCAACATGATGAGCTATACCCTATCTGTAAGCCAAAATAAACCTTCCTTCTCTTAGTTTCTTCTTGTCAGATACTTTGTTACAGCAACATGCAAAATAGCCAATATACATGGATACAATAAAGTGCCCCCCAAAGGAAGGGTTTCCAACAGCTAGAGGCAGACAACAGCAGTAAACTAATACATCAAATTGTCTTGAGCTCAACTAATTTCAGAAGAGTCAGGAGCCTTTAAAGTAAAATAACGTTTTTGGAAATGTCATGTAATTATAAAGTGACCTGCACTCTGGTATATAGATTAATGCATGAAACAAACATACATTGTATGATATTTTTAGATGGATTTTCAGAGTACTCTTTTAAAGAATAGCATTGTTGACTTACTATGTGTATCTTATGATAGCAGGTATCACAACTATCTAAATGAGTACTCAAACATATATGAAAATATTTGGTTTAATCACAGTACATTAAATTTCAAGCCTGTACTGGGCATGGTGGTATATAGATAGAACCTACAATTTTCATGCTAGGAGGCTCAAGTGGGAGGAGCATGGGTTTGAGACCAGCCTATGCTACACAGAAAGTTCCAGCACAGCCTGGGCTACACAGTGAGATTTTCTCTTAAAAAACAAAACAAAACAAAAAACCCTAAATAAACAAACAAATAAAGAGTGACACCTGCAAAGAGCACTTCTCCACATCGAATAGGTTTCCGTGGTCTTGTCCTTGGTCCTTGCATTAGTGGTCGTTCTTGGGGCAATAGGAGGTAGTTTTTAGCCTCATCTACCAAGTCTCTGTAGAAAAGAAACTTTGCATTTATTCCAAATGGCTAAATAATATTTCAAGCTAAGTCCCTACATAGTGTAAGAAAACACATGTTGGCAAAAGGGACCAAGCACATATTAAACCAAATCCCTGTTGTCTGTCAATATACAACTTGGCACAAACATAAAACTTTGATGCATACTAGGCATCCTGAGTTGGTTACAATTTCTACCATAACTTCATATTTGAGGCAAACTTTAACCTAAAGCTCAATAATCATAGAGCAGACATACCTAATCCCGCATAAAAAATCTAACTCGATTACCAGCTTGCATAGTCAGAAAGGACATCAGTAAGAGCAGCAGGTCTCTGCTAACACTAGAGTACTCTTTAGGATATAAATACTAGGTACTACTTAGTAACATATGATTAGCTTAATACAACTAATCCATTGACATGAATAAAAAAATTCCCAATGTTCCTTTATGAGTATAGCCTAGAGATTATACATAGTACAATATTCTGTATATAAACTTTTTAGATGACTCAGTACCTGATTTATATAAATTCTACTACACTGTTATACTTCAACTCTACATATGCCCTGAACTACTCTGTGTTTTAATTTATCACTATTTACACTACACTGAGTAATTCATACATGATTGGTGCTATGCATAATGCCCAAATGCATTTTCCCCCTCTTAATTTACTTGTCCTAGTAACAACATAAACAGAAAACAAAGCAAAAATTAAAAGAAAATCAAACCAAAGATTAAGAGTTTTTTCCTTCAAACTTGGAAGACTGACTCAGTCAGCTTCTACTCCAGTCAAAGATTCTAGACATACTGCAGCATAGATAATACTGAGCATCCAACACAGAATTAACAGCAACAACACAGTGACCTTCTAGTTTCTGTTTTAAGCTCTTAACATATGCACTCAAGTGATTACCAGCCCTGTGGAACAGGTACTGATTCGCTCTTTACAGATGAAGGAGCTATAGCAGAGTTAAACACTGCCTAGTGCTGAGGCTAAGGTACCAAGAGTCAACTTTCAAAAGTGACTACACAAGTACTTTACTTTCCATATCAGGATCAATATAATCTGATTTTAGCTTAATTAGGGAGGAATAACCCTGTATTATTTCTTCATAGTTCACCCTGTGTAATTTACATATTCTCCCTTCTGTTATTCATATAGTTAGAACTGACTGCTTATGATATATTCTGTTCTATTTGTACAAATCTAAAAGTTTTTCTTTTTAACATTTATTTATGTGTATGGTAACGAGTATCCAAGCATGGATGTGCGGGTGTCTGTTGTGTTACTCTACCATGTGGGTTTTAGACTGAACACAGCTGTCAGGCGTGGTGGCCAGCTACTTTGCCCACTGAGGCACCTCACCTGTGCTCCCTATCCCAGACACATACTCTTCACATTTAAAACACCAACATCCAATCTCAAATGTTACATTGTTCATTAATGGCAAGTCTGAGGTCACAGAAGAAATGCAATGGATTATATGCCCTATCTGTGTACTAGAATCTGGGATAATTCCAGATGTCTTTATGGCAAGGGGAGGCACAATGGACAATGTATTGAGTAGCTGACTGGTTCTCTTGTTTATATTTGGACTATACTGGTGGGACAGGGGGTTGTTAAAATGTCAAAAAGTTTCAGATGTAAAAGTAAATCTTTTTTTTTTTTTTTTAAACTTTACTTATTTATTTATTTATTTGCCTTGGTGTTTGCCTGGAACTGGAACTACAGATAGTTGTTAGCTGCCATGTGGGTGCTGGGAATCGAACCCACGTCCTCTGGAAGAGCAGACGGTACTCTTAACCGCTGAGCCATCTCTCCAGCCCTGTAAAAGTAAATCTTAAAATCTGCCAAACTGAGGGATTAATTTATTAAATAAAGCACATATCTATTAGAGATAGCTTAGTAAATCAGAAAGGTCTTCATTCTGAAGACTATGTGAAGGTGATTTAACTGAGCTCTGCCAATGCCTTCCCAAAGTTACCGTATAACCCTGGCTGTAACCTTCAGCCGGCCACCCTAGTCCACAGTTAGACACTGTGACCAAGGGGAGAGTACGCTTGGACAGACTCGCAGCATTATTTAATTTATTTCACAGGAAAGCAATAGTAGACAATTGACTCTTCAAAGTCAAATTTGCATTGAAACTTGTAAATCTACTTCTTTTTTTTCCCAGCATAATATTTTTATTTATTATTTGGTGATTTTACATCATGCACCCCATCAAACATAAATCTACTTCTTTATTGCTGCTTTTACTCCAATAAACACTCACATTAAAAATAAAACTAGGCTGGAGAGATGGCTCAGTGGTTAAGAGCACTGACTGCTCATCTACAGGACCCAGGTTCAATTCCCAGCAACCACATGGCAGCTCACAACTGTCTGTAACTTCAAGATCTGTCACCTTCCCAGATATGAAGGCAAAACACCAATGTAGATAGAATAATAAAAATATTTAAAAACGGGGCTGGAGAGATGGCTCAGTGGTTAAGAGCACTGACTGCTCTTCCAGAGGACCCGGGTTCGATTCCCAGCACCCACATGGCAGCTCACAACTGTCTGTAGTTCCAATTCCAGGCAAACACCAAGGCAAATAGATAAATAAATAAATAAATAAATAAATAAATAAATAAATAAAATTATTAAAAAATATTTAAAAACAAACAAACCAACCAAACCAAACCAAACCAAAAAAACCAACCCAAAACAACAAAAACTCCTAAGGGAACAGAATACTGACAGTCCAGTCCTCTCTTCCTTCTCCCCTGGACCCCAGCCCAAAAGAAAAACTTGTTAGATCTGTCCCTCTGGTTTTGGCATAAGAAGTACAATATTTCCGAAGCAGTCAGTGAGGGGAGCAGCAGAAGTGAGGAATGCTCATGCACTCATACCTGCATTCTTCATCACTTTTAATGAGGGGATCAGAGCCCACGGTGCCCACCAGGAACTTGGGACTAAGCAAGGGCAGGCGGACATGCTGCAGCACCTGGGAGATAATAAACACAGTTGTAAGGGGAGCAACGACTCACTCACTGAGTAGCCAAAGTTTAGGATCTAATTGGACACAGTAAACAAAGAAGGGTGGAAGGGATAAAGAGTAAATCTGAAATTTAGTCTATCCGTTCAGCAATGTAGACTAGTTACAAAACTAAAAACATGCTAGCATTTTAAAACGCTACTTTTAGCTTTCAACAGTAAGTTACAAACTCTCAGAATATACGTTCCAGGGCTGGAGAGATGGCTTGGCAGTTAAAAATTCCTTGTTGCTCTTTCAGAGGGCCTGGTCATAATGCCTGGCACCCACATGGAAGCTCACAGCTGTCGACTGTAACTCCAATCCCAAGGAATCCAAAGCCCTTTGTGGGCACCAGACACACACGGTGCACATACATACATGTAGACAAAACACTCATACATATAAAATAACAAACAAATGAATCTTAAAAGATACACTTTCCCCTTATCTTTAATTTTGCTTTCTGCATTTTCAGTTATTGGCTGTCAACTTTGGTAGGATTTTGGTCAGACAATAATAAATGAAAATTTCCAGAAATAAAAATTTGTAAGTTAAGTTACTTTTATTCCAGGATACTACTATAAATATTGTCTATAGTTACTGTTAATATTTACTAGACCTAATTTATAAATAATACCTTATCACAGAAAAAAAAATAGGGTTTAAAGGTTTTAGGCATCCTTTAAATATCTTGGAATATATCTCCTCTGAATAAAGAGGAGACTATTTATAGACATGACAAGAATGAATCTTAAACATGTGACTGCTCAGTCCCAATTCAATCACTTACTGTCCAAAGTGTGGTAGGACTCCCAAGCCACGAGAGCAGATTCATTCTTATTGTAAAGTGCAAACAGACAGGAAGGAAGCAAAGGGGTAATAACTTCACAACAGTAAGCAGTCAAATGCTTCTACAGGCTTACTATCTGGATTATTTAGAAACAAGGACTGTTTTGTTTTCTGTTTTGACTGTTTGTTTCTGTAAGATAAATACATATTTTTTGTCTCATTCAAAGCAGTTTCTTAGAGAAGCATTTTGACTCTCACCTGGGGTAACTGAGGACGTCTTTCCTGAATACTGTATTTGACCCAGGCCATCACCGCATTGAATACTTGCTCTTCACTCCGAACATTGAGCTCATCACTAGATATTATATCAATGAGTTGGTTGGCTGGAAGTAACATGAATTCTTCACTCTCCATTACCTGCTCAGATTTAGGTGGGAAAAGGGAACCTATAAGCACAATCTTTTACCTTAAAAAATTTTTTTGTTGTTACAGGAAAACATTATATTCTACAATGTGTTTAAAACAAGTGAGAAAAGTTTCCAAAGAGAATAAAGGAGAATAGAAAACACACAAAGTACCAAGGCTAGTTGTTGTTTAGTTGAAAAGCTTTCCCTTTAAAATATTAATGAATAAAATAAAAATTTATTTTCAAAATAAGCCACATAACCATACTAAATTAGAGCTTCATAATGCCAGGAGGCATACAAAATTCCAGGAAAGGCTTCCGGAAGATTAGCTGCTAAAAGGGCAGAAATATGATGACTCAGTTTATAAAATGTATAAAGATACCATCAATTCTGCAAGCATAAATATAATGAAGAATTAGACAGAGGGAAACTTCTGAGGATCAAATCACTATGAGAGAATATTCTACTAGGAGATGATGTACACACCCAAATCTAGAGACCTGTCAGAATGGAAAGGATATGGCAATAAGGACATTACTTTGTACAGGCCAGTCATGAACTGTAAGTTCTTATAAGTCTATTCATCAGGACGTAACGAACATGGTGAAGTGAAGGGAGGGGAAACAGCTATCGCCACCCTCTCGGTAGTTTCTCTATTACACTCCATGTGATTGTCTGGTAGCACAGGCAAGGTATTGTTAGAAGTTCAGACTCTGTTGTCTTTAATGAGCACAATGGGTTGTTTTGGGGACAGGGCTATTTCCTTGTTCATCAAAAAGTTAGAATATTTAGGAGGATACGATAAGACTTAATATTTTAAACATTTGATCAAGAATGTTTCTTTTGAAAACATTAGAGAAAATACAAATCACAAAATTAAATATCAGAACTATAGTTCCTTATTACCTTTTTATAGTACAAGGATTCAAATTATCTGACTTTCTAGGGTTCAGTATCCTCAATAGTTAACCTTTACACTTGACCTGAGTAATTAGTAATATTACCAGATAATAGTAATGAACATGGCTGCATTTCACTTTCTGTGGACTGTCAGATTTAGAAGGACCACCCACCCCTATAGACCTATCTATACTACAAATAATGGGCTGCTTTTCTGGAGTTTATATTTAGCTGGAGCACTGTATTTCACTTTGCAACTTGAATTCGGGTACTGTGGGTTCTTCACATTAGAGCCTAGTACTAAAGTCCTGGATTTTGTGGTTTGTAAAACTTCAAATGTGGTTGCCTTTGACTATTATGTATTCCCAGTTTATTTAAGTATAAGTTTGGTATTGTATATATTTATGAAGGCCTTAACATTCTTTTAAAATTTCATCAGAAGATAACTTTTTCTACTACATAAATTAAAAACCAAATGTTAGCAGGCTGGGGATATAGCTCAGTGGTAAAGCTCTTGCTTAACATGCACAAGGCCCTGGGTTCTATTCCCAGCACTATAAACCACCACAAGGTCTGCACTGAGATTTCCCCTGCCATACTCACAATAGCTGTAATAAAGAAAACAATCAAAATTAAATGCTTGAAAAAATGAGGGTAGGAAAGACCTCTTAGGCATGGTTACTAAGAACACACATAAATTTAGCTGCTATGGAAACTGGCATGCAAGTTCTCAGAAATGAATGGGAGAACAATCTTGCAGCATGACTTAGATATAGAATCAAAGGAGTCAAAGTTAGCATACACACAGTAGATACCTGCACACTCATCTTCCCTGCAGCACTGCTCGTCCACCCAGTTAGGGAGTCAGTCTAGGGGTCCATCAATGGACAAGTGAAGAAAATGTAGTATACTCAGTGGAATATTTTTCTGTTATAGAGTAGAAAATTAGCTGCCCACAGTGCTCAGCCAGTAATCTCAGCCCTAGGGAGGCTGAAGTAGGATCGCTGTCAGTTCAAGGCCAACTTTGGCTCCTTAACACTACTAATATGATTGGTTTTTAGTACCAAAATGCTTGTACTTACTTAAGGTCAATGAACCTTAATATTAATTTTTAGAAACTTCCTGGTCATGCAATATACATATAGGTAGAAAGCACGTGCAATATATGTAAGACTTCTTTTAAGAAAATTATTCATTTTATTATTTTTATGTGTCTGCATGTATGTGTGTACCATGTTCATGCCTGGTACCCATGGAAGTCAGAGGATGTCAGACCCCTGGGACTAGAATTATAGAGAGTTGTGAGCCACCATGTGGGTGCTGGGAATTGTACCCAGGTCCTCTACTAGAGCAATAAGTCTCTTAAGTGCTGAGCCAATGCTCCAATTCTATGAGTGTCCTCTTAAAAGAAACTCTGATCCTATGCTTCTGCTTTTCTCTTCTCCTTTTCTATTACCCAGTGTCCTTTGCCAGTCGCTCCTTTGGTAACCACCCTTCAGTACTGGGAAGGCTGCAAAGTTCCTCCCCCCCCCCCAGGGGCTCTCATTGCCATTATTTGACCACATTTATGAAGCTGTTTGAAAAACAAAAGTGTTTCACATATTTAGGCAGCTAAATCTACTAATTCCTTCCTTTATGGCTTCTAGGTTTTATCTCACTTAAAGGAGACCTGAATTAAGATTTTATCTCAGCCTAACCTCTCAGATCACAGAAAGAGTTGTCTATTCAATATCAAACACAGAACCTCAATCTACCTCTTCAGATTCTTTTGTTCTCTAGTATGTATAGTATAAGTGCCTGAGAATGTGAATTTAAACATGGGTGTAAAGAGTAATTTTTATAGATATTGCCAAATTTCCTTTCAAGAGGGTTGTGCCAATGCATATCCACATCAGCAATGTACCTATGTCCCCACAACCTCACCAATATTTAAGAATATTTGTAACCCCAAAGATGGTGCTTTGACCAGATATCGATAAATGCTGTCATGTAAGAAGCTGAGGATGGATGATGTTGAGTTCAAGGCCTAGGCTGGAAAGTAAGATACTGTCTCAAAAAACTAAGCTGGAGGAAAAAAGTACTTTGGTGAGTTAATTTGTCTTTCCATTATTTTGAATAAACAAGTGGACTTCAGATATTTAAGGCAGTCTGAATTTCTCTCTCTTTGTTTATTGCCTATTTTTCTGCTAGCTCACTAGTATGAATTATTGGTGGTCTTGATGCATTAAGTAGAGTAACCTTTGATGAGATTACAAATATTTTCCTCAATTTGTATTTGGCTTTTGTTTTAGTACCACAAAAAATCTGCATATGACAAAATTGATAGATTTTAACTTTTAGCCTTTCTAATCTGGTGACAAATGCTTCTTCATTTCAAGATCATAAAGGGATTGTTTCATATTATTGTCACATTGGATAAGTGAGAAATAGTGACTTTAGTGAAGATTCTTTTGGTGCCATCTAAATGTGCTTTTTCTTTCATTATTAATTTACCAAGTAGCTGGTGTATAACTTATCCTGTTGAATAAACCATCTAATCGGGAGGGAAATACTATAGGAAATCAATTCTCTGATGTTCTCTCATGCATAACTAAATCATGCTTTGCCTTATTAATCAGCCCCTTATGAAGATGATTAAAGAGAAACAACTTTTGCTGGTAGAATACCAAATTAGCCTTTAAAAATGACTAACAGGCTTAGAATTTATAGCAATCTATTTATTTGATATTGTAAGCTAGAACCAGAATATGGCAGGTATTAGGAGAACATATATCCAAATTGTTCTCTTAAATAAAAAAGCATTTATTATTATTATAATGTGTGTGTGTGTGTGCACATGCGCGTGTGTGTATGTGATAGGACACAAGTGTGGAGGTCAGATGACATTGTTCTCTTCTTCCACCATAGGTTCTGGGGATAGAACTCAAATTTACCAACCAAACTATCTCACTGACCCCCTGTGGTGGTTGAAAGAAAACGGCCCCCAAAGTGGCACTATTAGGAGGCATGGCCTTGTTGGAGGAAGTGTGTCACTGTGAGGGTGGGCTTTGTGGTCTCTTTTGCTCAAGCTTCCCTCAGTATGACTTTGAGTCAATTACCTGGTGCCTGCAAGATGCACACTCTCAGCTCCAGTACCACGTCTGCCTGCCTGTTGCCATGCTCCTGTCATGATGATAGTGAAGCTACCGCCCCAATTAAATGCTTTCCTTTGTAAGAGTTGCCATAGTCACGGTGCCTCTTCACAACAATAAAAACCAAACTAACATACCTCCTATTGCTCTTTTAACAAACAGGTTATGAATACATTCAAGTTACTTACTACAACTTTGTGTGTGTGTGTGTGAGCACGCGTGCGAGCAGACATATATGTGGTGCACTTGCCCATGCATATTTGTGTGGAGGCCAAAGATCAGTGTTGGGTCTCTTCCTCTATCATTCTTCACCTCATTTATATACATTTTTTATTTGAGACAGACAAGGTTTCTCATTGAACCTAGAGCTGTTTCAGGTAGACTGTCAGCAAGCCCCAGGGTCTTCCTTTGTGCCTCCAAAGCTGGTTATAGATGCCTACTGACATGCCAGGAGCTCACCCAACTCAAGTCTGTGTTTGCATGTCAAGCACTTTACCCCGTGAGCTCGCTCCCTGGCGCACAACTCACCTCTTGAAAGTTATGCTGCGTGAACTTGTCTGCAATCCTTAGTAACTCTCGGCAAGAATGTGTGTCAGCAAAGGCCCGGATGCCCAGGCAATTAGAAGGATCTAATTGTCTCTTTAAGAATTCACAGCACGCTTCCTGTATTTCTGCCAGCTGGAGGAGGCAAGCAGCAGGCAAGAGGGTCTGAACATTGCCTTCCTCCACAGTTATCTGGGAGGTATATGCGAAGTCAATCAGTAGCTCCATAGCCCTCTCATCTATGTCTCGGATCACTACTTCCGTCTGGCGGCTTTCTGCCAGTTCTCCTGTAAACATTGCTCGGAAGTAGGGACTGCAGGCAGACAAGATAACTCGATGGGCGTATATCTTCTTAGCGCCCACAACTAGCACCACATCACATAGCTCTCGGTGCTTTCTCAGAAGGTTGATCACTTCCAAGGTTTGCCGAGGGTGCTTGTCTGAGATATAGGGCATGCGAGCAGGTTGGGGAACCCCTTCTGGCAGTTTGTTGGGGTCTCCAAGGGTACAGCGACTTGTTACATCCATTCCAGTCTCTCCTGGTCGAATGTTGGTACACCTACAGGAATAAGGGAATGGAGATATGGAAATATTATTAGTTATTAGTTCTCTTCTTGTTCTAAAGTGTTCCTAAGTGGTAAGAAAACTTGAAATTACCTAAAGAAAGAACTCTTTTTTTTTTTTTTTTAAAAAAAAAAGTTTAACATTTCTTTTTTTTTTTTTAATCTTTTTTTTTTTAAACTTTATTTATTTAATTATTTGCCTTGGTGTTTGCCTGGAACTGAAACTACAGACAGTTGTTAGCTGCCATGTGGGTGCTGGGAATCGAACCCGGGTCCTCTGGAAGAGCAGACGGTGCTCTTAACCGCTGAGCCATCTCTCCAGCCCCGAAAGAACTCTTTTTAAGAACTATAGAACTCATAAGTTTCTTCACAGGCTATTAATTCCATGCCAGACTACTTTTGTTATATAATTTCGTGAAAAAGATATTTTTTTCCAGAAGTACCAGACTGTCTTTGCCTTTCTTACATTAACAAAATTTATAAAAAAACTGACAGGGAGGGAAGAATTAGCCAAAGCTAAGTCTATGTGAGGGTGCCCTCAGAAAGTCTGTTATAATGCATGTTAATTAAGAACTAAATTTTTGTAGTCTGTTTTCTGGTTCTCTTTGCTTTGGGATCTGTGGACATGACAGACTATGTGATGAAGGTTACTGGTGCCTGTGTGCTGCTATACTGGATGGAAATTTCCATATAGAATGCTAGAAATTTCTGTATAGAATGCTGGGAATTCTGGCTCCATGTCCAAGTTAGAGGAATACCTACTGCGGATGAGATGAGTTGTACCTAGCCAGCCATCTGTGAGCAGAGTCCTGCCTGACTTTGATTTCATCCCCTCTGATCCCGTGTGGCACAGGACAGTTTCCTCCATGTGCCATGTGTTGAAAGTTCACTCTCATATGAACCCATGGTTTTAATGTCAGAGCTTATTTCCCAATATCATGTTCTGGTTGAAGAAAGCACTGATTTAATTTTACAGCAAAAGTGGTAGTGAATATAGAAGTTATCATATGAAAACAACACAAGGACCACCACACCGGCAATAAAAAACTCAACATAAATCAAGTGCTAAATTTTGGGGCCCAACCAGGATGCTATTTGAGAATACTGTTCCTTTGTTGGGTTATCTAAATTACCTTCTTTGGTCCTACATGGAGAAATGTAGCTATAAATTTGGATGATTAAGGCTGCCTTAACAACCTTATAACAATCTGAGGGTGACACCAACTCTTTAAAGTTGGAGAGATGCCTTTGGATATGTCTTTTCCATGAGTTTTTGTTTTTAGAGACAGGATTTCTCTGTGTAACATCTCTGGCTATCCTGGAACTCACAGAGATCCACCTGCCTCTGCTTCCCCAGTGCTGGGATTAAAGGCCTGTACCACCATCATTGAGCAGTGATGTGTCCATGAATGCTCCCCCCCCCAACCCCAGACAAGCTTTCTCTGTGTAGCCCTGGCTGTCCTGAAATTTAAAGGCTCTGCCCATGCTACCTTCTAAGTGCTAGGATTAAAGGCATGTGCCATCACCAGCTTGTTTTCCATGTTTTAAAATGAGTTTGCTCTTCTGTATTCCTTTACTAACTCTGTGTATTTAAAAAGGACTTTTCTCAAACTTATAAAATTGAAGCAGGTGATTTAAAAAAAATAAAGATTTGAATATAAAAACTAAAAATTTAAAAATTCATGAAAAGCATTTAAAATTAGTCTCTAGAACAAAAAACAAAGCAAAGCAAAATACAAAAAACCCATATCCCTTCCCTTCCAACAAGACAAATCAGACTATAAAACTGTTTAAAGACTTTAATTATATTTATTTTCTTTTAGACTTTTTATACTTATTTATTTGCGCTCTCTCTCTCTCTCTCTCTCTCTCTCTCTCTCTCTCTCTCTCTCTCTCTCTCTCTGTGTGTGAGCACACGCACAGGTGTGGAGGAAACAGAGCAACCTGTGGGAGTGTTCCTTTTCTGCAGTGTGGGTTCTGGGAATCAAATACAGATCATCAGTCTTGGCAGCAAGTGCACATTTATGCATTGAGCCATTTTGCTGACCCAAATCTAAATTTTTTTTAAAAAATTAATTAATTACTATTTTTTTTGAGACAGTCTCTGTATATAGACCAGGTTGGTCTCTAACTCAGAGAGATTCATCTGCCTCTACCTCTGAGTACTGCATTCAAAGGTGTGTGCCACTTGCCTGATCTAAATTTTAATTCTTAAACTTGGTTTGATTCAAATCTTAATATATGGTACTTTCCAAAAGTAGCTGGTATTTATTTCTCCTTTTCATTTAGGTGTTACTTTATTGTATCTAGTTACGGCTTAGCACAAAGTCTGTAACACAGAGTTTATGCCACATAAAAAGTTAGGAAGAAAAAGAGATAGCCACAACTCTCAAATTTAAACTTATATTTAACACTCTATTTCTTTGATTCTAACTTTCTTTTTTTCTTTTTAAGATTTATTTATTTGCTATACAGAAGAGGGCACCAGATAGTTGTGAGCCACCATGTGGTTGCTGGGAATTGAACTCAGGACCTCTGGAAGAACAGCCAGTGCTCCTAACCTCTGAGCCATCTCTCCAGCCCCGATTCTAACTTTCCAAGGATGAGTGATTACTCCAAATGACTTGTAATTCATCTTAAGAAGTCTTATCAGTCAGGCATGACGATGCATGCCTGTAATCCTATACTTAAGAGGCTGAGTTAAGCCGATCAAAGGACAGTCTTGGCTATGTAGCAAATTCTTGTCTCAAAAGCAGTCTTATTTAATCTAATAAGGTATGTGTCCAAAATATACAGTCAATTATAATGGTTCTAAGAACGTCTTAAAAAGTCAGCACATACCCACCCACATACATACCCCCAAAATCACAAAACCAAAAAGCATAGTTGTATAAAGAATGGCATGCCAGCCTGCTGAGAGCCAGACCTATTCAGAGAATTCTGCAATCTCTGATGAGGAGAAGGCTTAAAACCAAACAGTAACTAATTATTATAGAAGTGCTAGGTTTTCACCAGTAAGAAAAACTCTGAGTAACTTCAATATTTACATTTCTAAAGTTATTAAATCTCCATGTCTTATGAATAGGGCAGTTGGTAAATAAATTTTTGTAGCATGTTCATCAAAATGACGTATTTGCTGACACATTCACAGGCAGAAACGAACAGTGTAAAGTAATAAAATTCCTATCCCTGCATAGAAAACTTTAGATCTCAAAGATACAGGATTTAAATTCACTGCCTTTAAAAAAAGGGGGGGGGGGAGTGTCATTCTAGGTTCATTGAAGACATACACTGAACAGAATTTCAGGTGAAATATTTCAGGAACCCATCCACTCATGGAAGGGGAAGCTAGGGTTGGAGAACCAATGGCAACCTCCTTTCAACCTCAGTTATCTTTTTTAAGCTGACAAAGGGTCTTTATAGTTAGGTAGTCAATGCAAATTTAATATAAACTTTTAATTTTCAGACCTTTATGATCCGTTTTCCTACTTCATTACTTACTTGGATGCAAAGGTTTTGTTCACAAATGAAGGGGATGACTGATAACCATCCCTTTGATTAAAGTATCAGGTATTCTACCTCCCTGTCATTCATTCATGTGCTGTGAGGCATCTACTCACTTGCATGCAGAAACAGATGGAAACAAAGAGCTTGGCTGTTCTTTCCATTTCCGATCAAAGCATTTTGGAAAAGACTTAATATTATAGTGATATTTGATAGACCACAAAAGTATAAAGTTAAGTAGATGTCAGTTGGGTAAAATAAATTCTGTCACACTATTTTTTCTCACTAGTAGTGAAGAGAACCCGTACAAATTTAATGAATAGGAGTCGGAATAACACTTCTTCCTGGTTTGGTCCATTAGTCTCTCACACAGGCTTGTGTAAAGGAGTCGTCACAAATATGGGGAATTGGGTTTCACTCTGTAGAGAATATAGAGGTCGCCAGTGTCACCACTGTGTCTGAAGCATCATTCTGCTTGTATTTACCTCTGCTCAGTAACCAGTAAAGTACAGGATCTAGTTTTATCAAGTGAGGGGTGATACTGAGCTGTTCTTAGGCTTCGTATCTTTGAGATCTAAGGTTTCCTACTTTCTTCTGTTAAGAGTCCTGTTTGGGGGAGTCTCATCAAAGAGACCAGAGAACCTTCATCCAGCGGAACATTAGGCAGAGCCCAGGGAGACCCATGGAGGAGGGAGGAAGGATTGGGAGCCAGAAGGGGTCTGACCTAGGTTCTTTGCATATATGTGTGGCTGAGTAGCTTGGTCCTCTTGTGGGATTCCTAGCAGTGGGAGTAGGGGCTGTCTCTGACTCTTCTGCCTACTTGTGTGACCCACTTTCTCTTACTGTGGTTTGTTATGCTGTGTCTGACTGATGTCCCTGGGAGGCCTGCTGTTTTGTGAGGGGAGACAAGGTGAGGATGGGGTGGGTGGAAGGTGGGAGAGCAAGGGATGGATGTGGAGGAAAGGACAGGTTAGGGGGAAATGCTCGGGGGAGGGGAAACTGCAGTTGGGATGTAATATATGAGAAAAGAATTTAAAAAGATTTTGCTCACGCCTCTGGGGCCAGCTCTCCAGCACTCATGCCCACAACACCATACCACCAGAGTGAGCTCTACTATGCTGCCCAGACAAAGTGCAGGGCCTGCTCACCTGCTCTCAGGCCTTCAGGGCAAGCTCTCCTACATGGCCTAGATGAGGGGTGGGGCCAATTTTCCCCTGCCCAAGCCAGGAAGGGCGGGACTAGCAGCTCTCTTGGGCTGTTGGGGCCAGCTAAGATATCAACATGGCTTCAGGTGGCAGCCCAGACTGCTGACATTCACTTGGCCTTTGGTAGTAACACAAGTCATGAAAATCATCATAGATCATGGATGCAGTAGGACGTCAGACCCAGACATGACCCCCAGTGGCAGTCTGGGCCTAGACATTCCCATGGCCTCAGGTGGCAACCAGGGCCACAGACACAGCCCTTGGTGGCAGCACAGGCCTGGACATCATTATGGTCTCAAGTGGCAGTACAGACCACAGACATCCCAGTAGGCTACGGTGGTAACACAGGTCACAGATATCACCACAGACCCAGACATAGCCCTTGGTGGTAGCTGGGGGCCTTGCTATCACCATGGCATCAGGCAGCAGCTCAGATCAGTACGGCCCCTAGTGGCAACAATGGCCCCAGGACATACATCTACATGGCTTTGGGTGGCAGGACAGGCTTCTCATCTCTGTCCTTTCCTCATCACCATGGCATCTGCAGTCCCGCTCTCTCCACAGTACACAACTGTTCCGCTGCTCTTCCTCTCCCATCTCTCCCTTATATATTTGTTCATCACAGTGGCACCTGCTGGCTGCCCCAGCCATGGAAGCCTGGGCAGGTGCTTGGTGCCCCTGAACCACTCTTAAAAGTTTCTAGACCAACATTAGGTTAGATTAGTTTGGGCTCAGGAATACTAAGTATAACAACCCTTATTTAAAAGTACCACATGTGTCAGATCAGTTAGAATCAGCCAGGCTTTACTACGATTATAAAAAAGATGTGTAAGTCCACAGGCATTTTTCACTTCTGAAAGTAAACATCAGCTGTTTTGAGGTCTAGATTTTTTTCTAAAACAAGAGTATTATAAATAGGATTAGATTTAGTTGTAGTGCAGAGTGTCTCCCAAGCAGCTAAAAAGTGAAATGACAGACAGGTCAATAGCTACAGACATTCTATTTATGGAATAGAATAAGAGTGTGGGCATGAAGAGAAGGGAAGGACCCCGCTTTAAAAGGTGTTCTAAAACGTGTTGCTATTGGCTTTGGTTGTCAAGTAAATATGTTTAGGGTGGGGTGACAACTAGAGCTGGGGGACTGTATTTGTATATAAATAACCACTGTGGAAACCTGTAAGCTGAGTATTTCCTGTATATTATTTGTGGTCCAAGCTGTAACTCCAGTTCCAGGGCATCTAACATGCTCACTTGCTCTTCTGCATGTGAGTTCCTACATGAGAATATTACACACACAGACATACATTCTGGAAAAAAATACCCATATACATTAAATAAAAATAAATAAATCTTTAAAAAAAGGACATGTTCTACAGGCTACAAAAATTACTTTTCTTTAAAATCTGAAAAACAACAACAAAACCCCAAATCCCACAACCCAAGGGAGTGGGAAAGCCTATAAAATCGCCATGTTATAGAGCTGAGGTGTCTGTGTAGTATCTACAATTTTGCATGTTGATAGTATCCAAGTTTCCAAACATGAAAAGCATCCTTCCTCATTCAACATATCAGTTGTCCGGCTCCAAGCAGATAAATGGAGACCTAGAATAAAGTCTTCCTTCTATAGATAAAGAAGCCATTGTGGTTATCTATGTCTTTCTTAAAACCCTGACCCTTTCAGAGCAGGTAGGTCTCCTGCAGCTTTGGGATAAACCAGATTCCTCCTGGAGCAGATTCATGTGAGTATTACAAGGAGGGTAGTTTGTAGAATTATTTTGCAACAAAAATAAAAGTTATTATTATTTGTTATACAGGTTTCAGCACTACTCTAATTCTTTAAAAACCCTAAAACTGTACCAAATACAGACTATTTTGATTTAGTCATCATGAAGACCTTCACTAGTAAAATATGGGAAGACTCAAGTAGCTTGGACAAAGAGGCCTACAAAATGAATTTCAGATTTAGCATAACAAAACTAAACTTAAGCCCTCTTTCCCAGCTAAAAGTAAGAGAAATGATGTAATAAGATTTAAAAAAAAATTTATTTATTGTTAGTGTATCTCTCCATGTGTGTGAATGTACAGAACATTTGTACTTGGAGACAAGAGTTCTGGGAAATAATCGCAGACATCAGTGTCGAACATGTACCTGCTAGGCCATCTTGCTAGCCCCACATTCCAATATTATCTCTTAGTTTCTAAAATATAGTTAAGGATTTATTGCCTTTAAGAAGGTTATTTCAGGCCTGGAGAGATGGCTCAGCAGTTAAGAGCACTGACTGCTCTTCCAGAGGACCTGAGTTTGATTCCCAGCATCCGTATGGCACCTAACAACTGTCTGTAATTCCAAGATCTGACACCCTTACACAGTTATACATGCAGACAAAACACCAATTCACATAAAATAAAAATAAATATTAAAAAAGGTTATTTCAGTTAGTATATGAGAAGAATTTTATATTTTATAACCCAGAAATGGAGATGCAAGCCTGGTAGATAAACAATAGTTAAAATAACTGGCAAATAAATAGAATTAAGAAATTTGAACTTTTATAATCAACACACAGAGAAAGAGAACCCATGTCTACCAGTTATATAATATACAAAGCCTTTTACTCAGGACTGAAGAAAATTCAAATGTGCATCAAGAAACAACCAGAGAACTTTATTATTCAGAGTGGAAATGTAGATAACCAGAAGGATAGGCTGGGGATGGCAGGCTCATGCTGTAATTCAGCACACAGAAGGCTGAAGTAGCAAACTGAGTCAGAGGCCAGCTCAGTGACACAAGATCTTATTTCAGAAACAAATAACCAAAACCAAGCAAACGAAAAACTCCAAACCAAAACATCCAACAGCAATCAACAAAACAAACATAACCTCAAAAAAGAAAAGGAGAAGGAAGGAATAAACTCAGACAAGAAATGTGGCCCAGACAAATGTATTTTTGCTTAATGAACTATTTATTTTTTGGGAGATGCTGGGGATAAGGCAAATGCCTTACAGCAAATTACACCTAAAACTGACAAAGCGATTTTTGGAGGTGATGGATGCATGCAATGTTGTGGTGATGGTGACACAGATGTGATGGTTAAAATTTCAAATCACCTAGGAGACATGCCTTCAGGCCCATCTGTGAGGAACTGTCTAGATTAGGTTAACCAAAGTGGGCAGATCCCCTTAAATGGGCTGGGTTCCCGGACTGCATTAAAAGGGAAAAGCCAGCTGAGCAGCAGTGTTCTTCACTACTCCTGACTGAATGCAATGTGACCAGTATTTCATGACTTCTGAACCCTAGATCCATGCCATGATAAACTGTACCCTCAAAATGAGTCAAATAAACTCCTTTCCATTGCTTTGGCAGGTATTTTGTAATACCAACAAGGAAAGTAACTAACACAACAGGTGTGTTCATAGGCTCAAACTCATCAAAATGTATACATTAAATATGGGTAATGCTTGTATATTATTTATCAATAAAGCTTAAAAATGTAGTTTGCAGCTGAGTGGTGGTAGTGAACATCTTTACTCCCAGGACTAGGGAGGCAGAAGCAGGAGGATCTCTGTGAGTTTAAAGCCAGCCTGGTCTTCAAAGTAAGTTCCAAGACAGCCAGAGAAGTTACATGGAGAAACCTTGTCTTAAAAAACCAATATATAGTTTGCAAAGATAAATTATTGAAGTATTTGTTTCAGATATGGATATGATAGCAGTAAACTAATTACTACAAATGATTTGTTTGGCTGTATAATAGGAACATTACATTGGGCTTTCCCAGAGCTTAAGTGAATTAGATCAGAGCATTTCTTTTCTGACATTATATGCCCTAAGTAGTTCTTTGGTATTACAAAGGTATTATGCTACTTAAAGAGGGAATGGGGAACCAGCAATTAAGAACTTGGACCTGAGCATGGTTCCCAGTATCCATCCTAGGCAACTCACAACTGTAACTGCTTTTTTTTTTTTTTTTTTTTGCTTTAGACCTCTATTCTTTCTCTCTAAAAGTTCTTCTTCCATGTATTTGTAGAGCTCACTCATTCATTCTTCCATACATTTGCTAGATTACCAATTCATCAGATCATCTATATGAAATAATTCACATTTCTACCACTCAGATAGTTCATCCTGTTTAATGTCTCTTCATAAATACAGAATACATTGTCTCTCTCCTGCAGGTGAAATGAGAGCTCACTGAGACCAAATTCTGTTCTCCTGCATGCTGCTAAACCACAACAGAGGGATCCAGAGACCACTGAAGGGCTGTTAACAAATTAACTTTTCTTCTTGTCAAAATAAAGCATATCCTCCAAATGTTCTCATCTAATTCACCAGGTTTGCAACTAGGCAAACACTGGCCAAACCTAGGCTCCTCACTTACTAGGCTGGGAAAATTACCTAACCTGTCTAGTCTTAGCAAGGGTTTCTATTGTGATGAAACACAACCAAAGAGCAAAGTGGAGAGGAAAGGGCTTTATTTGGCTTACATTTCCACATCACAGTCTATCAATAAAGGAAGCCAGGACAGGAAATCAAACAGGGCAGGAAACAGGAGGTAGAGCTGATGCAGAGACCATGGAGGAGAGCTGCTTACTGGCTAGCTCCCCGTGGCTTGCTCAGCCTGCTTTCTTAAAGAACCCAGGGCCACTAGCCCAAGGATGGCCCCACCCTCATTGGACTGGGCCCTCCCCCATCGATCACTAA
Source organism: Sigmodon hispidus (assembly GCA_004025045.1). NCBI lineage: Eukaryota > Metazoa > Chordata > Mammalia > Rodentia > Cricetidae > Sigmodon > Sigmodon hispidus. The sequence goes on along the minus strand of PVIH01001013.1, from coordinate 156,523 downwards.
TTAAGAAGTGCCCTACAGGTTTGCATACAGCCTGATCTTATGGAGGCATGTTGTCAGTTGAGGCTCCCTTCTCTCAGATGATTCTAGCTTCTGCCAAAGTGACATAAAAGTACCAGTATATGTCTCATCTCTATGTCCATCATGTGTACGTGGGAATAATTGTAATTGTACTTGCTTCATAAGGACTGACAATGTTGAAATTTGTGTAAAGCAGGTCCCCTGACTCCAAAAACGGATCTTTACCATCACCAAAACTGTCTTGGACAACTGGAACAAGTTTTCAAAATGGAAATAACTTTTGGAATCTGCTCTACATGCCTATTAAGAATAACAGGAGAAAAAGCAAACATGCAGCTACATGGCTGTATTATGCTGCTCTTTTAAAATAAGAGAGCATAAGAACAGGAGGCACTGGTAGGCTGAGATATTAATTTTAAATATTCTGAGAAGCTATATTTAGAAACTGTAGTTAGTTCTATCCAGTTAGATCTGTTTCTCCTACTTATTTTTGTAAATGTGTTTAAGAATCTAATCTCCTTCCCTAGTCTCATTTTCTCTAGAGAGTTTTATGAAAGGACGCATGTTCCCTGTGTATTTTATGTTTCCTTAGGAACCTGTAATGTGAAATTACAAGAGACCTGGAAACACATCATGTTTATACCTTGCTCAGTTATGCCCATGGCTCCTTTGCCTGGTAGATTAAATGCTCTGAAGAGTTAGTAGCTCATTGGAGAGTAATAAGGTATAGAATTAAAATACAGAAGAAATGTATCTTAGGTAGAAAAAGGAATTTCCCTTGGAGATTAATTTGCAGATCATTTGCCCGAAGTCAGAGGAGGAACAGATAGGGTGTGAAATATGTGTTGTGTAGAATGACTAAGCAATGACTAAGGATTCACAGAACTATTGTTGGATAATAGCGTCTGCTAAATGACATTATATACGTGAACATAGCTGCATGGATTCTCTGTGGCTGGTTTTACTTGACACTTACTATTGTGGATCAGAGAATATAAATTGATGAATTAATCTAGAGTAAAGAAAGACAACAGTCAAATATTCCCCAAGACCCATTACTATACTAACAGCAGTCTCAAGGAATCATTTTCTGCAAATGGCTAATTTTAAAAACAATTACAACCCCCCAAAAAATTCCCAAAGTAATTACAATATGAATTTTAGAAAACAACACCTTTTTACTCTAAAGCATTTGTAATCAAACATTTGTGGCATGGGGTGTTTCCTTAGACTTGTACATTTTTCATTTTATACCTTTGCCTAGCAGTGAAAGGCCTGGGTTTATTCCCCAATACTTCATTTTTTTTTTTAATTTGAAAATTAACAGCCTGTACATTAAGATTTGTTTAAGATGACTTTCATTTATAGTTATAAATACACTTTCTCAGACCATAAATGATATCATATCTCACTGGTTCTGCATATCAGAAGGACACCCTCTAGATACTAGATTTCATATCCAATTTCAGACCAAAAAGCCTGGCTTCCTGTTTTAAAAATATTTGCTTTTATTATGTCTAATTATGCATACTTATGTATGCATGGGTGTGCGCACATGAGTGCAGGTGCCTGTAGAGGCCACAGGCATTAGATTCCCTTGGAGCTGGAGTTACAGGTGGTTGTGAGCTGCTGGGAACCAAGTCTGAGTCCTTGGCCTTGTAGTGAACTCTGGATCAGTTTTTTTTTTTTTTTTTAAGCTTATGTGTACCTAAATTCAGGACAGAGCCTATTCAAGTCACTGTTGGTTTAGTGTGCCTCTGTGTAGTGATTACAGAAATTTTTTTCCCCCTAAATCTTTCCTTCAGAACTATTAAGAATTTAACTTCAGCTCTAGGCAGTGCTGGACAGCAGCCTCTTCCAGCCTGATCTGTATGTCAGTGTGCATTGGCTCTTAAAGGCTATTTCATGTTACAGCCTTGATTTCCGATTTCCACACTTTTATTTTGCTTGTTTGTCCTACAGCTAAAGAGAGGAGAAGCTCAGAGTTCATTTTTCTCTCTTTTTCTTTTCCTTCTCTTCTTCCTTTTTTTTTTCTGGTTGTTTGGTTTTTGAGGCTGCAGCTCATATAGCCCAGGCTGGCTCCAAATTTGCCCTGTAGTTGAGTGAGTCACTTTACAGTCATGTGCCACTCAGCCTGGCTTATTCAGTGCTCGGGATCAAACTGGGCTTTAAGCATAATAGGCAAGAATTATACTAACTGAGCCAATATCCCGGTCCTAATATTTTTTAAAGAGAAGATATTCTATATATGCTTGTATAGAAATTACAGAACTTAAGAATAAAAGAAGAAACTGTTTATGCCTTTGGAGAAGAACACTGGGACTTGGGGGTCTGCCCTGGGAGACTTATATGTTTCGCCATTTTTATTGTTTTAACACAAAATCCTGTACAGCCTATGCTGGCCTCAAACTTGTTATGTAGCTGAGGATGACCTTAAATTTCTGATCCTTCTGCCTCCACTTTCTACATGCTAGGATTACAGGCATGCACAGCTACACCCAATTTTGAATATGCTATTATATCTTTTAAATGTAATGATATATACACATAAATACACAGTTAAATAACTGAAACTTTTGCTAATAAAATGCCAGTTGATTTTATAAGCCTGTATAGTTTTATATTTTAAGTATTTATAGTTACTATTTCTTTGTGTTGAGAACTTTTGAGTTCCTCTCTTCTGATTTTTATAAAACATATGCTATGGGGCTGGAGAGATGGCTCAGTGGTTAAGAACACTGACTGCTTTTCCAGAGGACCCAGGTTCAATACTCAGCACCCACATGGCAGTTAGCAACTGTTTGTAGCTCCAAGATCTGGCACACTCACACAGACATAATATGAAGGCAAAACACTGGTGCACATAAAATAAAAATAAAAAATTATAAAACCATATGATAAATTGTTATAAACCTTAACCTATTTGCTGTAAAACATTATAACATTATTATTTTTTATTTGGGAACCTATTATTTATTGGGAACCTAAGCCTCGTTGCATCCCTTACCTTCTTGCTTTTTCTAGTCAATATTCTATTTTTCCTTATCTGAAATCAGTTTAGTTTCTACTCCTGAGAATATGCAGCTTTGTCTTTTTATATCTGGCTTATTTCATTTAACATGATTAACAAACTTCTATCTAGGTTCCTGTCAATGATAGGATATTTTTTTTAATGGCTAAATAATGGTGTGTATGTGTTTATGTTTACTATTATACTTTTTCTATTCAATGTGTACTTCAGGTGATTATATACTAATGCATTATTTTCTCTGAATATGCTAACTACAAATGGACAGAATATTGTGAATGTAGTCCTTACTTGATAATTGTTATTTATATAGTCTTACCATATTTAAGTTAAAACCTTTTCTTTTTATTTAGACAAAAGAAAAAGATGCAGAATATTATCTTAAGGTGTATTACTTTTGTTTGTGTTTCATTTGTTTAACTCTGTGAAGCTGTGTTACTTTGCCTGTCTAAACACCCGATGGTCTAGTAAAAAACTGAATGGCCGATAGCGAGGAAGGAGAAAGGTTAGGCAGGGCTGGCAGGCAGAGAAATCTGGGAAGAGGGAAGAAGAGCTGAGAGGAGGAGGATGCAAGGGGCCAGTCGCCCAGCTACACAACCAGCAGGGAGTAAGAAAATAAGATAAACAGATGCAAAAAAAGGAAAATCCTAGAGGCAAAAAGTAGACAGGATAATTTTTTAAAAGCTGGCTATCAGCAAGCCAACCTAAGGCCAGACTTTTATAACTAAGAATAAGCCTCTGCGTATGATTTACTCAGGAGCTAGATGGTGGGCCCCTCAAAGAGCCCAAAGAGCAAAGAGTAAAAAAAAAAAAAAAAAAAAAGAACAACAATATACCATGTCTATGTGCTGTAATAAACATGGCAAGATAGGAATCTCTCTGATACAGTGACGTCACTTCCTTTAGAGATACACACACACACACACACACACACACACACACACACACACTAATGGGATAGCTAGCCAAGTGATAGTTCTAATGGTAGTTTTAGTTTTGATTTTAAAAATTTTCCGTGTTTTCAATAATGGGTAAAAAACACATATTAGGAGATGAATAGACTCATTACTTTGATTTGATCATTACATGTTATATACATGTATTAAATTATCACACCTTAATGCATAAACACATACAATTAAATAGAATGTTAAAACTACAAAAGAACATCTTTAATAATAATTTTCAATCTTTTCTTGTCCATAGGCCCTGTCCCCACCTAAGGGAAAAGCTGAAGAAGCTGTTCATTCAGACAATTATTCAGTAATCATTAGGTGCTACGGCTGTTATGGCGTTAAGCATTAGGTGCTATGGGTAAACTTATCATCTGTGAAGGAGAATGAGCATGCATCCAAATAATCACAACAAAAAGTTCCTTTTATTCAAAGTTTCTTTAGCAGCAGCTGAGTATAGACCCAGCATTGCCTTACAGGTTTTAGTAGAAGGGAAGGACAGGGAGATGAGAACATAGCTTGATGTAAGCAGCATTAAGTGAAAGTAAGACCAGAGAATCGGGGTAGTCTGGCCTCTGGCCAAGGGATGACAATAAAGAGCTATAATTCAATAACTGATGGCATTAGAATTATACAACATCATTTTGAATAACTGATATTATGTAATAAAAATAAAGCAAGCAATAAAGCTCCTCAGACTGAGTGGCTAAGTGACTGTTTTATACAGGAATTACTAATTAACTAAAAACGTTGCCGCAATCTGACTTTCCTTTATACGATCCCAGCACTGAGGAGAAAAGGAATTGGGCACAAAGCCTGACCCCCTAACCAAGAAGCTATTTGCAACCGACAGTTACTGAGACAGGGAAAGTCAGTTTTCCCTGGGTATATCAGCCACACTCCAGGGTAGGCCCTGTGCTCAGAAGTGGCTGGCCAACACAAAATATACACCATGTTTTTGAGAATATTGTTGTTGTTGTTGTGTGTGTGTGTATGCTTCAAGACAGAGAAAACACATGAAGTTGTATAAAAGGGAGAATTTGGGAAGAGTTGGGTGAGGGGAAAATATGATCAAGCTATAATATATAAAATTTTTAAAAATAAAATTTAATTTAAAATCTTAAATTCTTATCTTAGCAATTACTTAAGACGCAACATTTGTGGCAACTGAGCATGAGACAAAATCATTTTTCATGCTAGAAAATGAAGTGGTAAAGCACTTAATGTTGTGTAGTTAGTTTCTTCTAGTACTTTACAGTCTAATACTATTCTTACTGTACGGTAAGGTATAAACAGGGTAATGGAACATGTTACCTCTATGATGCGTTTTCATTTGGACATCTTAACGCATTTGTGAACATTTACTAATTCTAAATATCATGGTTCTAAATAGTGATCAATATCTAAATACATCATTGAAGTTAACAGGGCAAGAAAAGGTAAAGCAGTTCAAAGCCAGTTGATAGATCAAAAGCAAATCTGAAAAAGGACATTTTTGGCTCCTTTTACTTGAACTTAAGCCTGAGATCTGCAATCTCTCCCTGCAAGGTGCTGGGCTTTACAGGTTTGCACAGTCATGTCCGGCCCTTCTAGTTCTAAGTCCTTATGCTGTAATTCCTCTTTTCTTAAAGGGTCTTTATGTTGTTTATCTTTGATGTTAAGTAACATAGGACAAAATAGAGTTTGATAATGATAATCAAGTTTAAACAATGAATAAATAGAATTGACTTGTTTCAATAAAGATCCTAGTGTAATTTGTTAGGATGGATTGAGAAGACATTAGTAAATTCTAGAGGCCAGAAAGCCTGTAGCTGTGCATAGTTTCCTCACACTTCTATTTTCCTACATTTATTTTAGTCCTTAATCTTCCATTTCATGCAGATATTTAATAAACATAGTATATTATTAAACACCAGTAAAATAACCAAGCCATAACTAGGGGTGCATTATAGTGTCTTACAATTATTTTAATATTTGTAACAGAATCTTCTATATTATACAGGGAATTAAATTTATAATAGGCACACAAAGCATCATAGTACACTTATGGTCATGGGCAACAAAAATTACTATGCAAAAAGGCAGATTTAAGTATTCAGAACCAAAAAATCCAAACTTTCTTTAGAAATCTAACTCCTACATTTCATTAAAAAGCTTCAGAGTGTAGTAGTGCATAACTTTAATTCCAGCACTTGGGAGACAAAGGCAGGGGGATCTCTTTGAGTTTGAGGCCAGCATGGTCTACATAGCACATTCCAGGACAGCCAGGACTACATAATAAATCCATGTTTAAAACAACATCCGAATCCAAAAAACAACAAGAACAAAACCAAACAAAAGCTGCTAATTTCTGACATTATTAGTTTTGATCTACTTGAAACAAGAATGACTAATTCCACGCAGTAAGGTTTGTGAATAAAATAATTTTAAATGATTCACTGTTTGATAGCCGCTAAACTTCAATCAGTGAAATCAAAGTTTTTTTCTTCTTAAATGACTTACCTGCGCATTGGCTTTCCTTCCATGCACCATGAAAAGTATCCTTCTCCGTATTCTAAAGCCGTACCTTAAGCAAGAGAAAAGCAGTAACTTACTAAAAACTGTTTCTGATTTCTCCAGCAACTTTTATAATCATTTCACTCATTTCATCTGTAACCAAGAATCTTATATCCCGGTAGAATTTTTGTGCAGATGCACAATCATAACGGAATGTAATGCCTTTTAAGATGACTATCATTAACCAAGGATGCTAAGTCGATTGATTATATGGGAGGGTGAGGGAAAGTGTGAAAGTAGTCATGATAGCTAGTCGGTCTTGTCTTTTCGAAATACACTTAGTCTTTTTTTTTTATTTTATTTCGTCTTTAAATATATTTGCAGAGCAATAACTTTATACCATAGCAGCACTAATTTAATGAGTTAGATAGGAAACACGTCTTAACAGTGGATCTGAAGGTTGTTAACTTGTTCTGAAGTGACAGGCAGCAGGCCAAGGCATTTGCTTTTAAAAACTCGGCTTCCGACCATTCCGGACAGCTTGAACAGGGGCAGGGAAAGTATAGCTCCAGATTAACACTCTCCTAAACCCCTGTCTTAGTCACTGAAATACTGTCCACCATCAGGATCTCGCTGGCTTCCAAAGGTAAAATGAGAGGCATAGTGCTCACTCCCTCCCTCAGAATTCCAAGTGAAGCTGTCCAGGATGCAGAGCCATAGCGTCCCCAGAAAGCATAGCACCGGCTTCCCCCGCCCCGCCGGCCCGCAAGTAGCTCAGTCTAGTGCCCTACAAGGCCCGACCCAGGTGCTCCAACAATCTCTTGTCGGCTCTGACTGACAGGCGACCTACAAAGCACTGCCCTAAGCTCACTGGCCAGTTGGGCAAGTTGAGATCACAGATCTGCACGGTGAGACCTGGAGCTCTGCTGTCCATCCCCTGATCTCAGGCTCCTACTTACTGGCTTTGACACTTTTTTCTCTGCAGCACCCTTGTCCGCCTCCTCCAGCCTCTCTGCCTCCACCTCTGGCGCCGCTAGTGCAGGCAGGACGCGGCTCCCACAGCGATTTCCTTTCTCTGCACCCGCCCCTCTCCAGAAGCAGGAAGTGGTCCTTTCCCTAAAGCCTTCCCGCCGAACGGCACATGTTCGGGCAAGAGGTTCCGTCAGGGTCCCGGAAGTAGCTGCACCACTTGCTGAGTGTTTCCCAGTCCTGTTACTATTAGGATGATTTATTGATGTATTTAAAAACGGAGGCTTCCTCCTACCTCCTACCTCCTCTTTCTTTCACTTCCCCTGCTATGTTTACCGGAAGCTATGAATTTTGATTTGCTTGTAGCTGCTGGGTCCCCGTTTTTTTTTTTTTTTTTTTTTTTTTGGATACAATGTCACTCATGATTGTGGATTGACTTCTTACCACATGCATACGAGGAATTGACTAGTATCTGTCAGGCCCCTACAATGTTCAAAGCTGCGGATACACTGACAAATCACAAGTATCTCACCCTCTAGTTTTTCCGTAGCACAGTTTCAAGATGATAACTGGAGTTTAATGCATGATTCTGATGATGTTCTTCCCCTTTAATTTAGATACTTCTTTTGTGAAGTCATTTTAGTATCAAGAAGGGAAAGAAGCAGTTTGTTTGCATTTTGTTCCAAATTTCCTCAATATTTGGCCATCTTATTTTTATGATATATTTAGAAAGCAACAAGACAATAGGTAAAAGGTGAAGGTTACAATATTGAGTGTATCAGTAAAAGGCTGTTGCTGATTTGTTGAGAACTATAATAGACTTTACTAAATTTTCTTTAACTGATTTTTACATGAAATCTACAGACTGTGCAGTTGTTTCTGAGAGGAAATATATACATCTTATTAATAAACTTGTAGTGGGGGAATGGATGGTCTTCAATATTGAAGAAGGATTTATGGCCACCATTCATATTTTGCTGATAGTACCAAAGCATTATATAACTTGTGAAAGGGCAAAGGCACTCATGAAGTACCTTTGTGGGATGCACAGGACTTGGTGCCATCCATGTACAATGGTTCTAGAGTCTGGCCAGAGGTATGTTGTGTCTCCTGTAAAGGCTCAAAGGTCTGTATTCATCTGTATTGTTGGTACTTTCAATTTTATTTTTGCCAATCTGGTGGCTACAAAATGGTTTAGGTGTACATTTCTCTGATCCATTGAATGTTATTTTATTTGTGCAGCTGGAGGTAAGGTTTATTTTGTGTGAATTGCCTAAAAGACATCTTCAAAATGACTCTTTGATTTTTACAAAATATGAATTGTAATTTTAGTTATTTATATCTATAAATTTCAATAACAAGGGAGGTAGAAAAACCTTTGTAAATTAGCTTGTCTAAATCTTGTCATCTCAGATCATGGAAGAGTCTTCTTTGCAGCTCAGCTTTGTTTCTGAGCTGTTTGAACAGGATTCTCAGATTTTTTCTTCCTCTGGCAGTAAGGGTTCTAATGAATCTGGTCACTTTCAGGTATTTCCTGATGTATGAATTTATTTTGTATGAAAGAGACTCAGAGCCAAATATCGGGGAAAGGCTGAAATATTAGAGAGAGGAAACACCACAGTCAAATCTCATCCAGCTATCTTCCAACTTTCTCAGCCTTGTTCCTGGTTGCCTTGCTTCTGCCGTTTTCCTACACCACCTTAAACACCAAGTGTCCTTGGCCTTATAGAAGCTTCTCAGTTTCAGGAGGTCCCACATATTGATTGTTGTTCTTAGTGTCTGTGCTACTGGTGTTATATTTAGGAAGTGGTCACTTGTGCCAATTAGTTGGAGGATATTTCTCACTTTCTTTTCTATCAAGTTAAGTGTGGTTGTGTTTATGTTTATGTGTCTTTGATTCACTTGGATTTGAGTTTTGTGCAGGGTGATAGACTTGGATGTATTTGCATTTTTCTACACACTACCATCCAGCTATGCTAACACCATTTGTTAAAGAAACTATCTTTTTTTCCATTGAATATTTTGCACCTCTTTGTCAAAGATCAGGTGTTCATAGGTTTTTGGGTTAATGTTGGGATCTTCATATCGATTCCACTGATCCACAAGTCTGTTTTTATGCCGGTACCAGGCTGTTTTTATTACTGTAGCTCTATAGTATAACTTGAAGTCGGGGTTGGTGATGCCTCCTGAGTTTCTTTGGTTGAGCAAAATTGTTTTGGCAATCCTGGCTTTCCTGTTATTCCAAAGGAAATTGAGTATTGTTCTTTCAATGTCTGTAAAAAATTGTGTTGGGATTTTGATGGGAATTGCAATGAATCTATAGATTGCTTTTGGTAAGATTGCCATTTTTACTATGTTGATCCTACCTATCCAGGAACATGGAAGATCTTTCCATTTTCTGATATCCTCTTCAATTTCTTTCTTCAATGATTTAAGGTTTTTGTCAAATAAATCTATCTCTTCTTTGGTTATAGTTACTCCAAGGTATTTAATGATATTTGCAGCTATTATAAAGGGTGATGTTTCCCTCATTTCTTTTTCAGCCCTTTTATCTTTAGTGTATAGGAGGGCTGAAAAAGAAATGTGTATAGTGTATTTGAATTAATCTTGTATCCTGCTACATTGCTGAAGGTGTTTATCAGCTGCAGCAGTTCCTTGGAAGAATTTTGTGGGTCACTTATGTATACAATCATGTTATCTGCAAGTAGAGATAGTTTCACTTCTTCTTTTTCAACTTGTATCCCCTTAATCTCTTTTCGTTCCCTTATTTCTTTAGCTAAAACTTTGAGAACTATATTGAATAGATAAGGGGAGAGAGGACATCCTTGTCTAGTTCCTGATTTTGGTGGGATTGCTTTGAGTTTTTCTCCATTAAGTTTGATGTTGGCTGTCAGCTTCTTGTAAATCGGCTTTATTATATTTAGATATTTTCCCTGTATTTCTGGTCTCTCCAGGACTTTTATCACAAAGAAGTGTTGGATTTTGTCAAAGGCTTTTTCAGCATCTAAGGATATGATCATGTGGTTTTTTCCTTCAGTTTGTTTATATAATGGATGACATTTACTGTTTTCCATATGTTGAACCATCCCTGCATTTCTGGGATGAAGCCTACTTGATCATGGTGGATGATATTTTTTTATATGTCATTGTATATGGTTTGCCAGAATTTTGTTGAGAATTTTAGCATCAATATTCATGAGGGAAATTGGTCTGTAATTCTCTTTCTTTGTTGCGTCTTTGAGCGGCTTGGATATTAGGATAATTGTGGTCTCATAAAAAGAGTTTGACAATATTCCTTCAGTTTCTACTGTGTGAAACAGTTTGAGGAGTATTGGTATTGGTAATAGTTCTTCCTTGAATGTCTGGTAGAATTCTGCACTGAAACCATCTGGACCTGGGCTTTTTTTTTTTTTTTTTTTTTTTTTTTTAAACTTGGGAAGCTTTTAATGACAGCTTCAATTTTCTTTAGGGTTATAGGTCTGTTATAAATCTGATCTTGATTTAATTTTGGTAAATGGTACCTGTCCAAAAAGCTGTCCATTTCTTCTAGGTTTTCCATTTTTGTGGAGTATATATTTTCAAAGTATGACCTGATAATTCTCTGAATTCCCTGGGCGTCTATAGTTATATCCCCTTTTCATTTCTGATTTTGTTGATTTGGATACTCTCTCTTTGCTTGTTGGTTAGTTTGGATAAGGGTTTATCTATCTTGTTGGCTTTCTCAAAGAACCAACTCTTTGATTCATTGATTCTTTGTATTGTTCTTTTTGTTTCAATTTTATTGATTTCAGCTTTAAGTTTGATTATTTCCTGCCATCTACTCCTTCTAGGTGAGTTTGCCCCTAATTGTTCTAAGGCTTTCAGCTGTGCTGTTAGTTCTCTAGTGTGGGATTTCTCTAGGTTTTTCATATAGGCATCTAGTGCTATGAATTTTCCTCTTAAGACTGCTTTCATTGTGTCCCACAAGTTTGGGTATTCAATGGAAGAAAGTATCCTTGACAAATGGGGTTAGCATAACTGGTTGGTAGTGTGTAGAAAAATGCAAATACATCCAAATCTATCACCTTGCACAAAACTCAGATCTAAGTGGATCAAAGACCTCAACATAAACACAGCTACACTTAACTTGATAGAAAAGAAAGTGGGAAATATCCTCCAACTAATTGGCACAGGTGACCGCTTCCTAAATATAACACCAGTAGCACAGACACTAAGAACAACAATCAATACGTGGGACCTACATATTGATTTTTAAGCAGGTATTCATCTTCAGCTCAAATGCCGAGCTCTTCTGGAATGTCATCTCCTCTCTAACGATGTCATTGTAGAAACTGAAATGATATTTCCCTTTACACTTGACTTCAGAACAAAGACTTCCTGGTTTTCTCTCTAACGAACCATGTGAACACGTATTGTTTAACAAGTAAGGTGGTAACGTCTCTGTGGCTTTTCTCCATTTCCCCCTTCCCACACGCAGAGATGTTTTAGATTTTAAATTTCTGAATAAAAAAGAACCTAACACATTTAACTTCCATATTTCTTATGCTCTTATCTAGTTGGCATTTGTGAGTTGTCAGGAAACAGACAAAGTGACACTAACTTTAACTATATACATTCTCCAAAAAACTAGGAAATTAAGCAAGGTGTTGAGTTGAATTTTTAAAATAGGATTCATCCTCATATTTTCAGAAAGAAATACACTTAAAGGCAAAAGAGAAGACCAAAACAAGCCACTAACGCACATACATACTTCATTTTTTTTTATTATAGTTCTAAAATTGCTAAATACAGACCTATTACAGAAAATTTTGACCAAATAAAACACCTGCACGCCATCATTGGAACACAGAGTTTTGTTACTCAGGAGAATTCCTCTAAGCTCCCTCTGGCGTCCTGTGTCTTTGCATCTCTGACCTTCCCACACAGCTAGAACCTAGGCACTGGGTGAGGCGCGGCTGCGCAAAGTGCGCTGTCGCCATGGTAACAGCGGAAGCCTGGGCCCTGGAAGAGGTGAGTAGAAGTCCAGGCGCTGAGGTCCTGGGTTGGCGATCGGGGGCGATGCGGCTGGATAGACCTGCATCATCTCTACCGGCTCCTGTGGCAGGGATTGCGGGGTGGACGACAAGTGTCTCCCATGGGCTTTTCGCATCTTGCCCCGGCTTTGAGCATCCTGTGGCTGCAGAAAGGCGGAAGGGAAGAACGCTTAAGCAGCCCCTGGAGAACTACTGAGCTCTTCCCACGCGACCTGGTTATCGCAGCACAGCAAGGCTGGCATTCCCAGTGTGGATCCACAGGGCTTCACGCTTGGTTGAATTTCCAAATGCTCAGAGTTGACTTCTTGGGGTGAGGATCCCTTCCTCTGTGAGCTGGGACTTAAAATCCTTAAGAGACATTTATCATTATTATTACTACTGTCATTATTACTATTATTAAAGAAAGAATTCAGCTAGCTAAAAGAGCCTTGGGGTTGACTCCTCTACAGCTTTGAGAAGCCTCATCTGCCTCCCTGCCCTTTGTTTTAAAGGATTCCAGGCTCATCACCATCAAGCCTCCTTCTACCCTGTTACTGAAGTATCCTCCGACCCCCAATTCCTTCTAGAACCTTCTACTTCAGTGTGTTGCTGCTGCCTGTCCTTTTTACGGTTAGAATAAGCTCAGGCTACAGTCCCCGGGTACCTCACCTCTGCGGGTGCTGATTAGTCCGTAGGTTGGCAACCAGACTTGAGTAATTTTCTATTTTTGGTACTTTGCAGCCTCTAAATGTTCCCGCTGTGTAAGAAGTTTCTAGACCTCTCATAACCATTTAGGTAAGTCCGAGCAGGTTATAGTCTCATTCTAGAAAATTCAGTTAAATAAAGAGGATCAAATCAGTTACATTCTGCCTTCATAAGCTCACTCCCTTCTCCCCTGTCTATGCCTAAGTATGTGGACATAGAAGACATAATTTGTCTTAAGATGGGATCTGAAAGCTATGCTCTGTGGGCCGATATCCATTTTGCAATTATTTAGCCACAGCCATACCCATTTATTTGTGTGACACCCGTGATTACTTCTCTGCTATGAAGGAGTAACTATGTGATACACAAACAGTAAAAAATGTGCCGTCTGGCCCTTGAACCCGGGTTTGGTATGTTCATTTCCTGGGCCGCCATTACTCATACTTCTGCGGTCCTGTGTCAGGATCCTCTCCGTTTTCCTCCTGTCTTAAGTTTTCTCTCTCTTCTTCTCTTCTGTGCTGTTTCCTAATTCTTCATCATGCTTATCACCGATACCACAATCTAAAACGGCCTCATTTATTTTTCTCGTTTCTTGTCTATATTCATAAACACCTTGATTGGAGGGAACCTTGGACTGGAAGAAACTCAGTGGGTACCACTTACAGGAGGGGCTACTTAGAGCCTTTGCTCTCATTGGTTGGAACTTTTGCCGTAATGGTATAATTGGCTGTTCTTTTTTGCCTCCCTGTGATTTGTCGGATGTGTACCTAGGCTCGTTAGATTAGTTTTTAATGAACTATACTTGGTTCCTAGCACTGATGTCTTCAGCAGCCACCTGCCAGTTGCCTACAGAATCAAGTTCAGACTTTCTGTGGCAGCCTTAGCCTGTCCCTTGGCATATACCGGATGCTCACTTTCATTGGTTTTTACTAAGCTGCTCAGTTTGTTTCTAGCAAGGCTTTGTGGGCTTTGCCCTGGTACTTTTTCTCGGGTTCTTAGTGACATAGTCTTGCTTATTTTTTATTGCCCAGTTCTTTTTAATAAACACCTCAAACCTTGTGATCAATCTGGCTTTGTTTCTCATTCCGTCCACTTCCCCCTCCCTTTCCACCTCCTTTTCTTCCTCCTCATTTTCTTTTTGATATGTAATAATAAAGAAGATTAAAACAGTGACATTCTGCCTTCACAGGACCGGTCTCCTCTCTTCTCTTTATGCCTACGTAGTATATGAAGCTTGCGTTTCATATTATTATGTATGTGAGTAAAGAAAAAAAAAATTTTGTATCAAGAATAAGATCAGAAAACTATGGCCTGTGGGTCTCTGTTTTGCAAATACTTTATTTGCAAAAGTAAAAAGTATTGTTGTCTAACCCTGATAAGCCTTATATTTGCAATCCTTGTGCTGACCTTCTCAAGCCCTGGGGATTACAGGTGTAGTCTACCTTGCCTGCTCTCTCTTATTTTAAAAAGTATGCTTCTTAGTTACTTTCCTAATGCTGTGATGATGAAGACAGTTTATCAAAGAAAGGCCTTAATTTCAGAGGTTCAAAGTCCATGATTGTTATGTCTGGGAGCATTGCAGCAGGCAGGTAGGCCTGGCATTGGAGCAGTAGCTGATTACTCACATTTTGAGAAAGTAAAGTGAAGCAAAGAAAGTTAATTGGGAATGTCATGGGCTTTAAAAGCTCAAAGTTTCAGTGATACACCTCCTCCAGTGAGGTCACACTTTATGATCCTTCCCAAACAGCACCAAGTATTCAAATATATGAGTTTGTATATAGGGCGAGGCATCAGTCTCATGGAAACCACCACTGAGTGTAATTTCATCGCATCTACTTGCATGTTTAAAAAGTTGCTTTAGGGGGCTGGAGAGATGGCTCAGCGGTTAAGAGCACCCTCTGCTCTTCTAGAGGATCCGGGTTCGATTCCCAGCACCCACATGGCAGCTAACAACTGTCTGTAGTTTCAGTTCCAGGCAAAACACCAAGGCAAATAATTAAATAAATAAAAAAGTATTTAAAAAAAAAAAAAGTTGCTTTAAATTGCTTTTAATGTAATGAAGATGCTCCCTGGTCTAGATATGCCACTGAATGTGCTTTCTCAATAAAATAGAGCTGAGTCATATATTGTTGTAACCTTAATTATTTAAGGCGAAGTAATAAATTAGCCAAACTTGGTATGTTTAAAACATTACCCAGATTTTCTCAGTCTCTGTGTGTCAGGAATCTGGGTACAGTTTACCAGATTCTGTACTTCAGTGTCTCTCAGGAGGCTGCAAGCCAGGGCAGGCTCACCTAAGACAGGGCTGCTTTCAAGAGTATTAATGTTTTTGGCAGAATTAGACTCCTCAGAGGCATCTTAACTAAGGGCCTCCTGTCTTGCCAGCTGTCGCCAGAGTTTACCCTCTGATTCTTGAAAGGTGGCTCTCTCCACTGTGTGAGGAGAGCCAGGAAGAAAATATAAGCCACGGTCTATTGGAATCCATCATACAGTAATTAGTATATCATTCTTGCTGCTGTGTGTGTGTTTTGTTATTAGTAGCTCTGTGTATCCCATGCTGAAAGGAGGTAGAATTCACAAAGGCATGGTCATCTGGAAGCAAGGTAGGATACTTTGAGCCATAGCAGAAGCATCTCGTCACATGATATACTGCTATAATTCATTCTATTCAACTGCTATCTTGAATTTTTCATTAAAAATAAAGTTATTTTTATTTACATGTGTATATATGAGCCTGAATGTGTTTATATATACCAGGTATATGCAGGAGCCCAAAGCAGACAGAAGAAAGTTTTAGATCCTCTGGAACCGGAGTTAATGGTGTTTGTGAGCTTCCATGTGGGTGCTGGGAACCAACCCTGGGCCTCTGCAATAACAGTAAGCACTCCTGACTGCTGATTCATCTCTCCATTCCTGGGCATGGCTTTCCCCTTAAGGATTTTGATTATTTGAGTACATAGTGATGTCATAACATTTGGTGTGATGTCATAACATTTGGTGTGTATGGAGGACTATGGTACTCTTCTGAATCATTCCCAGTTGGATAAACAGTCTATCAGAGTGAGACTTGAGACTTTCTTAATTGGCTATAATTAATGTTGTTCTCTTTATAGTCCCATAGAATTTTATATGTTTAGGGCACTTAACCACTCGTCACTTTATATAACATCTGTTTTGTTCATATAATATTTTCTCCTATGTGTACAGTAGATTGTTGAGGGAAGAAGATAAACTTGTTCATTTTAAGAAGGGTGTAGTATAGCTCATATCCATCACTTCAGATGTTGAGACAGGAGGATCTCTGCAAATTCCAGGCCAGTCTTGTCTACACAGCAAGTTTCAGTGCATCCAGAGCTATGTAGCAAGACTCCGTCTCAAATCAGAACTAAAGGCATGTTTTTAATTTATATAAGCATTTAAATAATATTGATAATTTTTCAATGAACAGTAAGTGAATAAATTCCTTTTGAATGGATTCTGTTTAAAATCTAGTGCCTATTTTTTAAAGTCTTCATAATTTGGCTCCAGTGATCTGGATCCAGATATTTCTTAATTCTCCCTAACAAGGATCATTTTTAGGCAGATAAATTTTTTAAACAATTTTCTTTTGATTCTTTCCTAATGAATTTAGTTGATTTTAATCTCTTATTTATTTCTATTGAATATACTGTTAATGTTACATATTTAATATTCATCATATACCAAGGCCATGTGTTTACTCATTTTAGATTTTATTGAATGGTTAAGGTAGTTTTTGTGACCATAGTTGTTTTCTTTAAACAATTATTTTAAATTAATTTTTAAAATTTATTTTACTTACTAACCACAGTTCTCCCTTCCTACTCTCCTCCCATTCCCCTCCTCTGCCTCTTTTCTAACTCCATCCACCCCTCAGAAAAGGGCAGGCCTCCCATGGAGGTCAACAAAGCATGGTATATCAAGCTGAGGCAGGACCAGGATCCTCTTCCCTGCATCAAGGTTGAGCAAGGTATCCCAGTATAGGGAATGGGTTCCAAAAAGCCAGCTCCTATGACAGGGACAGATTCTGGTCCCACTGCTAGGGGCCCCACAACAGACCAAGCTACACAACTGTCACCCACATGCAGAGGGGGGTCGATCCCATGCAGGCTACATAGCTTTTGAGGTCTGTGAAAAATTGCTTTGGGATTTTAATGGAGATTGCATTGAATCTGTAGATTGCTTTTGGTAAGATTGCCATTTTTACTATGTTAATCTTACCTATCCAAGAGCATGAGAGATCTGTTTTTTGTGATATCATCAATTTTTTTCTTCAAAGACTTAAAGTTCTTGTCATACAAGTCTTTCACTTGTTTAGTTAGTTATCTGAAGATATTTTATATTTTATAGTATTTGTGGGTTTGTAAATGGTGTTGTTTCTCTGACTTCTTTCTCAGCCAGTCTATCATTTGTATATAGGAGGATTACTGAGTTAATCTTGTATCCTGTCACATTACTGAAGGTGTTTATCAGCTGTAGAAGTCCACTGGTTTTTGGGGTCACTTATGTATACATCATATCATCTACAGAAAGTGATAGTTTGACTTCTTCCTTTCCAATTTATATGCTCTTGATATCCTTTGTTCTCTCTAACTAAAACTGTGAGTACTATATTGACTAGCTATTGAGAGAGCGGATAGCCTTGTTTTGTTTCTGATTTTATTCTGATTTTATGAAAGTGGAATAACTTTGAGTTTTTCTCCATTTAATTTAATGTTGGCTGTTGGCTGCTGTAAATTGCCTTTATTATGTTTAGGTATGTTCCTTATATTCCTGATCACTCCAAGACTTTGATCATGAAGAGGCATTGGATTTTGTCAAAGTTTTTTTTAGCCTCTAATGAGATGATCATGTGTTTATTTTTTCTTTCAGTTTGTTGTTATGGTGGATTGCATTGACAGATTTTCATATATTGAACAGTCCCTTCATTTCTGGGATGAAACCTACTTGATCATGGTAGATGAATTTTTGATGTATTCTTGGATTCAATTTGCCAGTATTTTGTTGAATATTTTTGCACTGATGCTAATGAGGGAGATTGGAATAATTCTTTTTGTTTGTTGTGTCTTTGTGTGGTTAGGGCATCAAGGTAACTGTAGCCTCATAAAATAAGAGTTTGACAATGTTCCTTCTGTTTCTATTATGTGGAACAATTTGAGAAATATTGTATTAGCTCATCTTTGAAATTCTGGTAGAATTTTGTCCTGAAACCATCTTGCTTTTTTGTTGTTGGGAGACTTTTAATGACTGCTTCTATTTTCCTAGAGGATATAGGTCTATTTAAATTATTTATCTCATTTTGCTTTAATTTTGGTATGTGGTACCTATCCAGAAAATTGTTCATTTTATTTAGATTTTTTGATTTTGTGAAATACAGGTTTTTGAAGTATGACTTATCGATTCTGTAGATTTTCTCAGTGTCTTTTGTTATGTCCCCTTTTAATTTTTATTTCTGTTAATTTGGATGTTATCTCTCTTCCTTTTGGTTAGTTTGGATAAGGGTTTGTCTATCTCATTGACTTTCTCAAAGAACCAACTCTTTGTTTCATTGATACTTTGTATTATTCTTTGCTTTTTATTGTATTGATTTCAGCCCTCAGTTTGATTATTTCCTGTCATCTACTCCTCCTGGGTGGGTTTGCTTTTTGTTGTTGTTGTTCTGGAGTTCTCAGCTGTGCTGGTAAGTTGCTTGTGTGAGGTTTCTCCAAATTCTTTATCTAGATGCCTAGTGCGATGATCTTTCCTCTTAGCACTGCTTTTATTATGTATAAGTTTGGGTGTGTTGTGCCTTCATCTTCATTGAATTGCAGAAAGTCTTTAATTTCTTCCTTATTTCTTCTTTGATCCAGTGTTGATTCATTTGAGCTTTGTTTAGTTTCCACGAGTTTGTAGGCTTTCTGTGATTTGTGTTATTGTTGAATTCTAACTTTAAGTCATGGTGATCTGATAGGATACAGAAGGTTATTCTAATTTTTTGGTATCTGTTGAGATTTGTTTGGTAACAGAGTATGTAGTCAATTTTAGTGAAGGGTCATGAGGTGCTGAGAAGAAGGCATGTTCTTTTGTGTTTGAGTGCAATATTCTATAGATGTCTGTTAAGTCCACTCGAGTTAAAATATCTGTTAGTTTCCTTATTTCTCTGTTAAGTTTCCATCTGGTGGACCTGCCCATTGTTGAGAGTGGGGTATTGAAGTTTCCCACTATTAGTGTGTGCGGTTTGATGTGTGATTTAGTAATGTTTCTTTACAAATGTGGGTATCATTGTATTTGGAGCATAAATGTTCAGAATTGAGACTTTATGTTGATGGATTTTTTTCCTGTGTTGAATATGAAATGTCCTTTTCTATCTCTTTTGATGAATTTTAGTTTGAAGTTTATTTTGCTAGATATTAGGATAGCTATACAAGCTTGCTTGTTACGTCTATGTGATTGTAAAATTTTTTCCCAATCCTTTACTATGAGTTAATGTCTGTCTTTGAAGTTGAGATGTGTTTCTTGTATGTAACAAAAGGATTTATCTTGTTTTTTGATATTCATTCTGTTAGCCTATGTCTTTTTATAGGTGAATTGAGTCCATTGATATTGAGTTATTAATGTGGGTGCGGATAATTCCCTTCCAATTCTTTTGTATGTCTTTTTATTCTTTAAGAGGATTTTTCATTTTATCTTTAAGGGCCTCTATCATCTTTATAAAGTTATTTTTAAGGTTGTTTTCTTCTGTTTCATCTGTGTTGGGATGATCAGGTCTTGCTGTTGTAGAACCAGGAGGTTCTGGTGGTGCCATATTGCTATTTATGTTGTTGATTGTGTTCTTACACTGCTGTTTCTCCTTTTGAGTTTGGAATAATTATAGGTACAGGTGTTTATTCTTTGCATGTCTTTGTTGGATGGGTCCTTTGTTCCTTTATTGTCTGTTTCTTTTATTGTCTTTTGGCCTAAATGGCCAAGGGTTCTGATGATTGGCTGGTTGTCACGTTGAGTAGGGTCGTCTCAGTTTAGGTTTGTGGGTTTGGGGTGCCTAAGTTTAAATCATCCAGTTCTTCTGACTGGTGTGGACTTTTCTTGTGCCTATGGGGTCTGTTCTTTTAACTGGTGTGGAGTGTCCTTTACTTATGAAATCTGTTCTTCCAACTGGTGTGGGTGGCATTTGTGCCTACAGTTTCTGCTGATGGTGAAGAGGGTTGTTCCTGGGAAGCTGCTTTTCTTCCAGTTGGTTCAGGTGGTGCTTGTGCTTCTAGGGGTTGCTGATGTTGTAGGGATGGTTGGCCAGGAGAAGGATGATGGGTTCAGTGAGTTTGGGTGGTGGAGTGAGTCTTGCAGGTTACAGAGTTCAATGGTTGGTGGCCTTGGTGGAGTGGTCTGCCCACAGGACTCTTACCTGCTGGCTCACTGCTGGGATTGAAGTAGGAGGGGGGAGAGGCACCAGATGTGCCTTGGGGCTTAGAGCCTGGAGATTGGGGCAGTTCAGTTGGGGGACCACTCACCTCTTCTTCCAATTGGTACAGGTGATGCTTGTGCCTCCAGAGGCTGCTGATTTTGTGGGGAGTGGTTGGCCAGGGGGAAGAGGATGGGTTTTAATTGTTTTCAAGAGCATAGTTTTGTTTCATTTATATTGTCAGTGAATGAACTAAAGATAGATTAGTAGCCTGCTGTGGTGGTACATGCTGCCTTTAATGTAGGCAAATATTGGTGATTTCAAAGCCAGCTGACTTATAGAATGGGCTCGAGTTAGCCAGAACTACATAGTGAGACACTGTCTCAATCAATAAAAAAATAAGTAAATATATAAACATTTTTTTTTTTGCTTTGGTGCTAGGTATTTTTGGAGTGAATGGAGCCAGAAGGAATTCTAGAATCAGAGGGTTCAGAAAAGTCAGTATTTTTCACACAGCAAGAATATGAAGACTCCCAAGAAGCAGATGAAACAGGCACAGAGAACCCCCTCTTGCAGCCGACTCTCACAGGGGATGTAGAAGGTCTGCAGAGGATTTTCGAAGATCCTGAACATCCTCACCATGAGCATGCTCTGCAGATGCTTCTGGAAGAAGACATTGTTGGGAGAAACCTGTTGTATGCAGCTTGCATGGCTGGGAAAAGTGATGTAATTAGAGCCTTGGCAAAGTATGGGGTAAATCTGAATGAAAAAACTGCCAGAGGTATTTCATCTTTCATCAGTATCATTTATGGCCACCTAAGGATTTGCCTCGAAGTCTTTGTGATCAGATAATATCCATGTGCCTGCTCTATACATAACTATTGCAAAAATTTTTAATTTTTTAAATTAAAATATTTAAATTTATTTTTATCAAGTCCAAACTATTGGCTAGTTGTATGCAAGGAATAAAAGATTGGTTAGGACCTTAGGATAAATCCTAGTTTAATTCCCTAGGGATTGAATTCAGGCCATCAGGATTGTGTAGCATGTGGCTGGACCTGCTGAACCATCTTACCAGCCCCTCATTACCCTCTAGCAGAACCTCCCAAATTGAGCCCAAATAAACTTTATTTTCTTTTAAGCTAATTTTTTCATAGTCATCATGATAATTGAAAGTTGACTACTAAAAAATCCTGGTTTTTATCTGATATAAATATTATGACTTTTGGTTAACTTATTGTCTAGTCTCTATGTTTTATTATCAGTAGGTGAGTTTGTTGTGAGCAGTGAATAGATGAATATTGTTGCTTCTTTTAGCTGCCATTTTATCCATATCTTTTAATTGGGGACCATAAGCATTTGCATTAAAGGTTATTATCAGCATGCTCTTATCATTTTGTTAGTTGTTTTATGTTTGTTTTGCATATCCTTTGTTCCTTTTTGTTATACTATCTTTAAAGATTTTAATTCTAAGGTTCAATTTTTTGTGTGTGTGTGTATGTCTGTGTGCTGGATAGTTTTATGTCAACTTGATACAAGCTAAAGTCTGAGAGGAGGGAATCTCAGTTGAGAAAATGCCTCCATGAGATCAGGCTGTAGGCGAGTCTTTAAGGCATTTTCTTAATTAGTGATCAATGGGGGAGAGCCCAGCCCATTGTGGGTAGTACCACCCCTGGGCTGGTGGTCCTGGTTCTATAAGAAAGCTGGCTGAGCAAGCCATGAGGAAGAAGCCAGTAAACAGCTGCTGCCTCCAGGTTCCTGCCCTGTTTGAGTTCTTAGTCTGAATTCTTTAAAGGATGAACAGTGATGTGAAAATGTATCCAAATAAACCCTTTCCTCCCCAGGTTGCCTTACTCATGGTGTTACAGCAATAGTGACTCTAACTAAGACAGTTTGTTTATTCTACGTTTTATATTTTCTCCTTTTAGAAAGTTTTATTTTTATTTTCCGTGGCTGTGTGTGTGTGTGTGTGTGTGTGTGTGTGTGTGTGTGTCTGTGTGCAGGTATGTGCACATGAGTGTAGTTGCCTGTGCAGACCAAAAGAAGGTGTCAGATCCCCTGGAGGTGGAGTTATAAGCAGTTGTGAGCTTCCTGACCGGGGTACCGGAGACTAAACTAGGGTCCTCTGCAAAAGCTGTACTAGTTCTTAGCCAATTATCTCTCCAGCCACCCTTCACTTTTGTTTTTATGTTAGTCATTGTCTTTTTAGTTGTACAAACAATACCTTTCTCTGTTCTTGCCTTCCATTATTCTTAGAGCTGAACTTATCAATGGCACACTCTCTAATAAAAAGCAGCCTTTTGGTTTCAGTGTCCTTATACACAGTTGAGAGCAAACAGTACCAGTACCATGTCGGAATCAGGATGAGGTGCGAATTCACCAGTGCTTGTGAGGTTCACAGAGCAAAGCCTGCACAGAGGAGGAGTTTGCTCTTCCTTCCTGTCTAACCTCTGGCTCACTGTGAACTCCTTTGTCAGTGTTTTTGTGAACTTCACACAAACCAGGATCATGTGGGAAGGAGGAACTTATTGAGGAAATGCCTCCATCAGATTAGTCTGTCAGCAAGTCAGTAAGGCCATTTTCTTGGCAGTGATATGGGGGCATCCAGCTCATGTAAGTGCTGCCCACACCTGGTTCTGGTCTTCGGTTGTATAAAAGATCAGCCGTGGGGAACAAACCAGTAAGCAGCACTCCTCTGTGGGCTCTTCTTGGGTTCTTTCCTCCATATCACTGCCCTGCTTAAGTGAGCTGTGAGCTGTAAGCGGAAACACACCCAGTCCTCACCATGCTGCTCTTGGTCATGTTATCTCAGCAACAGAAGAAAACCAGGACGCTACCCTTTAAGTTACTCTGGTCTTTTTTTTTTCAGTAATCTTCTACCAATGGATTGTTTCATTCTTAGAATAATCCAAAATCCTCCCCAAATTCTGTGGAGTTTCCATTCCTCGTTCTGTATTCTGCTTTTTGGAATCTACAGCTCAATGCCAGTGTAAGAAGAGAGGTTTAGGAAGGTCTCATTCTATTCTCATTTTTTCCTCGTTCCTTCCTTCCTTTTTTCCTTCCTTCCTCCCTCCTCCTTCCCCCCACCTCTCTCTTTCTGTCTTGAAGCAAGATTCTACTATATAGCCCTGGCCTGGAACTTGATATGTAGACAGAACTGGCCTCAGACTCACAGAAATCTGTATATCTCTAACTCCCAAATGCAGGGATTAGAAAAATGTGCATTAGTGGGTGAAAAGATCCCATTCTTATCTGAATGTTTTCTGGGATCTTAATTAAGAAATTATTTTGCATTTGTGTGTGTGTGTATGTGTGTGTGTGTGTGTATGCTATGGTGTGGTGTATGTATAGAGGTTGGAGGACAGCTTATAGAAATCTGTTCTACTATGTGAATTCTGTGGATCAAACTCAGGTTGTCAGGCTGAGTCAGGCAGCAAGCACTGTTTGATCACTGAGTCATATTGCTGGGCCTAAAATAATTTTTAGAAGATTTTCTTCTGTTCGTATGGTGATAGTGTTAATGTACTAGAAAGTGTGTGTGTTACAAAATGGACCATTTTCCAGCAAAAGATTAAAAACATGTTGAAGTTGAAAACTCATAGTTAAGAGATTGTTTAAAATAGTTTTATTTTAAGCTGATTATATTAAAATATACATCCCTCTTCACCCCTACTTTTTAGTGTTACAGAGAATTAAATGAGTAGATGATGCCTTGAATGACTGTTTTAGCTTTGAGAAAAGCAATACAGGTATCTAGATTATCTCCTGTGTGGACCGGCTTCTTGGTCATACTTGCAGATCCTTGTCTATAGATAGCATCTTTCTCCATGTAAATCAGGGACCCTAGACTATTCAGATAATGGAAGATTTCTACTTCCAGGGTGAAGGCAGGAATAATAAAGGTGGTATCTGCTTATACCTTGACTCCTCATTTGTAGTCTGTAGTCTGAGTATGTCCCCTACAAAATTCATGCATTGGAAATGAAGGCCAATGTCAGAGTTTTGGGAAGTGAGTCCTTATGAAAAGTATTTGTTACGAGGATCTCTCACAGCTGGATAATGAACTGTGCCACTGTGCCATAAGGGCTGTGAAACATCACTTTTCTTCTTCCATTGTGTGAAGACTCAGCCTGGACCACACTACCCGCATGACCTTAGACTTCTCATATCTCAACATTATGAGAGATAAATTCTGTTTTAATTTACCCAGACAGTGGTATTTTATAACAGATTAATACTGTCAAGAAGACATCATACAATATTCCAACCAGTTTCTTCAAGGTTCTTAAATCTTTTGCTTATTGTGATATTAAGAAATTGGGGCATGCTAAAGGGTTCCAATTTTGGGCAGAGCTGAAAGTAATTCACTTTGGAGCTTTTTTTTTTTTTTTTTTTTAAATTTAAGACAAGTTCACTATGTAGTTTTGGTTGTCCGGGAACTTACTATGTAAACCAGGCTGGTCTTGAACTCACAGAGATCTGCTTATCTCTGCCTCCCCAGTGCTGGGATCAAAGGCGTGCATAACCATGCCTTTTTTTGTTTTGTTTTGTTTTGTTTTGGCTCTTGTGAAACTCACTATATGCACCAGGTCACTTTGGACTTATTAGCATTTTATTGTGCCTTGTGGTTATGCTGGTTTACCAGTTAGTCTCAGGTGGGCCCAGGGTTGTGACACTGTGATGAATAGGGAGCCAAAAGGTTTCTGGAGGAAGCAGAGTCTCTATTGTATTGTCTTTTTTCCATAGCTCATCCAGAGATTAGCACATGGGTGTTCCTTTTCTTTTATAAACTCTATATGAAATTTATCCAGGTTTTAATCTTCCTTTGGCTCTTCTCTACCAGGTGGCCTTGGGGAAGGATAGACTTACTGACCTTAACTTTTCATTATATACTGTAATAAATGAGGCTAATACCTTCCTCACAGGGCTATTACAGTGATTATATATATAAGACATACAAAGTCCTGGTAAGTAATAGTTTCAACACATTATTACTCAGCTCTTTCTGCCTCTGTCTATTTAAGGGAGTCATAGGTCTATTCTTAGGGGTAAGTTTAGTGAGTTGTTACAATTTATATTGATTCAACTTCTCTTTTGAAATTTCTCATACCAGAAGCATGGCTCAGTCACCCTTGGTACCAGGTCTGCACCATATCCAAATGGCTCAGGCTTGTAGCCAGATTTAAGAATTTAGAAACATTTCCTCTACCAGTAGTGTGTGTGTGTGTGTGTGTGTGTGTGTGTGTGTGTGTGTGTGCTTTTTAAAAATGAGTCATTTTGGAATTTGTGACAAATTTAAAGGTACAGTTGTTATCAGCTGCCACACTTTCTACCTTGAGTGACCTGTGAACAAAGGACTAGCTCACACTTTCCCTTAGCAAGGGTCTATAAATGAAAGTGTTGCCCTTTCTCCAATAATGTCCTGGTGTTTTGAATCTGAAAGTTCTGACAAACCAGAGGCTGCCTAAAGCAGGAGTTTTCCTGGATGCTTGAACTGAATGAATGAAAGGTTAGGTTCTTAAGACAAGTGTTGGCAAGGTAGTCACTGGATGTGGGTCAGATGGGGGCTCCCCCAGGTCATCCACCAGTGTATGTTTTCTATGTGAAGGACTTTCTGGTTGTGAAAGACATGTAGCTTGTGAAAGGCACAGCCCTTAAATCCCAGGCTCTTCTAGTGAGGGCTAGTAGACACTTTGGTGTTGGAACCCCAATTGAGGTATTTTAATTACTTTCTAGAACCCAAGACCTTGTGCATGTTAGGCAAGAGCTATGTCACTAAGCTGTGTCTATAGCCCCAGTTTTCTGATATAACCGGGGCCCCTCAAAACAAGAGAACAATGTTCTTTTAGACAAATCGTGTGAAAACTCTTGAAGATGAACGACATGTTTCCACCTCTACTGTCCTTACTCAGTAAGTCCAAGAGATTGCTTTCTAATTTGCAAGTCAGACTTTCAGCTTTAATTAAAAAAATTAATTTGCAAACCAAAGTATACATAGTGATAGTGATTTAGATTAATTTAGATAATTAGTTTGATGAAAGTTTCTTAAAATCACATGGACTGGTGGTCCGAAGTGAAGGACTGCTAGGGAGGTTGCCGTCTTTCAGCTGTGGAGGAGATCAGGACTCAGGCTGCCCATTTTGGTATCTTGTATCCGTCATTCTACAGGCTGAGTTCCTTGAGCCAAGTTTCTGACCATCTCTGAATTTTAGTTTCCTTGTCTGTAAGATGAGCATTATAATAATTCTGATGCTTTAGGGTCTCTAAAATCTAATGAACTTACTATGCAGAACACTTAGTGCCTGGCTCATAGTAACTGTTCAGTACTTGATTATATATGATCTGCTATATAAAATAGTCTAGAAATAACATACAGAAGATGTACCTTGACTTGTGATGGAGTCACGATGTAATAGATCCATTATAAAATACTGTAAGGAGAAATGTGTTTAACATAGCTAGCCTAATCACAGTATAGCAACACTGTATACCAGAGAACATGCCTAGAATCTGTTTATCCCTGTGATCACATGACTGCTTGGGAGCTGCTGCTCACTGTTGCTGTCCAACATGAGCCTATCAGAGGCTTGCAACACATACTACTAGCTTTGGAAAATATTGAACATCGAAGTTTCAAGTGTGCTTCCTACAGAAATTGAATGCCTTTTCTACCATTGTAAAGTTAAAAACTCCTGTCAAGCCATTCTAAGTCTTCTTATCCTGACCACCTTTACTCTATCTGATAGGGTACACGCTCTTACACTGCGCTGCAGCCTGGGGCCGCCTGGAAACTTTGAAGGCCCTAGTGGAACTGGATGTCGATATAGAGGCTTTGAACTTCCGGGGAGAGAAAGCTCGAGATGTTGCGAATCGATATTCTCAGACTGAGTGTGTTCATTTTCTGGACTGGGCAGGTAAGGAGCACATGTGATGTTAAGATGATTGACAGTTCTATCAGTCTATGAAGATTGCCTTTTCTCTTTTACTTTGCTGTTGAGTAAAGCATCTCTCTCCTCTCTCTCTCTCTCTCTCTCTCTCTCTCTCTCTCTCTTTCTCTCTCTCTCTCTGTCTTGTTGGTTTACCAACTTTTAACAACTTAAACAATAAGTTATACATATATGTTTAAGATTGTTTTCTGAGAGAATTTTAAGTGTGTGTGTGTGTGTGTGTGTGTGTGTGTGTGTGTGTGTATCTTGTAGATTTACTAACTTCTACTGGGGCAATACATACAGTATATGTTCAAGGTTTTCTGAAAGATCTAGACAAAGGACACCATTCCTTAAATGTTTAAATATTAGCACATTTCTGTAATATATTTGACCCCCCTCCCCCGAGAGAAAAATTGTTATTTTCCTAGGAAGAGTCAATCTATGGTGTTAGTAACCCCAATCACAATTACTCTACAGCTTGGGAACTTCTGAGACCTGTTATTTTTCTCAATTTGGCCCCTGGTTGCCAGGATATTTTATTTATGGAAGTTCATTGAGACATACACTTAAAAATTTCATGTTTTTATGCATATTCTATTTCAAAGGAGTTTAAAAATCTATATGCTACCTTGAATTTTGTTCTACCATTCTCAAGATCTATAAAATACAGCTTGAAAAGATCTTAGGAAGACATACCTGTGTAACTTGCTGTATGCTTATAAACTTCAAACCATTTTATATGGTTATCTGTATGCATGTGTTTAGCAAGCTCTTATGGAATGTCCACTACTGAACATGCTAATATTGTTGTGAGCATAACTGGTTGTTTTTGCCATCTGGACTTTTTTTTTTAGGAGGAACAATCATCTAGAAATTATTTGGCAGTTATATAACAGTATCAGAATGAAGTGAGTATAAAGAGAAAGGTTGAAGGTAAAAATTGGCAAGAAAGGCAGTCCATGCCCTGAGACAGAACAGGAAGCCAGCTTGTTGCGATTCAGCGGGGCCTTGCCAAATGAATGCGGTTTGAATACATGGTAGCAGAGCTAAGAGCATGAGCTGAATGTTAGATCTGGGAATGAAAGTGACAAAGTTGTCTTACTGGGCCCGTGTCGTGGCTTCCTTAGATAATCTAGGGTGTACGTGGAAGGGGTAAGCACCCCTACAAGTTCCTAGAGGATCCCTGGGCTTGAGGGCTATAGAAGTGTGAACAGAGTACTCTGTACCCAAGTGTAAAAACTAAAAATGAGGTATAAAGCACACAGTAACTACCTGCCATGTTAAAAAACAATTGTCAGGCTTGAAAAAAAACGTTGCTGCTATAATTACCACCAGATTATAGCCTTGAGTGCCAGGTAAGGTGTTTTTGTTTTATTCTGGGAGCCACGTTAGTAAGTGTAGATTCTTTTTCACTTGAATGGAAATCCAGACCTGTCTGAAATTTTTTTTCAGTAAAGATTGTGGCAAAAAAAAAAAAAATACCCACTACACCAGCTCCCAAGGGAAGCTTTTCATTCTCGGATAGTAGTGGAAAAGGATTTCTTTTGAACTCTTCTGCACTTGACTGAGCTACTTTTGCATGTGCTTAGGTTGCGTATCTTTAGGGTCCTCTCCTTGACTCTTCTTCCTCTTTAATTTACGTTGGTGCTTAACTTTCTTAAAGGAAGAATGTTGGGACACCTGCTTCAGGAACTTGGTCATCATGGATGTTGTGGCCAGCAGTCTGCAGAGGATCTGTTCAATGTCATGGAGGGACGGGTTCTCTAGGTCATTACCACATCTCTCATGTCTCTCTAAGGAGGCTTGTCTTTTCAGCTGAAAGAGCAGAACAAATGATTTTTGTTTTATTTCAAAGTAAACTTATATTCTGAATAGGCAAACTTAAACCGTATTAAGAGGTTCACATCACATATGTATGTACAAAGGATGAAGTACAGAAGAGATGCTCTTCTGAAAGTGCAGCACGACTAGATTGATCGTCACCACCACCAGCAAATGTTGGTTTGTGTTTTCTAGTGACACTTTGCCAAGAGAAGTCAGGATGTTTTCCCTCAGGACATGGAGAAATTGAGTCAGTTCTGATTTGATAGCTTCCTCCTTGCTGGCTAGCTCTCCCAGTACTGGAAGGTGCTAGACATCCTGCTATGGTCTTACCCAGCTGTCACCCGTGACCTACAAGAATGACTGATGTGGCGAGAGGTGTCTATGGGTGCAATAGTGGCATGGGTATCACCAGGGTAACCAAGTGCTTCTGACTGGATTTAAGGCCTGCTTCATAGGAGGAAACACATGCCTGAGACTGCATATGTGGTCAAGAACCCATGACTGCAGAGCTCACAGGTCCCATTGGTGAACCTACTACTATTATTTTGCTAAATGGGCGTAGTATCAAACTGAACTCTAAGAAATTTGTATCTCCTACACTTAGGTTAGTGCAACTCTCTGACCTCATCAGAAAAATTTCTTTGGTCAGCAGATGATAGTTCATGCAGAGGCTCACAACTGGTCAGGGTGAAGAGAGTGGAGTACCCACACATAAGTGTGACATCTGTGTCGTCCCCCCCAGGCATCATGGAAGGTGGGGGGCAGAAAGTCTGAAAGAGCCAGAGGTCAGAGGGAGCTAGAGCAAAACAGTATGTTTTCACTATGACAGGAATTGTGCACTCATGAAGTTGACAGTACTCGAGATTGCTTGCACAAGATCAGGTCAATTCACATTCTAGCGTGGCATGGGTAGGGGCTCACAAGCCCTCACCCCTAAATGAGCAGGGAGGGGGAGCTGGTTTTCTGTAAATTGAGCCCTTAAGGTTTTTGTTAGGGGCTGGGGCACAGCCCAGTGAGTTGTAGAGCCTGCTAAGAAGTAGGAGGCCCTGGGTTTAACTCCCAGAACCAAATTAACAGAAGAAAAATAATTTCCCTTACTAAGCAAGGTCACTGTATAATACAGTAATACTTTAAAAATGAGAAAACAGATTACGATCACTCTGAAGTCAAGGAGGCATGTGCACACATGTGTTTTTGGTTGTCTCAAATTACAGTGCCATCTATTGGCAAAACTGGGAATGAAGCACCGCTTCCCACCAAATTGTAACATTTAGAAACCCGTTTACAGCCCATTGGGAAGCTCATGCTGACTTTTGTAGTGAGCTTTGATAGACTTGCAGGGTCTCCAAGAACCCCTTATGTCAGATCATTTTGTGAGGAGGCTGAGAAAGAGCACATGATTTATGAAGAACAGATGGGTAACCTTCCTAGAATCCTACCTACTACAACTCAATGCTTCGGCGTGTTTTAACTTGAAAGTAGGAGTTGGGGTGACTTTAAGGACCTTCTGATTAAACAAGCTTCTGTGGAACTCAGATGTGTGCAGGATGTTGCTAGATAACGGGCTTGGGTGGGTGAGTGAGGGGCAGGAAGAGGCAACTTCAGAGAACTGAATAACCCTTCACCATGTACTCTGCAAAATTCTACGACTCCTCTTTTTGCAGCACAAATTCACCTTTCTTTGGTGTTTCATCCATTTCATCCATAGGTAATGCACAGACAAAACAAACAGGATTAAGAAGAGAGCTTGTACTAAGATGTACGTGAGATGTAAAGAACTCTGGAATAGGTCCATGTTAGCAAAGTTGCAGCAGAGTTTGTCCAGAGGGTAAGGTAGACAGCGGGATGGGGGAGCCTTAACTTTCAGGTAGTGCACTTCCTCTGGGAAAATCTCCCATCCGACCTTTGTCCAGGTTGTCCCATCACAAATGCAGAAGCTCTCTCTGAAGAGACAGAAGAACAGCAGAGGAGAAAGCACAGGTAGTCTTTGGTTAGACATCTTTTTGTCTTAACTGAGAAGAAAAATCTTAAGCTAAAAAAAAAAATTGGTCAGACAGAACAGAAGATGCCTCAAGCACTAGTTAATGTGGTGCTTCTGTCAAGGCCTTTCAGATAATCCTCTCAGGCAGCCCAGCATACCTAGCAAAATACACACTGATGGCCATTGTTACATCGTCAGTCATAGTGACTCAGGGTAAGTTCAGTGACATCACTGAAAAAATGCACTGCAATGAAAAGCTGTACCCAGCTAATTATCCTAGGCTTTTTGAAAACGAACAATCTGCTAATATTTTTGCCAGGGAATATATTTAGGCATAGGTGTGCAATCATAATAATCAAGCCTCATGAACACAAACAAGCAAAAACCCCCCAAAGTATTAAAGTCTTGCTATGGAACAGTAGAGAGATCGGCAGCTTTGGATCCTGCTGTCATATGAAAAGCAGATTCTGAGTGGGAGAGCTTGGATATTTAGATGAAGGGATTTCCAAGCAAAATGTTGAAGGTGTAGCTAGTCATTTTCTTGCTGTCTATAGTAGAATGTGAAAGGAAAGAGATGTTGGAAGAACCGTCAAGCAGAAGGGGAGCAGAGCTGGGCAGTGTGGGAACACAGCACACACAGACTTCAGGGAAAGCCCCTGCACCCAAAGGCACCCTCCTTGTGGTTTGAAGTGTGTCCCCCAAAGCCCCTGCACCCAAAGGCACCCTCCTTGGGGTTTGAAATGTGTCCCCCAAAGCCCCTGCACCCAAAGGCACCCTCCTCAGTTTGCTGCTATTAGGAGTCACTGGAGTCTTTGAGAGATGGGACCCAGCGGGAGGTCTGGTCACTGGGGATAGGACCTTGAAGGGACTGACGGGATTCACCCCCTTCCTGTCCTTTGCATTTGTTCTCGATCACGAGGTCATTGTTCTTACCCACTTCCTGTTACAATGCTACCATGCCGTAGGCCCAAAAGCAACAGGACTAAACACCTGGAGACTGAAACCTGAAACATGAACCAAAAGAAACCTTCTCTGTAAGTTTCTTATTTTATTACAATGGCAGAAAAATCTATTAATAACACAGGTACTAAATATTATGAGAGTCCCCATCTAGAAAATAAGGTTTGGAAGAAAAGACATGTATTCTCCTAGCCATTTTTTGCTGAAATCAGGATGGAAATTAAATTATCTACAAAAGATCAACAGGAGCCTCTTTCTTTTTTTTATTAATTATTAATTAATTAAATTTATTTATTTATTTAATGCAAACAAGATTGCTACACATATATTTACTTTGTGTTCAGCTTTCCCTCTGAATTTTTTTTTCCATCCCTGTATATCCTTATTCAAGGTCCCTTCCCCCTCCCACCACATCAGGTCATTTTTTCTTCTCCGCAACTCCCCATCCCCTCCCTGGGCAGGGAGCAGACAGTCCTATGGTCCCACTGACCCAATAATGCTTGGATCAG